>JAVJGJ010000003.1:22187080-22197571 GCA_035590215.1 Microhierax caerulescens
CAATAACCTGGACGAATGGGCTGCCAGAAATCTCATTAAGTTCAAGAAAGGGAAAGGCAGTGTCTTGCACAGGGGAGACATAAACCTACACACCAGTGTAGGATGTCTGGCTGGAACACACCTTGACAGAAAACGACCTGTGGGTCCTAGCAGACAGTGTGAGGACGAGCCAGCAATGTGCCCTGGCAGCACAGGTGACCAACAGCAGCCTGGGCTGCATCAGGAAGAGCGTTGCCAGCAGGGCAAGGGAGGCGATTCTTCTCCTCCGCTCATCACTGGTGAAAGGACACCTGGAGTCTCTACAGAAGAGACAGACACTGTGGAGTGAGTGCAGCGAATGGCCAGGCATCTGACTAAGGGGCTGGAGCATTTGACATGTGAGGAGAGGCTGAGGGATGTGGGATTGTTTATTCTTGAACAGAGAAGACCTGCAGAGATCTTATCTGTGTGTGTAAAGACTTGATGGGAGTGTGAAAGAAGATGCAGCCAGATTACTGTCCAGTGGTATTCAGGGAATGGAGAAGGAAACTGAAATACACAAAATTTGGCTTAAGCATGAGGAAAGGTATTGTGTGTGAGGGGGGTCAAGCACTGAAAGAGGTTGCCCAGAGGGGTTTTGGCATGTGCCTGGAGATGCTCAAAACCTAACACAGTACAATGTCCTAGGCAACCTGGTCTAATTGAGCCTGCTTTCAGCAGGCAGCTTGTACTGTACTTCAACGATCTCCACAGGTCACTTCCAAGTTCAACTAATTTATGATTATTTTTTTTTTCCTTCTGGAAAAAGGGCTGTTATCGCTTTCCTGACATCAGTATCAGAGACATCCCAACCACTCCATGATACACCATGCTCTGGAGCACACTGTCACTGAAATCACCCCTCCCAATACGTTTAGATGGTTTGGACTAAATTTGATATATATACCCTGATTGCCCTGATGTCTCATAAGCTTCCTGCACCACTCATATTGTTCTTAGCTAACCAACTAAACCATCATAACACAACAGCTTCTCCTTTTTTTTTTTTTCCCCCCGCCCTCTTCTCAGTCACCCTGGGTAGAGCATTCTTCTGTTTCTGAACAGAAGGAAAACTGCAAAACCTGAAAAAAAATACCTGAAAAGTACAAGCAAAATGCTTCTGAAAATTGGCCAAACACAAACTGCGATGTATTACTTGTAGTGTTCTGCAGAACAATGCTATATGATATGATAGCATACATTTATGTAACAAAAAGTATTTTCCACATCTCCATTTTAAGATGATTAGGTTTTCTTCTAAGGGAGTTTCTACCTGTCTGAAAGTGGGAAGAGGTACTATTATCTTTTTTATGCAGCTGCTCTATAGAGTAAGCAGTGGGCTGGAACAGAGATCAAGTTGAATTAAAGATTGTTTGGTTTATTCTGGCTTGCAGTATTCAAACCACACTAGAAAGAAAAAAATTATAAAACTAATTACAACTTTAATTGCTTAAACAATCACCCAGCTGACTTTATGGTGGTTTTGACACTATGCAGGTGCACTTGCAGGTGTTAACTCTGCAATATGCAAGAGTTACACTGTAGTATCCCAACTTGCGCACAGGAGTGCTAAGAGGAGAAAATACCGTTGTATTACACACATACACAAATACATGGGAAAGCTAACAAACCTTTATTAGTAATTACAGATCTTTTACTTATACATATCTATAAAGCTATACTATCTGCATTATCTTTCTGTGAGGGGTACCTAAATTGCTTTACAGTCATTCCGGGTCTGAAATTTTTCCCTTTAGCTTCTACACGGCCAAAATCATTGGTTGAATCTGACCAGAATTTGTACTTCAAGACAGGTGTGTTTCTGGTAATTACAGCAGCATTAATAATTGGTACCACCTACCACAAATACCTGCCTTTTACTCTGAGGTGTCATACTAGCTAGAGTAAAACAGTCACCTCCAAAACAGGTACTCGCTTTGAACATACAAAACACATTAGGCAAAGGCACAACTAATAGTGAATTTGGCCTATTATCTTCAAAATGTTCACTTAGGCCTTTTGCTTTTCCCTACATTTCATCAGCTTTTAAACAGAAGGGGAAAAGTTCGATTTTTGAAAATTTTAAAAGGAAATTAATGACTTTAAAAAAACTGAACACAACATTCAGCCTGAATTCACACACATAATCCGCCTCCCAGCATTTCTTTTAAAATAATTTAACTCTTCATTGAAAAATGAACGGCCAGTTTTAAATCTAATCTGCCTTAACAGCAATATTAAGAGAGAATCTGTTAAATTGTGACAAGTATAATTTTTCAGAATGTACACTATATCACCTGAAATGAAGATGGTGATAATTAGACTCAACTATTAGAAACACATGAAAAATAGGCCTAAGAGAATGAAGCTGTTCTACTGTAATACTGTAACCAGAGTTCTGGAACCTTCAAATTGAATTCTACTGAAAAGGTAACTACCTACTGTTCTAAGCCCTTTCTGGATCCCCAAACACCAGCAATACCACTGTGGCTTGCTTGCAGCGTGGACGTGTCATCACAACTTCAACATCCGTACAACCAAGTGTTTCAGTTGCAGTGAACAAAGAAATGTGTTTACAGGCTGCAAATGGCAAAAAACCTGGAACTGACTTTATTGGTTTGTTATTTCTACATGTTTTTGCTCTAAACTCAGATTTCATGTACAAATACTGCCAAACTTTCCTGCCTATCTGCTAGATGCTGCTGGATAAAAATAATCTCAAGTAACATGGGTTTTAGGAAAAAGAGAACAAACAAATATAACCCACCTGAAACACAACAAAGCCACTGGAAAAGGCTGTGAAAGACACAGGATTGGAAGAAACCACAAAAATGGACAGAGAAGGGTGTTAAGTAACAAATTACTGTCAAAAAAGCGAGTGGTCCATAAAACTGGCCTCTAGGTGACAGTTCAGAGCTTCACTGGTTCTTAAAATGGATCATTATATATTGCTAGATGAGCAAATGCACAACTATTCATCCCGCTACCTTTGCAAACAAAGAAACAAAAGTAATTACTTTCCTGATCCACACATATAAATCTAGTAAAATAGGTCTTTAATAATCTGTCTTTGGTCTCATATGCTTCTTAACAGCATTCCCATATGGGAGTGCAAGGGGGTCCTTGAAACTTCCTGATGCTATAAAAACAGCCTCCTGTCCTGGATTCTCAGCCCATGCAAAGACAATTGATTTCAAACAGACTCTGCAGGCACCTGTGTTTTTGTAGCAGCAGATTCCAATACAGCAGCTAGACTTACTGGCATACAGTGATGTTTGCTTTTTTGTAAGCACGTAAAAATTTAGCTCACTTGCACAAATTATAGTGAGCTGAAAGACTGTATCGGTAAAGCTATGGCAGGACTATTTTCAATCACGACTACACAAAAGATTTAAATATGCTAAAGTCAGTTGTGAGTAGCTTCAAAAATTTAAGCTGGATACCATTTAAAATGCTACTTTTGCTGGGTGAGACAAAGTAGTTTCACTGGAAAACTTTCTGTAGAGAGTCAAGGCTGTTTAGCAGCTTGTCTGAAATGTCAAAAATATTGAGGAGTCCTCTCCAGCTTTCAAGATGTCAGGACGTATCTAAGAAGTATTTTTTCCACTGAACTAGTTCTGCTGGATAGGAAGTGTTTATTTGATATTTTTCAAATATTTTGGCGTTTACCACTTGTACATTCCACTGCTCTTTTAGATTCACTAGTCTTTATAATTTTCTGTTTGAAATTAAGAAAAGTTTTGACCATATGTTTCATCATGGCATCAAGAGTAAAATGATACAACTGTTGCTAGCAAACTATTGCAGTACTATTGGCAGTAATCCCTCCCCTCCTCTTCTAATGCTGTAATTGATAAAATCACTGTATTTTCAATTCAAATTTGTTTCCTCCCTGCAAGATAAAATTATACGCAGCTTAACAGAAGATTAAATTGTTTCTGATATACTTTACAGAAGTACACACACTCAAACCTGTGAGCCTAAAATACCTTGATGTCCAAATGATTTTCTCAGATTGAAATATATGCAACACCACTTGAAAGACAGGCAAGAGGAAAAACTAAAACCCACAAAACCCCAAAAACTCAGAGCATGTAATTTCGTACTTAAATACAAATTTAGTTGCTTTATTGTATCCTGAGAAATCTGAAAAGGCAGATCACGGATTCAGATACCTTTTGAACCCTTAGTGCTAGAAGTATTATTGAAAATCTACAGAAAATATTGCTTACAGTGCTCACTATTCAAAAGCCAGTATTTTCCCAAGATTTAAATGTCTATTGCATTAGCACAGATTTTTTTTTTTTTTCCATACAGAAAATAACACAGTATAGCTGATAAAGCAGTGTATTGGTAATGAAGAAGTGTGGGGGCTGTTTTACGGCAAACACTAAAATTACATCGTAAGTAAAAAATAAAATGATCAAGGGTATATGTAAACACACACACACACAACCCCAAATTAAAATATGGCACCATAAACTTTCCTTTCTCCCCAGCTTCAGTCTTAAAATAAACTTAAATAAAACAAAATGAAGACAGAAGTCTGAATGTAGACAGTCATTTTACACCAAGTTATCTCTGTAGTTAATTCAGAAAGTAAACACAACTTTTGAAAAAAAGTATTAAAAATAATATTCCCAGGATCATTTCTGCAGCAAACATGTGCAAAGACAAGCACAGAACTATCCTTGTAACAGTGTGTTTTGTTCTTTGGAAAAACAGACAAACCAGAGCTGAGGACATCTTGTAAAAAGTCATGATGATTTATAACAAAACGTTTTAGAACATACTGCATATGCATGCTTAAAACTTTTATACAATGTTCTATTTTCCTGTTCACTTCTGCTCAGCTGGTTGTTTCAGAGGAGTACAATAATGAAGTAAAGGACAGTAAGGACAAATTCAGATATGAGGCAGGAAGCACATAAACATAGAGAATCAAAGGGCTGACTAAAAATAAAGCAGGCGTACATTTCCATCACAGCATGCACTTACCAATATTCCAAGTAGTTGCAGTAGTTCCCTGTATTCACTGCAGAATAACTGGCTAAGCTCAACTAAAGAATGACATATGACTAAAGAGTTTATTAAAAATAATATAATTTATATTAAAAATAGTAATTAAAAATAAAGATTTTATGAATCATATTTGGTGTTCTTTAACTTTTGCTGTAATTTATCAAAACCTGAAGAGCACAGAGTGGTGGGTTAACCTTGGCCTGCTTGCTGATATATCCTCCGCCACAGTCTCACTCCCCATGCTCAACAGTGTAGGGGGAGAAAATAAGATGGAAAAACCTCACTGGTCAAGATAAACAGGGAGATCACTCTTCAATTACCTCCACAGGCAAAACAGTGTCAACTGCTGCCAATTTAAACAGATTGGGAAAATAGGAAACAACAAAAAAGATTAAAACAGCACCTTCACCCTACCATTTTCTAGGCTCAGTTTCATTCCCCTGCCTGTTCAGAATTCTTGTCCTTTCTCAAATATGTTTTCAGATGCACCACCAACTTTGCTGATATGCTCAGCTGTGGCTGTGGTGGACCAACACTTTACCAATTCCTCATCTTCCTTGCCCCTACCTCTGAAAAAAAATCCTATTTAGCAATGTTTGAGGAGTAATGTCAATTCCTCTACCTGAATAATATTCACTATTTGGAATTTTAGGGACTCTGTGCGTTTCCCCTGTGCTACTGATTATTCACCCAAATCCCTGTAGTACGGCTCAGATGACCAGCTGGCTGTTAACAATGACCTGAAGTATGGACTACTTCCAAATATGCCACTTTGCCTCGCTATTATAACCTCTGCTTAACAATATTCTAAAACAACATTGCACTTGAAACTCCAGCCGATAGCATAAGATTCTATTTTACACGTGTTATATTTCAGCATTTTTATGCTAACAGTGTTTCCTATGATGCTGTCTGAATTCTCCATGAAATTCTATTCCGCCACTGCACAGAAAAGGACTCTATTATGAGGTACCTTATCTCAGGGGCAGGGTTCTTAATGCTTATCACAATGCCACTTCTCGATTTACATACTAGAATTGACAAATAGGTTCTATCCATACTTTTTTTACTGAGCTGTTTCCTGTGTGGAAACAAATTTGGTTTAAAATGGCTCTGAAGTCTAGTAATGGAGAAATCTAATATGTATCTGCCATGCAAAGGTACGTGAAAGAAGTGCAGCATTCAGAAAGTCAAAATGAAGGGGTGGGGGGAAGTCACTCAAGTTTTTTGCTATTCTTCTGTTTTCAGGATAATTTTAAGCTGCAGAAACTTTTACATAAGTGCTGTTCACTTCCCTTTCCACACTATTATTTTTTTACTTTTATTAATCAGTGATCAAAAAATCGTTCAACTGATAGGTAGTAGGCATCTCAAACCAATCCTCGAGTTATTTCTGTACATTCTTAAATGTACAGAATGATTCATATGCAGAGGTGCAGCATTTAATCTTCATGAAATAGGAAATTTGAGCTAAAATCTCACGAGAACTCCAAAGTTCTCTCTGAACTATTACACAAACTCAATTTGAAAATGCTGTCAACTTTGCAAAGAGACCTGTAAATGCTATCATTTTCTTTTTTTCTTTTTTTTTTTTTTTCTTTTCTCCTAGGAAGAAAACTGAAGTAGTCCAATACTCTGATGCCACAGAAAAAATTGTTTTCAGACTCAAAGAATGCAAGAAACATACACAGTAGCATGAAAATACAAGTTTTGTACCTTTCATTCATCTAATACAAGCATAACTTTGGATCACTCAGCTCGAATTTCTTAGTAAAAGGGAGAAAGGTGGTAGGAGTGGTCTCTGAGACTGTAATAGTAACAGTTCTTTTGGCAATCTGTGAAGTACAGATGGTATCAAAGATATGCCAATAACTTAAGAAGGAGTTTCCAATAAAATCTCTTGTAGTGCATGTTATACTCTGGGAATCACAGAGATGGGGGCAACCCTGGGTATCTGGCACTTAGGTTGTACATGTAGTCAGTTTAACTACCTTATATGCAAGCATATCCCTCAGGCAAAAGTCTGCGCTCCAGACGTATTTGTATTCGTCCCAGGCATAAGTTACCTCTAACCAAATTGATTCATAGTTTCCGGAGAAGAAAATCATTGTCAGAAACACAGAAATTACTTCCATCTGATCTACGTTCCAGTGACATAACCATAACAAAGAGTTTCCTCACGTGTTCCTTTGAACTCTTTCCAGCTCATCATGGCATTCAAAGATCAAAATATAAATGATTTCAGGAACATGATAGCCTCTTCTTGTTTATGAATGTTGCTCAGAGACTTAAACAAACCACACTAAGGGTTATAGCAGAAACGATCAATGTACTTTCATCACCACTTTCCATATAATTAAGCTTCTTTTTCTCAAACTAGAGATTGGAATGCACGCTGCCAATGAGATCATTTACTGACTGAAAACCAACGCATAAGGTTTAGACACTGAAGTGGCATCTTCATGTTGATGTATCTGTTTTAATTAGCTTTACTTTTCATGTAGGGTAAATAAAACATCAAGGAGTCAGCCAGACAGATAAGCAACAAACTGTTTTTCAAATAGCTCCATGAAATGAGCAAGAATAAAGCTTGAAGAGTGTTACATTTACCTCTGTAGCTCCCAGGGCACTTTTAAGAACACTGGGTCAGGTACACTGAGACACTGAGAAAATGTGCAATTTCTTTCCCACTGAGCTGTCAAGGCATTCATGCTGTGAATAGCTAACACCCTTCTTTGACAACCAGGCAAATATTTCTATTTTCTGCCATTCTAGTCATGAAGTATCTCAGCGTTGCCTCAGTTGATTTAGTGCCAATTCAAGTCAGACTTTAGATGTCTGAGCTAGTAACTGGACCAAATATTCTTGATGAAGCCTTGTCACAAACTCATAGACTGCTGCTTAATACATTTCCAAATAGTTAGATAGTAAAAAAGGTTGTAAAGCTGAAAAGGCAGCAGGGAAGCAGAACACACATTCACTGAACTGTCAGAACAGAGATTTAAGTAGCACATACGAGTCAAATATGGTGCTGCTTCTATTTATTGTTAGCATAACTTCTTTTTTTTTAAAAAAACAAAGCAAAACCCACCTTTAAACTTATAAAAGGCTATGTAGTTTCTTAAAATCAATTCTTTATTTCCCATACTTTGACAACACATGTCTTTAGAGAAGCACAAACTGATAACAAGTTTACCCAGGTAGAGCTGAGACGAGGCTAAATGAACACATTCTGTTCAAGTAGTAACGGCACATAGGTACTATGAACTTTATTTTTTCTTAAATCTTTTCAAATATAAATTTCTGATTGCATTGCACTTGTACCCATGCACCAAAGTTTCCATTACCAAGACCATGAAACTGGAATATAGAAGGAAGGGCAGAATACTTCTTTCAGCTGGGACAGAGCCCATGGAACCTGCTCAAAACCCACTGGATTAGTAGTTCACAGCTTTTTTTTTTTTTTTTTTTTTTCCATGGGTTAGGAATAAGCAGGCCGGAATAATGGTTCAGTGTGTGTATACACAAATAGAAAAAGCAATAAAATAAATTATTCAGAGTACAGGCTTTGTGCTAAGAGTAAAGCACTTTTGAGATTGAATACCATCTTTTGAGCATTACAGTGTTCTCTTACTGAGTTTCTCTTTCAGGCAGATTTTTTTTGAGTGTTTTAAATCCTATACTTAGAATCTACAAGGAATTAAAATGACCATTAACTGAATGTGCCTTGAACAGTACTTACCAATGCTGGCATAACCAGGTGTTGATGGATCTCCTCCACTATTCAAGGAAACCATAAAAGCTTTATCATCAATATCTCTAGTCTTTGGTAAGTCACAAGGGTCGATATAAAGAAGAACACCACCAAATCCTGCATCTTCTAACAGAGAAAGCTGAAGGAACAAAACAACATAGGTGACAATTAACTAAAACTATGTCAGAACACATGATTTATTTTAATTACCGTTGAGATAGAGGCTTTATCACCTATCAGGCTCTCACCAACTATGCTATGCACAAAGCAAATAAAGACAGATGCAGCTCCAAACTGCTTGTAATATAAAACAGCAGTTATGCTTTGAAAAGACAAAATCAAACCCCGAAGCACTAATGGCAAGTCATGTTTCCCACATTCCTGTCAAAAGCCACATTCAAAGCGTAATGACAAAGCCTCTTACTTTTAAATTATATGTAGCATGTTGAGGAAACACAGTGCTAACACTCACTACAATTGCATTTGAGATTTGCAACTGTTCCATCTTCAACTCATTCACTGTGACAATCAGACAAGGCTGCTGTGTTGGACACTATATTCAGATGAGGTACTGGCACTCAGTAACGTACACAAAGAGATACAAGTGGAGCCACTCTTGTCCCGCCTTTGTCCCAACTCATTGGACACTTGCTAGACATACAATTGTAACATATTTTCATGTGATATACATAACACCTTGAAAATGACTTAGTTTTGAAACAAGTCTCATTAAAACGTCTTCAGTAGATCTTCTGTATTTTCCATATTATTAGCAGTATGACATTCCCGCTTAACTTACCTCTTCAAGGACATGCATAAGTGCAGACTGGCACAGGATTTCTGAACACAGTTACTCTTTAGTCAAGAAGAAAAAAAACCCCAAACAAACATGTTTACAGAATTAAAATAAAAAAAAAAAAAAAAAAAGGCGCAGTCTAACTTGCTCAAATCTTGGAGTCTGGCTTCTGTCAGGGAGTTTTTATTCTGTCTCATCAGAACACCACAGCTTGAGTTGGTAATGGTAATTAGCCTTTCCAAAAATCTATAGATCTGCAGCAAATTAGGCAACTTCCCCGAAGTCGAGGGCAAAATAATCCAAGCACCATAACTTGCAGCAGAATACAGATCAATTTTGTCTGAAAAAAACCTCAGGTTTTCTTTTTCATAGAGAATGGAAAAATAAAGGTATTTTATTCTGAATCATATGAAATCAAATTGTAACATCACAATACGCCCATGGAATGAGATGACCTTTCTGTGTCATGCTCTGCATATTTCGAATTGACTGAACACTAAAAAAGTGACGCAAAACTGTATTAATTTTTCAGACAGTAGCAATTCTGGTATTTAAAGATTATCTTCTTATTCAGTATGCTCTACTGATGGCTTTCCAAATAGCTCCAAGTGGTCTGAGGAATGCTTGCAAGTACATTATGTTTCTGGACTACACAGATCTGATTCTTTAGGAACCCAAGAACTCGTTACTATACCTCCATTTCTCAGGTCAGTTGTCCTTCTGTATTTTAGAATATTTTTTGTTTCCTGTGTGTATACATACATATATATATATATATATATATATATATATTGTTTATTTCCTAGCTGTCAGTTTTAAGAAATGTTTATGTGTAGTTCTCTGTTGCTTTACAAGTATGTAA
Source organism: Microhierax caerulescens (assembly GCA_035590215.1). Classification (NCBI taxonomy): domain Eukaryota; kingdom Metazoa; phylum Chordata; class Aves; order Falconiformes; family Falconidae; genus Microhierax; species Microhierax caerulescens. Next base: position 22,197,533 of record JAVJGJ010000003.1, read on the forward strand.
ATTGCATGAATATGCGGCATTTGGTTTAGGCCTCAAAAG
>JAVJGJ010000003.1:22214781-22261021 GCA_035590215.1 Microhierax caerulescens
AAAGCTCACTGTATCAAGTTTATCTCTCCATCGAGAAATAAACCTTGTCCTACTAACAAACTAATTTTGACATTAAAGTATAGGCTTTCCCAAAATTAAATACTGTAACTTTTAAGTTTAATTCTGCTTGCTTGCTGAACAGCAGAAGAGAGAAATAGGACATTTAAGCTACTCTTCCCCTGTTACCACTGCTATCACCAAAGCATTGAACAATTCTGCACTTTTGGTAGGTCAGAAGCAAACCTTGTTCTCGGAATCTGTATGCCTTGAAACAACTTAATCTTCAGTGAAAATAAAGCACTTGGAGTGGCAACATCAGTTTTTGTCCTTGCAACATTCAGTGAATCTGTACAGCACTCACACCAAAATTCATCCCAGTTCAGTCTTCTAACAAACAATATAAATTAATAAATTTTCATTTAAATAAAAAATCTCATCAATTTTTTTTAAAATGAGAGCCATATTACATTTGCAAAAAGTACAACTTTTGCAGAAAAAAACTGCATACAGAAATGCACAGATGAAGACAACACACTAGAGGCATTTGCAAAGAGATTATGTTGCATATATAATGCACCAACACAGATTTCTGTGTATGAGAGCCTCACATGCATTTTTTATAATAACTAAGATCTCAGCCTCTTGTAATTAGCTAATTTCTGAATGAATTGCACTACGCTGAAAAGGAACAAAATGTAGATTTAATGCTCCATAGTGAAAATTTCTGTACTTTCATCACACCCCCTTCCAACCCCCATTTTGTTGGCTAGGGCAAAATCCATCTTTTAAAGATGCTCCCCCTAATGCCAAGTGTGAAACACTGTGCAAATAGGATACTTATACTATTATTAGATCTTTCAAAACAAGATAGATATACACACATTTTTTCGAATGGAATTCTTGCTACACACTGTTTGTAGGCAGAAAAAGGAGGTCACAGTTCTCCTAATGCATTCCAAACACCTTCCTTGTACCTCATTTTTTAAGGTACATGTACAGCACCTTACCATGGAGGCAATTACATTGCCAGGCACAGCAAGAGCCCATAAAGCCTGAGAAAGACTCAACATTTATCTGCAACTGGAAACAGCAGATCCAGTGTATCACACATTTACATGATCAACTGCATTGCTAGGAGGGAATTTAAAATTAAAATGGCATACATGGTTATTGAGAGTCAGTAATTTCTATAGCAGTCAGATGCACAGGACTAATTAATTTGTAATCCGTCATAAAGATTTCTTAAACCTGGAATCCAAGGAAAGCCTGAAATAGCAGATTTGGACTTGCCTTTTTTTCCTTATAGCCGATAATATGATAAACAGGAATGAGACAGGACATGGTCAGGTGGTTAAGTGGATTAAATGTTTTCATATTTCCTCTGAGATTATGGTAGGAGGGCTGACTGAAATGAGCTGTCAGGTCAGTTCCCCAATGGACATTTTATATCATAAACCCATCACATATAACTGAATACTGATATAAAAGGGAATATAGTCAATTCCCACTCTAGGGAAAACCAAGATTGACCGAGAAGTGAAAAATATGCTTCCTTCTTGTTGAAAGGGTGATGGCTCTAGGTCACCTCAAGGTCACTTCTGAGGCTGCGTGGTAAGAGTTCTTATGATGCCTGCATAATAACTTACAGTGGAAAAACATAAATAGTGTTTTCTGCTGTCAGTGCAGGCACTCCTCCAACCCTCACAAAATGCAAATACTCTGTCCTCTACCTAAAAATATTACTTGTATCTAGACATAACTGTGTGCTGTGCTGGCAAGTCTCAGCCAATGCGCGTACTACAAATAATTACAATTACAAGGCTACCATCAGCAAGAATGTGAGATTTTCGGTTTATTTTTTCATCTGATGAAGAACCTGATTTTTAGAGAAGTCTGAAGTAATGTGAAATTTTGAACTATTAATAAAACACATTACTAGTTGTAATGTGGCACCATATGCCAATTTAGGAAAGTAACCCTCACAAATTTTAACTTAAGGTTCCAGTGACTGTAATTAGGGGATTTCTGTGCTCGCTCCCAGTGAAAAATCAGGAAGCTCAGGAATCTTTTTGTATGCAACATCCTTGATTGACCATTTGTTTCAAAAAGCATGAAAACCAATGCTTTAAGAAAAAAAAAAAAAAAAAAAATCAATCACCATGAATGATTGCAACTGCAGCCTCAAATACGGGAAATTAATTGCTCTCAGAAATTCAATAGTAAAGCAAAAACAACCCTCAGAAAATATCTTAGAACTCAATAGTAAAAACGAACAAAACAAACAACTCACAGAAACCCCAAACCTACTTAAAGACATGAGAATATAGTAGGATTACATATAAATTGAAGCAAGCTGGCATTTGCTTAAGAGCTAGATCTACAGAAAATGTGGTAAGTTTAACTTTGTTGCGCACGTTGCTGCTGCAAATTATTCACTCAGACCTAAAGACAAAATTGAAATGTCCGAGTTCTCATATTGAAATGCACAATCATTTCCTGTTAAGTGAAAATTTGTTCACAGGGGAAGAATTGCCTTCTGCACAGATAGTTAGTTTAATGTTTTGGCAATTGAAACAAAATATTCCAAGTGGCTATTGCTGTACTTGCAAATAGATTGCCAATTATACTTGTAATGATGGACTTGGTGTTTTTCTTTCAAATTCATGCACAGGCATCAAGAGGCCCAAACAGCTAAGAGTGAAATTTTGACTTTGGTTGGTCTACATCTTCTTCACCATTATGTAAAGAAAAAGAAAAAATTAAAAAAAAAAATAAATGCTAAAAGACATCCCCTTCCCCCCAAGCAAAAACCTCCCCAAATCCTGAGGATAAGCAATTAAATATTTTATCCATCTACGTTCCACAAAATGCAGAATACATACAGAAGATTTGAAAAGAGTGCATCAATAGGGAAAATAATAAAAAAAGCTTCCATAGGCTATACAAAGTAAAGTATAAAAACCTAGTTCCACTGATGTCAATGAAAAGGCTGGCTATAGGCATTCAGCAAGACCACATTCCTACTCAAAGTTCTGATCACAATGCAAACTACAGGTGTATTTGAAAGTGCGGAATCTCACATTTTCATACATAAATCACAAGTGCTATTTTGTGAACCAGTTCTCACAGACGAGTCTCTAAAGCCACATGGAACAAATGCAAATCAAACCAAGGTGTGGATCTGGTTGCATTTCCTAAACAGTAGGACCAGCTTCAAAGCTACTTCTATTCAGAGAACTCACCAGGTGACTGAACCATTTTTTTTTTTTTCTTCACTGTGTTAACAGCTGCATATTAAAGGACAGATGACACACGCACACAAAAAAAAAAGCCACAAGGCACAAAAATAATCTGTCAGTTGAATAATCTGTGACATCCTAGTTTATCAAATAAACCCTTGCTTCTAGGAACAGAAGTATTTACTTCTGTAATCTCTTAGATAAAAATTTACATAAATTTTCAACGATAATGTCTTTTGATATGTTTCAAATCAGTTCAGACATGTAAATAAAGCAATTATTAAGAAGTAATTACTGTGAAACAAGAATAAAAAAAATACCTAAAAGAGCATAAAAAGGCCAGATAGTAGTCAAAACTTCTTTATCGTAAAATAATAAACCAGTAACTACTACAGAACACAACATACAATTCAAACTAAGTAAAAAATAAGGAGAGAACTTTGAAAACACTTGTTGCCTGAAGAAAGAAGACCTTTTCCCTGGTCGCTATTGCACAAAATATAAAATAACCAGCCTGTGCAGTACGGTCTGTAATTATCCTTGCAGAGTGGTTCAAGTGGGCAGTTCTGAAGATGAGCAGCATGGGCTGCATTGCTTCACGCAGTCCAGTGGCTGCCACTTTCGAACCAAAAGGTAGGTAGATCTGTTCTGCCAGGATGACTTTTTATATATTCACTACTCATTTCTACTCAAGGCTCCTGTGTTTTCCATTTTCTTTTTCACTTTCTCAGTTGCTGTTAAAATCAAACAGTATGTGCTGGAAACACGAGATGAAAAAAGGCCCAGATATTTTGTCTGTCAATGGCTCTTTCACGAAGCCCAAGCTCAACCAATCTGAAGGGCCAGCTCAATTAGCAACTTGGGTAGAAAAAAATGCCTGTAGTTCCCTATATAAGGAGTAGAAAAAGTTCCAAGACCACCTGCAAAAGTAAATCTAGTGCATCTGCAGGAAGAGCAAATTTAAAAGGTTTAGATTTTATGATGGAAAGACAAAGTGCATGAGTCTTTCCTGTTGCCCTGCACACAAGTAGCTGATCAGCTGTGTGGATTTAGGGCTCTGAGGTACAAGTTGAGGCAATGGATTTCTTTGCTCAGTTCTGCTTCAGAACAATTGCCTCATAGCAAAGCCATTTCACTTGACTTCGCACCATTTATCAGGACATAGCACTCAGACAGTAAATTGGATGATTACATTTACTACTCACTTTTTAAGGGCTTGATAAAATAGAAAATTATGCTTGGGTTTCACACCTCTAGAATCTGACAAGAGCTTCAAAAGGCCCCAGGAATGAAATTTTATGAGTCAGCCATCCTCCATTTTTGAATGGAAGCCACTTACTGTCTCACTCAATTGAAGCCTATTCTACTAAAAGCAGGAGATCGGGTATAAAATGGTCAGCCCTTTTTCTCAGGAAAGGCCAATTCATAACGGGAGCAGGACTAGATGCACTTAATATATGGAGTGAATGTGCAATTAAACACCCAATTGAGTATATGAATATTCAGAATTATTTTCCCAAGAGAAAATTAAGTGTTCACTGTTATTGATGATAACAGGACTATGTACCCAGTCGAATGGCTAAGAATTCAGTGTTTGATTCAGCAGTAGGACTTCAGGAATTTCTTTATCAATCCAAAAGACAAAGAGAATAGTAACTACAGCTGGAAATGCAAGTATTTCTGCAAAACAACCATGACTTCTCAAAATATTCAGGGAAAAGCCTGTGGCATCAGAAATGCAAAATAATCAATATCTACTTTTGCTCATTAACTTATATGTCCCCTTGTTTACTCTGCTAATAGCACATTTCTCCTTCCATTCAAACAAATTCAAGCATTTGTAATCAAAAAGGAAATGAGTAATAACCAAAAGTCCTTTTACTGATGCAACCTAAATGTTAATTACTTGAGAATATTGACAAGTTGTGCTACAATTATGCTTCCTTCCAGACATCAATTGCTTTTCTCCTACCCCACCCCTTTACACAGTACTCTTACTGCCTTACAAGAGCAAATTACTTGCTCCCATTTACACTGTATAGAGAAGGAATTCTCACTCTGCTTTTATTTACTGGAGCAGACTTGACTTAAATGATAAGAGCAAATTTTGCGAACTATTTCATACTCATCTGGACAGATATGGATTGGATTTATAAGCACGCTGGCATTGTTTCTCTTTTAGGTGGTACAGGTCACAGTACATCATCCTTCAAATGCTGGATTAAGCACGAGGTAAATTGACATGCTCACTTTAAAATACTCTGGGTAATAACAGCCTTCTAGGAACTAAACAATAGAGCTCAGCATGATTTGGTTCCAATCAGCAATAAAAAGAAAGTCAAAAGTGTAGTTTTATAAGTCATCAGCTACAGATTTTTCTAGTCAGTACCATTCCTCAGTATTCTTTCCCATATTAGCTCACACAGAGGGGAAAAAGGTGTATCACAATCAATACTTCATCTTTTTTTTAGGTTTTATTTTCAAACTAAGTTTCTTTTTAAGCTATATTTTCAAACTAAGCTTACCAAAAAAATTTTATATATGACTTCAGGATGAAGCATTACGTGGTAAATATAGGCACAAAGACTTGTTGGTTTGGGTTTTTTTGTGTTTTTTGGTTGTGGGTTTTTTTTTTTTTCCTTTTCTTTTTTAATCTCAGGTATAGTAGACTGGGGGTGGATTTCTTAGTTACCTTAACACAGAACAGATTTATGATATCAAGGCAGGGTGTCTCCAAGCCTCTCTAATTCCTATTATGGCTTGTTTCTTCTGTTCAAGGGGACAAGAAAGCTTTGTTATCAGTCAAAGCAGCAGGAACAGAACTGAGAACTATGTACACCTTTCTCTCAAATTTGATACGCTTTCGCAGACCAACCGTCCTTCTTCAAAACATATTTTTTCTCTGTAATCATTAAAGAGCAAAATAGCTTCTGCATCATTTGACAAATCATGGAATCAGGAAGAGGTAAATAGGTGGCTAAAAGAATCAATCAAAACACAGTATTGATGGCAGTGTGCAACCTCAAATACATAAACAGATTTCTGGCATAGACTATTGTCCAGTAAGTTTTTTTGAAGGCCTTAGTACAGAATATTTTTACATAGGAAGTAGAGATATCAAAGGGAGCCTTCTTTAGACTGGATTATATCTAACAAATTAAAGAAGCTGTTTGAGGAGAGGGAAGGTTAAAGAACATGGGTACGCTAAATCTAATCTTGGGGGTGATGGTGGGGAGGATGATAAAGAATAGCAATAAAAGCAACTGTCTGGAAGGAGGAAATCTCTTAAAAACTCAGGGGAGACGAAGGCTAAGGAAAAAGGACCACAAAGTAACTAGTAGTTCCTTGAAGACAAAGTAATAATAGGCTTATTTTGTAGGAATATAATTTGGCTAAATAGCAAACTCAACAGCAACAAATTTTACAGTTATCAGTCAATCTGAACTCAGCTTGGATTATTCAAGAGGAAGTCTCAAGATTTTGGGAATTGAGACAAGTTTTTAAATAATGATAAATCAGAGAAAACCTGAGAAACTAGATGTTTTCCAAGTGGATGTTACTAGAGGACCCCTTCAGATCCAGATCTCCAGGTCTAGTTTCTATGGTTCTGTAACTTTTTCCGTACTACATATATATCTAGCTCCGATTTTCAAGAAGGGCTTTGGCATATAATATTAAAATCCCAAAGCACTCACATGGGAAATAGGCATATAAAGATTTTAGGTGTCTTGGAAAAATTTCCATCTTACTAAAACCCCAAAAAATAATAATAAAAAAAAAATATCACAAAATAAAACCAACAAAACTCAAACAAAAAAGAACCAAGAAAACCCACCAACAGTGTCCTTAACAATGAAACATATATAAGGTGTTGAAGGTTCCTAAAAAACATTTTTCAATATAATTTTTTATATATACAGATACAGTTATGTGCATACACTATATATCTATTCATATATATATATATACACACACACACATACACATATAGATATATATATAGGGAGGGAGGACAGGATGCAAGGAGAAAGTCCTAGTTAAATGGAGATTTAAAACTTAATTTTCACAGTTATATTGACTAGTCATAATAAGTACCAGAGGGAAAGAAAGAAATAACGTAGACAGTAGAAAAGTGAAATGACTTTTTCCAAAGTAAACTTATTTAAAACTAACACAGTTATTAAACAGAAGCCTTTTTACAAATTGCCTTTATTCTGGGAATCTTTAATAATTTCCATTTAGTAAATCCTTATCCGTAAGTGCCTGCCAATAACCTCTGCATAAACATGCAAGCATCCACATCTCTAAACTATGACAGTTAAAAAGCAATTTTATGAATATTTATGAAGGCAGTAAATTATTAAAATAAATATAGATATTTACACAGTAGAACAGCATCTTCATTTAATGGATGCGGAAAAAATGTTAATATGTGAACATTTTAAAGATGAAGTGGTTTGGCCTTCAGGGCTTTTGTTACTCTATTAAAAGTTAATTTAGGACAGAAATTATGGCTTTTTCTTGAATCCTAACCCCAAAAGATTAAATTATGATCAAGACTCACAACATTTTTCAAAAAATGAATCTGGTGATGGTATTTCCAGAGGCTGGATATTGAAACTACTGTGCGGTTCTCCCCAGAAAAAGTCTCTGGTTTCTTTTATGTATTCAAAGTGGTGGCATATACTCAGACGAGCTGTAGGGCAGAGGGGCTGGGTGATAGCGAGGTGATTTCAGCAATCTGTCACCATATATTTTAAACTATTAGCATATGTTTCTTGTCTACAAACACAGCAGGCAACTCAGGTTGCTCTTTCTCAAGAAAGTGTTCTACATCACTGATTTGCTTAATCACTTCAAAATAAATTTCATCATCTTTCCCCAAATCAATAGATCCTCCTGATTCAAGGACATAAGGGGGTCTGGTCTGACCTCTTGTATGTAACTGGCTACTAAAGATCACCAGTGATCCCCATAACCTCAGTTCCACCAACAGACAGACTTCCCTTCTAGTCAGAGCATTAGAAGGTAGTCCCTTTTAATCCCAAAGTGTGAGGAAGTAAATACTCTACCTATTTTATGGTAGTTAATTGCAGAAGTTGAGTTTCACTTCTGTGCTAAGTTTGTCTCATTTCAGCTTTCTCCTTAAGAAAGTGTGTCTTCTTTCTTAATCACCTCCCCTCTTCATTCAGAAACAATCCAGCTCTTACCAGTGTCTCAGATTAGTCACCAGATCCCTTCAGGAGTAGGCACAGTAGATTGAAGTTTCCCTCTGCCACTTATTCAGCACTGTGAATTGTTCTGGCTAAAGAGACAGAATTACTAGCATCATGGCTATGCCAAGTTAATGCATCATATGAGTACTCCCTGTATGCTTCACTGCTCAGTCTGCTGGCTTCATTTGTGTTGCTAGAGGAAATTGTCACTCCAGGTGCTGGGAGTAGTAAATTCCCAAACTGTTCAGTGGCATTCGAAAATGCCTTTGCCATGTTGTAATTTGCTCCAGCCCCTGAAGCTTTTTGTCTACCATACCTTTCTCCCATTTTTTTACATTATTTTTTAAAAAGAGTAGAGACTGGCTCCCTTACTGATCTTAATAGTGCCGTATCAATGGTAAACCCACTTTCTAAACCCCTACTCCACTCTGATTTATATATATGTTAATACATATCTCCTTTTTTCTCTATTCTTTTTATCACAACAATTTAAGCTTTACCTTCCACCCCCCACCCCCCAAGTCAATGCTCTTTTTGACACTTTACCCTGCTATAAAGGTAGGGTCCATGTTCTTTCTTTTTATATGTATAATTTATCACGTGGCTGTATTGACACATTCCTTCTTTGAAAGGGTTCAGCTTTGGGGATTGAGATGTGTCGGTGTGGCTCTGCCAGCACTCTAGGAAATGCACCCAGTGCCAAAGCTGCTGCCCCGCTTGCCCTATTCAGACAGTATGTTCTGTTTCAGCAGAACAGAAATACAACATTCCCAGTAACATCTGAAAAATCATATTCAATTACAAAATTACAAAAATAACTTAAGGTCAGATTTCTACAAATCTTGTTCTCACAAAGCAGCTTAAATTTATGAACCTTACCAAATTTAATCAGAATTATTCATGTTGAGGATTCAACTGCATACTCTAACAGCACATTAACTTTAGGCTTTTCTGCAAACTCCAGATTCCCTGTACATTCCAATTCCAAGCTACTCCCAGATATGGACCCTGTCTGTTGTTTTCAATGTGTCTGAAGATATGAGAGATAGGCCCAGCCCGAAAGACTGAAGGTATAAGCTTCAAATTATTTTCAACCTTGATCCTCCTCCAAATGTTGTACCCTATTCAATCTCCATAAAATACCAAACTAAACTTCAAAAGCAAAAATATTGTCAGTAATAAAATTATTTTTCAAAATATTCAGTTTTCCATCACTTGGGCTTATTTCTACAACTTATCACCTCGTACATCAAGTACATGGTGTTTTTTACCAGAATATACTTCTTTCCGTTAACATGATGTAAAGACTAAAGAAATGTTGTTCAGTTTGCATGGTGAGTTTTCTGCCAGCAGCACTTTATTATTTCTTTCAGACTTTTCCCAATGGACTTAATGTGAAAAGAAAGAACAGTCTAGATTGAAAAAAAAAAAAAAAGAAAAAAAAAAGGCAAATTAAAAAACACAAAAGGAGAAAATCGGAACACACGAAAAACAGCAGTTGATGGTGGCAGTAAAAGAGAGGCAAAAAGCATACCCATGTAAGGGAAAATGCAAAGCTGAAAAACAGAGACATGATTAGAAACTCTGCTATGAAGATGAAACCTTGGTGCAGGATGTATAAAAATAAGACCCAAATCCAGAGTAAGACATTTGTGTAATAAAAGGTAATAATAATGAGAAATTAAAGAACATTAAAATGTGAAAAGTACAAGTTAAATACAAAAATTAAAAAGAAAACCAGTATATATATATATATACACACACACACATATATATATATCAAGAGCTCTGTTATGAACTAGATTTCTGTTTTAATGTGATGTAAAACCAAGCACGTGGAAGACAGAGATAAGGAAAATATAGGCAGAGGGAAGTATCTGCTGAAACAGAAATGTGGGACACAGAAGTACAGTAACATAAACATTAGGGGAAAAAAGATACAAGGAGTGGATTCAGTAATAAGATACTGGGCCCATTTAAACCAGCAGGACTTGCTGTTTAAGGCAATTTTTCTCTTTCACTTAACATATTCCTTCAAAAGAAGAATCCGTTTTTCATATCTTCCCACATATTTTCTCATATTTACGAGAAAAGTAAAGCTTACATTTATCTCTCAGAGACACAATTAATATTCTAAAAAAAAAGAGTTTACATCTTCAAAAAGCAGAAATAACAAACAAAGGGCAAACTTCCCACTTGTATAATCAGAATCCAAACAGTAGGTTTGGGGAGTTACATTTTTAGCTGAGATCCGAAGCGTGCATTTGAAGTCAATCTCCTGATCATAACGGTCCTGATCATAAGTATGGTTCATACTGTGTAACGTATTCAGAACGTGCAAAATGGATTCTCCTGCCAAAGCAGATGAGAACCAGAAGTGTGGCTAATACACCTCAGCTGCCAATTAGCATTTAGTTCTTGGGAAGAGACTACACCAACCCAAAACAAAAGCTCCTGAGATGTGCCCTATCCTCAGCACCAACTGTTTCTCCTACTCCCTCAGGCTGCATTACTTGCTAATTTAGACATAGTAAGTGCTTAGAGGAACACAACTTCAACCGGTAAAATGTCCATCCCACAGACCCTGTAGACAGCGCTATCGCAGCAAATTTTGCATCTTTATGAAATTCCTACTTTGTGAGCCCCAATTGCTATTTCATTGGTTTTGTCAGTTAGTGGTGAAATGCAGTCTAAGTTCTACTGGTGGAAATGATGCACCGACAGACAAGTCCCAACAACGATAACTGACCTTTCACAGGCGTAATTAAATTGCATCTATAGAATTTAAATAAACAGTTAAAGCTACTCACTTGAAAATAGTATATTGACTGAGACAAGAATTATTCTTATAGAAAAAATATTAAGTGGTTATTTTCTGAACCTGTGTTGTGGTTCCAAATTGTGCTTTCTCTGGCCAACAGAGCAGATCCTGATTATCTTAATTATAAGATTTGGAGTCACTGTTCTTTTATAATTGCTTTTGTGAATTGGGAATGAATTGTTCAAATATTTATTGGGCTAGTGTATTTTCTGAAAGGCAAAACAGCATTTTTGTTTATAAAATATTTGCAACAGAAGGCAGTTCCTGGACATTGAGAGTTTAAATGTAGTTTATATGTTAGACATAACAGACTGAGCATATAAGCAGACTAGTGAGGTGCATCTCTGCGCTCTCTACCAGTGCTGGAGCTGGAGGGGAAAGAACAGGGATAGATGTACCAGGTACTTCCCTCCCCACACATAACTGCAACCAAAGGGAGAAGGGAGTGGTGGAAAAACACTTGTTCTGAACTGCTGGTACCCTATCCAACGACCAGCAAATCCTCATGGTTTTACAGAAGGGACTGACCATTACTGTCAGGGGGGGATAAACATCTTTCTGTCTATCACAGGGTAGTCCGCTTACACATTTTACATATAAGAAAACACAAAAGTTAATGTTCTTTTCCAGCTCTCACTCCCTTTCTTCACTATAAGGTGGGCAAGGATGGCAGAAAGGCAAACTCCCCACAGACCATTATGTCTCCACATTATGCCACAATGAAATCAAGTTACAGTATCATTTTTTAAAGAAATGAATAAACAACAGCGTTAGTCCTCCTATAGCGTACGGTACCAGTTACTGCCTCGCAATCTCAACGCTGGCAGCAGCACATCCATGGCAAGGCCCAAAGCACCGGGCTCCAGACGCAGCCCAGTGGGATGGGAGAGACCCGCGGTCAGGAGAGCACGTGCTGTGCTCTGCCTCGCCTCTCTGCATGCTCCGGCAGCAGCCCGCAGACCCACCCACCATCATGCAGAAACAAGATTTCAGCACAGTGTTATACGTACATTTTATTGCAGAGAGATCCAACGACTCCTGATCCCGGTTGCCTTCCCCTCCCCTGTCCCATGATTTATTAGTTCTTTTAGGGATTTCTTTCTTTGCAAAAAATCTTAAGAGTACACACAAAGAAAATATGGCATATTACAGAGGCACTGTAAGATATGCAGCAAAATAAATAACTATAGCACATAAAAGGCACCACAGATTGAAATAGCTAGTATTAAGGAAGAATCATAATGACTTACTGGGATAAAATGGGAAAGTCTTTGTTCCAGTATTTTGAAATTAAAAAAAAAAACAAACCAAAAATCCCCACCAAATAATTCAGCTAAAGTGCAACAAGCAATTGACTAACCTTATAAAGCAAAGGCGATTGTCCTAGCTTCAAAAGTGCAATTTTTTTGGTCACATTTGTAACTGCTTGAATCCGCATCAGGTCTTCCATGGTCCCATACTGTATATCAACAAGTTCTGCCTACAAAGAGAAGACAAAGTTCAGGCTATACCTGTAACCATAAATCACTGAGGGTGCTCCTTCTACAGAAACAAAGTTGTTTCATAAGTACAAGCACCTGAGCAGAGTTCTGCAATTACCTTACCCCCACCTCCTAACCAGGAATAACCTGTAATAACAAAGAGCTTAAGAATTCAACCTGACAGATTTGTATCTTTGTAGTTTTCATTCACAATTCCTCAGTTGTGATAAAAAAATCAATGGCTTGTTTTGCCAGTCGTTACAATAAGTGGTGGTGATTCTCATAAGAATATCCCCTTGTTAGCTACAGGAATGTATTTAAAACCACATAATGGATAATAGTTCACTGCAGTTAATTTTCTTAAAAGGAATCAGGGTCTTATAAAGCATTTCAGAAAATGAGTGTTTCATTATCCTGGTCACTCATGTAAATATATAGATAATACATACTCTACTAATATACCATGTTACTATGTCGTCTCATATGATTCCTGAACAGCCTTAAGTATTCAAGTATTTTCTTATAATCCCTCAGTTATCCAGATATTATACTCAGATAACCACAGTAATAACAGACTACACCAGTATGACATGTAAACTTTATATATATATATAAATTATTTAGTCACTTTCAAATAAATTAGAAGTGTTTAGAGCATGAAGGTGTTCACTTTTCAGTTAGGACACCGTAAGAATACGTAGCAAAGGTCAAAGTTATTATTAAATGTCAAACACTGGCAGGGATGGAAAAATACTTCAAGATGTGTTTTCAAGGATTATATATATATATATATGCATAATTAAAGAATGACCAAGGGCATTTTGCTCACGCATTTCTAGCAATATATTCTGGTGAAGACCAAGTATAAGGATAATCAGTCTTGTACATTATTATTTTAGAATGTTATGGAGCTCTCATAACACCATCAAAGACATTCTGGAACCTCTATAATCCCTGGACAATGTTCACATAAAACAGAAATACAAGAAGACACAAAAATATTACATGAGTGTTTAAAAATTAAAATAAGAGAGGCAGTACAAGATGGAAAAGTTTCTTTGTTCAGTTCAGTTTTGGTAGCTTAAGTATGGATTCATCGCCAAAGGCAACAGTTCTGATTTTGGGCATCTCTACGCAAACCGTTTGAATTCTAGCATCAGTTGATCTGGATATGTAGGATGTGTGAAATTTTACTAGATTCCTGAAAACGGGTATTTTGGGAAAGTATTTCCCCTGATACAACTGTATCTAAACATTTCACCTGAGTTTGCACCTCAACATTTAAGTTTAAATCATACACAAATTTTGCAAGGTTCCAGTGTTAAACGTATTCTTTTAAATTTTCAAGTCAACAAGTTTCTAAGACGATAACATGTCATCCGTGCTGTACAAACCAAGCATTTAGAAAGGTCAGCCAAAGTTATAAAACACATCTGGAGAAGACAAACATCAGATTTAACACCAAATACTGAAATGTACGAACAGAAAATCTTGCACTTCATACAGTTTCTTCTGAAATATATGTCAATTTTAATATTTAAAGAACTTGAAAACTATTTCATAAGAGAACTCAAATGGTGACTACAGGCTGAAATCAAATATAAAGATTTTCCTGTGTGAGCATCATACTTAAAAATTATGATGAAATCAAGTAAAGATGTTTTTATAGTAGCTGAGTCTAATTTATATCTTACATAATCTCATCTCTCTGGTTACAAAGAGTTCACCTCAGATGAGGAAAGGGTATTAGCTAGTGTACTTCCTTGAAGTTTACACAAATGTGTAGATTTCAGCCTTATTTTAATTTCTACACACAGATGTGTCACTAGACGTGCTTCAGTGCAACAATTATTAGTGTCTCAAAAGTCTTACGACTTGAGAGGTTATATCTGGGCTAATTTCTCAGGGAGACCTCAAATCTAATTCCTTTGGACCCAATGCTTTTCCCACTTACCCTCAAGCAAAGCAAAAATCAGAGCTTTCATCATTCGTATGAGAGAAACTACACTGAATATTCCTGAGGCAAAATCAATACACAAAGATATAACATAATGAAGTATCAAACCATTTGTTCCTACAGTATGCCTGTCTGAAAATGAGATCCCTTCCCATCTACATTCATGTGCTTCTTCTCCTCACGTTATTTTTACTAGCTGCTCCTCCTGGGTGCTATCCACTGCTCTGGAAACAACAAAACTACATGTTTGTACAATTATTAATGCATTTAGCAGCTGCCCTTGGATGTTCTTAATTAATTTATGGATGCAGACTGCATCTTCAAGAGCTGCTCACCGGTCTTTCCCATATAAGCTCAACAAGAGCAGGCTGAATAAAAGGTCCTACAAAAGCGCATCTCATTTTTTAATTATGTGAGAACCAGAACTTGACTTCCTGCTGCCCCAAACACTCTGCAAACCATGTTCTTTGCTCCAAATGTTAAAAGCAAGCCCCAATGCCAAGGCTATCAAATACATTCATACATTGAGAGTACATGTAAGAAGTCATTACCTAATGAAAAAGAAGCTGGGTAGAATATAAGAAGGAGTTGCACATGCTTCCAATACAGATCTTCCACTTGAAGAATATGTAAAAACTCAATATATCCTTATTTTGCACTTGCCCAAAAATAAGTATTTCCTAAGCCTCTTGCTACTGTCCAAACTTAGGGGTACTTGTACACTTTATTTCACTGTAACTTCAAAACGGTTCTCCTTCTCATCACAAACCTTTTACCTGTAATTTACCTTTGAGGGAATGATAGGTAAAAGTATTGCACATGTCTACCAAAGCAAGCTATCAAATCCTGGTAGCATCACATACAGCCTAGCAGCTGGAGGTTTGTGCAGGTAATCTCTAATCTAACTTCAGTTAAAAAGACAAAAAAATACAAGAATAATATCTTCTCTTGAGTAAAAGTACACATGGCTCGTCCTCTGCCAAATGAAGTCAATAATTCACTACAACAGTTTAGAACAAAGTCATAATAACATTTTGGCACTGCAGTCCAGAAACTAATAGGCAAACAGTGAATTATGAAAATAGTTCTTAAAAATATTCCTACCCGTTCTTTTCTTCTACACTTGAATACTTGAGCAAAATTTTTAATTAAAAGAAAAATATTTTTTACTGCCTGGTAACAACATCTCATCAAATACAGTACAGTAACTAGCTCAGAGTAGTTAGTTTTGGTTTTATTTAATAGACTGGGGCTTAACTAATTGGCTCCTTTACTTCTAGCATAAAATAAACTACTGAAAAAATACACCTTTAAAATAATGTTTAAGAATCCTATTGAATCCAAAGAGTGCTACCCTCTCAATTACCCACTGAGAAATTAACAGGCCATTAATGTTGCAAAGTCCTTTTTTAGTTATAACATTAATAAAACCTCCAAAAATGAGTAAAGATTAAATCTGCTATTCTTTCTTTTTTTGAAATACTTACAATATGACATAATCCTCATTTTATATATACCAGATTTTAAAAACAAAATACCTCACCCCTAACTACCCATATCTGATAAACTGCTTTCCTTTGATAGCATAATTATGTTCAAAATCAAAAGAGAACTCATCCTTTTATCAGGTGCAGAAAAAGAGCACTTGTGTACTTGGTTCAGACGTGCAAGGGTAAATCCTCTTACCCTAAACCTGGCAAACATTTAAAGAATGAGTTGTTTTATCCATTTGAATGAGGTACTTACTCTTCAAATTGTTTCACGCTATGCCGTTCGAAAGATATGACTATTTAGGAACAAATTGCAATGTGCAATATGGAGTTCAGTAGTATTCCCCCATGCATGAAATGAAGTAGGAGTAGGTAATAAAACAAGCATTTTTAGAAAAAGTAATTATTTAATGTTAGACTTATTAGTTTCTGAGTCCCAAGATGATGCTCAATGAGTTGTAAATGTACTATCTTAAAACCTATGATAAAATTCCCCCAAAACAGAAAAAACAAGTACTCTGAAAATGACACAATCAATACAGTCAAGGATCTTTTCCCAATTTCTTCTACTTATTTCCAAAATGCAAGAGAATAAAACAACATATTTCATCCAGTCACAAATGAAAAAGGGTAAGACAGGTCTTCAAAAGGGAAAGTATGAATAACTGTATGAAGCGGGTGGCAGCTGGGGTCTTGAAGTTGTTGGATACTATTTTAAAACTTTGCTTTCTTTGAAAAGGCTGAGGTGATTTTTTTTTAAAGTTAAATAGGTCCAAAATAATAACAATGTGATATAAAAACATATTTCCGTTATCATTCAGTCTACTTGAATGAGGAAAGGAATTTAATAACAGCATTATATATCTGCATCCAATACACTGGTTAAGAGACAGATTGTGGCCAACTTGCCAGGGGCATACAGGACACAACAAAGACTATGGAAAAAACCCACAGAAAAAAAAAAAAACACAAAACAAATTCAAAGCTAGTACACCCAGGAAAGGATGTTTCCTACAACCACCAAAATGCAGATGGAATAAGTGCAGATAAGAACACAGCTCTTAAATGCATCTGCTCTAGCTATCAAGGCTGGAAATCCCAGGGCAGAAGAGCACCACACCTAAGCAAACAGTTTTACTATTATTTTTTAAGAGAATACATTAAAGATCAGTACTGAGTAACCTCAAATCTTACCTGAATAGTCTAAACATGCAGAAAACAAAACCAAGGTAGCATATAGAATGGCTGAAAAAATCTCATGTTACCTGTTGTCATTGCCATAGTTTGGTAACCTCCAATTATGAATGAAATTTATCAAATGCTATTTATTAATTTGTATTAATTAACAGCTTCTACTCAAGACTATTTGGGAGGTCAGGACGTAGTAGCTGCAGCTATGGAAGTGACTGATATTCAGTAGCACAGTCAAGCTCATATTCCTGCCAGTTCTGACCTACCCACCAGAAGAGTATCAAAAATGGATGACCTAAAGAAACCTCAGGTATTGAGGAAAACTAAATATTAAACACTACGCACACATTATATTTAGGTTTACTTATTCCTCAGAATTAAGACAATTTCTCCCAAAAGCACATATGTAATACTAGAAGTATCAACTCCTCGGTTCTGTGACTGTTCAGGCTTATTACATCTCCTTCTCTCATTCAAGTCAATGCCCTTCATTTGCCCTTCAACATTCAGCTACTATTTTCAGGTTGTTCACAAAAGAAAGGTAACAGAAACATCCAGTGCATGATCAATCACAAGCAAATAACCTTCAACTAGTCATCCTGCCTGGAGTAAGAACTCCAAAATATATTTGCAAATTTTATCTGAGAAGACGGCAGTCTGCAATCAGGACGTGAGGCTAACTTTAATTAAACACTTCACTATAATTTATTTGCACAGCTCTGAAATTGAGGCTAAAGGCAGCATTCAGCAGAGCATAAAAGTAAACTCAAGCTGGTTGTAGATCAAAGCTGGACATCAACAAATGCAAAGAAAATGGCAAACATAAAACTAGGTCTTCTCTAAAATTAGAGAAATGGAAGAAAGAAAAGGGAAGATAACAAAGCTGTGCCCAAGTATGCCAAACATCTGCTGGTGTAAAGCATGCTATGCTTTCTGAGAGGAGCTGCTGCTCCTATCGCAGCCAAAAGCATCCCTTCGATAATCAGGGAGCCACGGCTGTTCCCTGGATTGCTACCACCCAGCCTCCTTCACTGTCCTATTGAGCATGCACACCAGAGACAAAATATACCATAGCCACCTTTCCACCTTTTATATACTGTTTTTTTCCAAAGAAAAAACAAAATAAATACAACAAACCAACCAAAAAACATTCAAGGATACCTTTCAGACTTTGTCCTTTAATTGGTTCTAGCTAAAAAGAGGGACAGAGAGAGACCCTCTGTGTTTTCAGGGTTTGTGGCACGCAGCTACTGACTATGGGATGTCTCCAGTTCAACTCAGTGCTGATGGTTAAACCAAGGAAGTAACGTGCCCAAGCACTAATTTCTTTTACAGTAATGGCACTCGGTGTGAGTAGGGTTTGTCACTCTGTTCCTTCATGCGTAGGAGTCACTGAAGTGCAAGTGCAGCAAGTTTTATTTTCTTTTTTATGTTGTTAGCCTTAGCATTATCAAAAGGGAAAAAGATCTGAGGAAGCATGACCAAGGGTGTAATTCAACATTTAATAAAACAAAGACAAGTCCAAGACGAGCTAGAAACAAATCAGGAAATAATCTGAGGCAGATGACAGATTCTTACGAGGAGAGCCCTTGGGTGGGGTGGAGGGTCATGTGAAAGAGTAGTTCCTCATAGAGTAGTTTCACCTTTGCTATAAAACAAAAAATCCTTTCTTTAGAACTCAGTTCTTATGCAAGCACCAGTGTTTACAGTAATTTCAAAATAACACTGTCTTTGAAGCCCCCTGGTGAGGTTTCCACTCTCTATGTACTTTATGAAAAATGTGGTTATCGCTTCACAATCCAAGCATATCATCTTTGGTAGCAAACGTTCCTCACAGTGTTTTGTGTGTCCTATGATACTTATCATTTCCAAACTATCTTAGAAAGCTTGTAGATAAATCTGGGGTAATTACAAAGAAATGTCTTTGTGATGTCCTTCAAATGAGTAAACTGTATATTTGAAAGTAAATCCCCCTACATTCTTGGCCAAATTTGGACACAGCTTACCCAGGCTCTATTTCTAGTAGCACAGGATTCCCTATCCTTGACCTCCTTGTCTTACTAGAAAACTGGAACAAGAGAAATAATTGTATGCCTTGCAAAATAGTAACCAAACTTAGTTCTGGGCAACTGTGTGTGGCAAGTCAAAACCAGCTGATTTCTGCAAACTGAATTCGAACACACTGCCTGATCAAAAAAAAGGCAAATCATTACATATGTGGATTAGCTGAAGTTGATTTTGCTCTGTTGATACTAAGAGATGCACCTGACCAGCAGCACAGCACCTGGGCAGATTTAAATCACAGAACCTCAATACTGCTCCACATAGCAAGATACCTGTGTCTGTGTGTGTCATTACATAACTAGCGCGTTTTACCTATAAACACTTCTCTTCAGATTCATGGCATTTTGTCTTTGTGGTTGTCAGCACCTTACTGCATAGAAGTTTTCTTTCTTTACTTCCATATTCCCGCCCATACAATAGGATTCCAGAGTAATTCAACATGACTCACTGTGTCAGTTTACAGTCAAAAAGGATTCTCTGTGCCTAGATTTTATTACATGAAATTGCAGGCTGCATCACAATGGCAGCTAAAACTGTACTTTGTACCAAAACATGAGGGAACAAAAGATATGCTTTAGCCTGAGTTTGACTGAGCTTGGCCTTGCAGACTGACTTCAGCCACAAGCACGTTGTACACCTTGCTCTGCCCCCTCGACCAGCTGCCGCAGCTCCACTCCAGGCAAGGATCTACCGAGGCTTCTCCTACAGGATGCTTTTGCTGTTCCAGTGTCATTTTTAAAAAGACACCGAGGCTTAACTTGTTTGCTTGCTTGCTTTTTACAGCTTATATCAGTTTTTTTCACCTACCAGCTTCCAGCGAGACTGAATTAAGATTGAGGCCTTTTAACAGCCTACAGAAGAGAACCTCTTCTGTGTTTTAGGGTTACAGAGCCCCTGCCAGATCTGAGCTGACC
The DNA here is from genome assembly GCA_035590215.1 of Microhierax caerulescens. Lineage (NCBI taxonomy): Eukaryota > Metazoa > Chordata > Aves > Falconiformes > Falconidae > Microhierax > Microhierax caerulescens. The sequence continues at coordinate 22,235,155 of JAVJGJ010000003.1, forward strand.
AGCTCCCCGTTGGTACTGCTCGTCCTTTAGACTCCTCCTGTCAATTCATTAATACTTCCCTCCCAGCCTCTGTCCCAAATCACATTCCTAGAGTCTCCCTTTAGCAAAAGGCAAAGCTAATACTTGAATATTAATCTTTTAATTCATAATATCCAGCAAGGTATCCAAACAACAAATATCCCTCCACCCCATCTTTCCTAACTAGATTTCAATGAAGATCTAGTTTTTTCAAGTATTCTAAAATAAAATATTACTATTTTCAGTCTTATAGTTATTTTACTATTATTTTTTAAATCTCTAAGACCATTGCTTTGGTTATAAAACATCGAACGGTACAATACCATTTGATGCTTAAACCTTATAAAAAATTAAGTCAAACTTTTATTAAGCAATGTTGATCATTTGTCAACTGACTTATGACAAATATGTAAGTGTTTAATTTATATACCCCTCTTTATAAGACTTAATTGCAAAGATACTTAGTAGCACTAGTCCCTGAAGCATAAAGCCACACTGATGATAGTTTCCTAAGAAGAAACAGTATCTGTATTTGCCAGCCTACTTGGTTTAGCTTATTCAGGGGTATTTATTCATGCAAATATAAATTTACAAATTACATAGACTAAAGGTAAACTAAACACAATTGTTTAAACAGAATTGTTCAGCTGTGATGTGACATCTTAAAAAATAAATCATAAGATGCATATGCACAGAGTTAACCATAATGGTGTGATTTAAACCCAGCTTTAAAATTTGCAATAGCTCTAATGCAGAATTTCCTGTTATGTCAGAACTTAAAAAAAAAATTCCCAGGGCCGGGCTGCAGTACGGCAGAGGTTTTATTGGCTATTCTCAAATGCAAAGGATGAAAAGCAAAACATCCAGAGGCTGCAGACCATCCTCTTTCATTGACCATTTTTGTCATAGATGAAATAAAAACCTGGCATTCACTCCTATGGCAGCTAAAACCATTAAGTCTTTAGAGAAGAGGCTTGCACCTTACAGAAGGCACCTAGAAGCACTTTATATACAAATAGGCTCTACAGGCAGCAACAGAAACTGCCAGCTAGACAGCTACCGTGGGGAAGGATTCATCTCAACGGGGCTGGAGAGGCTACTGAGTGGCACTGGGCACGCTCCCCTCCGCCTGTCCGTACTACGTGAAAAACAGAGAAAGGTAAGTTTGCACCTACACATCCAGAGAAGGAAAGTAATCTCCTGCCTGCGACAACAGGTCACAAGAACAATGTCCTGTGAATGCAAACACATCAAAGACTGCGCATCAACTGCAGCGAACTGTTACATGGAAGTGCTTTTGAATCTAAGTAACATTTAAATATTTCATGTTCTGACTGTAATACATTTGATTCTCTAACTTCCTAGAGAGCAGAGTTTCAATGTTGTTTAATTTTTCATGTTTAGAGTTAGTCTGGCTATGTCAAAACAAAAATATCTAGAAAACAGCTTTACTATTTTCAGGTTTCCAATATTTGCCCTGATTCGGAACACATTTTGGAATAGCACTGCTTCAATAGGATCAGAAGCCTGTTTCCCAACCAACTTTCATACTAGATCATGCACAGCATACTGAAATACACAGGCTAGCTGCATCTCTACGGATATTTGCCACACAAACACACAAAACATAAATTGCTGTTACTGTAAGTATATCGATATGTGAAGATAAAATTGGTATCTACCTCAAAAATGCAGATAATCACACATATGTACAAGAGGAGGTCATTCGCTGCATCAAGAGATCACTTGAACTTTCAGAAATGTCAGTGAAAACTGTATTTTCCAGAGTATAATAAAAACAGTTTCACAGAGTAGTTATAGCCCTTGCTTGGCCAAACATCACACACTTTAACATAATCATAGAGATGCCCTACCACGTAAACACAAATCCAAGTGTTAAAGCAGCATTTTATAAAACCTGCAGCACCACACGTGCAGTTGTGAAAAGGAAAATGACATCTTTCTTATATCATATGAATTTTGCTGTTTTGAGTCATTACACAGAGGTATAGGTCTGTAAATTACATCTGTAGAAAAAGGACTGGGAAAAAATATGTTCAAAAATTAGAAATATATTCAGATGTCAGAAAAGAACTCCAATGAAAACAAAGGATATACTTGAGCGATAACAAATTCAAGTGGCCCCAATGACTGACCAAGACAAATATAAAGATGGTTGTATGTGAAAGCAGCACAGCTTTATGTGATTAAATAAGTATGTATTTCCATTTTTTGATCACCTAACATTTTGGAAAGTAGACTTATCTTACAAGAGACTTGCAGTGTGTGATTCAGGTATCACACCTAATAAATTCATACCAGGAAAAAAAGAAAAGCAAGTTCTTGGTTTTTCCAGGCTTGCTTTTTTTTTTTTTAATGCACTATTTTGAATTGCCATTTGCTCAATAAATGCAATACTGAATTCTGCATTGCTTAGTCATCTGAAGGTTTTTATATGGCAGCACAAATTACCTTTTTTTATTTTTCCCAGAAATAGCAAACCATTCTTAAATTGTTTTATTTTAATTAATAATGCAAGAATTAAATAGGAGTTCTGGATAGGTCCCTGCCCGCTATCCTTGCTATAGCATTATCCCAAGTCTTTACAAAGGTTAGAGTGAAGGGTTTCCTGAATTGTGCCGTGTTTCACACAGATATTTTGATCGTTCATCTCTGCTAAGTGTTGGCAGAAACACCATGAAGAACTTGTGAACTTGGTTCTTGCGCCCTCAGCGGGGATGGAAAACCCTGGAGAAAAAGAGGAAATCCCAAGCAAAGGACAGAACTGCTCCTTTTTAGGAAAGGGTCCAGAAAACCATTCACCTTGTACAGCAGTTTCCCAATAAACTGCATCTCAAAATAAAAGCTGGAAAACTGTTGAGATTATCTAAAACATATGGGAAGGTCTGAAAAGATTTTGGAATATGGAGAACTTGATGGGAGGATGGAATAGTCTGACCTGACATCACATAACCAATTTCACTGGTTCACACAAAATCTTTGCCATCACTACAGCCTGTCCAGAGCTCTGGGGCTGGATCTGAAAAGCACGCACTTCACCTTCCACACAGCCTGGAATCCATGTCAGCCTCTTTTACAGCAGTAGCAAAGTGCTCGCTATTATTGTAGCACTAGTACTTCACGGTACAGTTTTCAATAAAAGAACTTAGGGACATTCCTCCAGAACTACTAGTTACTACAGAAATCTGTACTCTATTCTTTCTCTTCATCTGTTAGCGATCCCTTATGCCCAGGATGTTGAACAATCAAAAAAAGAAACTAGAAACAGGGAGCTCAGTACGCACTCTCATAAATTCCGATCCAACCACAAATCTCCCTAACAGTCCCAAATTTTAGAAAAGACGAGAGACTAAATTCAACAGATGAGACAAAGGAAGCACAACAGTCATCATTTAAAATATTCACTAGCTGTAGCATCTACTGAAGAGGTTCCCTCTGTATTCTTCTTCATTTGCCTGTACATTTTTGGTAAATACTTTACTAAGACTATGCATTCTGAAGAAACTACCTTTGCTTCCTGCATAGAAAATTGAAAAATTATGAAAAAAATATTCAGGCAGAGCAACTCCACAGACATTAAGACAACAGCAATAAGATCATCAAGGGGAAGAGCTTAACTGAAAGAGTCAGTCTTTTCCATCAGATCAAAGCCTAACATTGTCTGTACTGATACAACTTCTCATTCTAGATTTTTAGTTTGTCATTGCGTGATTGTAGTTTGTTTGTGGTTTTTTTTTAAATAGCCTTAAGAGGTAAGAGTTTTGTAGGTAGAAGAACAACATGGACAAAGACATGAGAAAATGTTTTGGAGTAAAAACGTTGGTTAGATGAATGATGCAGTAATTCTTTTGCCAGTAACATAATTTCTAGCTTTTCATGCCATTTCATCCTTTAAAATATCCCCTGAATAAAGATCGTGCCTGGCAAGCATTGACCTGCAGTAGGAGGAACATCTCTCCTGATGACAACGCAGCAGCAGGAGCTTTCCTGCATACTGACACAGCTTTGCTCTCTAGTAGTTGAAGCCATTGCCAGACCTCTTCTATCCTTATTCACCTCTGTCTGCCCCTCGAAGACATCGGTGTGAAGCAGTGAATTTTACCGGAGACAAGACTAACTCTGTATGGTAATATAATTCAGTGGAAGAAAGATAAATTCCTTGAAGCATCTTCTTTCTCACACACACCTACTCTTGGGCCAGTCACAAGATGGTGATTGATTAGTCACCTTCTCTTTGAACTGCAGAGCACAGGAACATAAGAAATAATTATGAGAACAGAACTGATATATCTCACAATTAATTCCTATTAAGGCTCTCTTAATGAATGAAACACAGTAACTAATATTCATTACATGAGGTGTTAGACGTGAAATTTCTTTGTCTGTAATGGAAGACACAGCATATCAGAAAATAAACTAAGAATGCCTAATTCTAAAACAAACAAACAAAAAAAGAAAAGACCAATGAATTTTCAGTAATGTTTAGTTGCCACAGATTTTTTTTTATTACTTTTAAGTCGATATGTCTCTCCTGGGATTGCAGCTGGTGGGCACAGTCAGAAGTGCTGTATTTCCAACCAGTTTAGAAGTAAAATTCTAAACAAAAGCTTTTTCTCAGGACATTTTAGTCTAGCCACTGAACAGGCTCTAGCATTTTGACAGTTCACATACACACCCAATGCAGTTCTGCCAGCTGCACCTGGATACCAAACTTAGACTTGCCTAAGGTAGTATCTGGGTCTTTTAAAAAAAATATTTTGTATTATTATTTTTTACATGTTTAAGAAATCATTTTTAATATATTTTTTCAACCAGCTGTATCACAGCTGCACATTTTTTTTCATCCTGCTCTGAATGATTTGAAAGACATTTTCTTCAAAGGGTTTTCTCTGAGAGAAGTCGTCTTCACTTTTTGGTCTTTTGTACTATTAACGCCCTGTGACCAGGTTTATAGCATTCCTCAGCCTCTAGAGAGGTACATCCTTCACTGTTTTATACAAAAATTCTTCAACAACGAAAGAAAAGCTGCTAAAGTGTGTCCTTGCCAAATTATTTATATAATGGCAGCCCCCAACTAGTTGAGATTACATTCAAAACATGTCACATATGCTTTTTTTTTTTTTTAAGTAAGAACTTATTTCCACTTTTTCTAGCAGTCATCTCAGAAGATTATATTTGGACTTCATATCACCACATCTTAACATAGAAATAGAAAATCTTCAGACTTGCTTTGGACTCTGAATGCTACTTTCGTTTAAAGATATTAAGAAGATTTTCATGAGAAAGAAAAAAAAATGTCCCATAGCAAAACATTCAATAAGCTGATATTATTACATTAGAAGAAATACATTGTTAAGATTTTGACAAAATATTGTCCAATATTGACTATAAAATTTATCCTGGTAGGCAGAGACTACTCCTAAGATAAAACACATTGCTAAGGTTTCAACTGATAAGATTTATCACACTGCATCAGAGATTTAAATATTCGGTCTCTATTCTTTTCAGCTACCAACTTTAATTCACAAGAGACAACACCATTATTTAAACTTTTTCTCTATTTTCAGAAAACAATAATAAAGTGCAGTATGTTAGAGAAAGTGATCTGTTATTTTTTTAAAAAAACTTGGTTTATTACAGTGTTTCTAACCCATATACTTATGGATAACTGATGCTTGTGACTGCCAGGGTCAGAATTTTAGGACAAGGTTTCCAGGTACAGGATGTATAGGCAGGGTGAGATGTAATATTCCTTCAACTACAGATGCTTCTGTATAGCTAATATTCCTTAAAAGGTGTTAGGACTTTCTTCTCTGCCTCAAAATTAATAATTTAAAAAACCGAAAACCAACCCCACCCACCCCCACCCCCAAAAAAAAAAAAAAAAGAGAGAGAGAAAAAACAGAACAAAAAGAGTTTAATCAATACTGTATTTTACAGTTCACTCCTATCACAAAGCTGAGTAGCATTTTGACCAGTTATTATTTTCATGAAACTGCATTTAAAAAAACCAAAACAACAATGAGGTTATGTAAGCCGATTTAGAGACAAGGATTTAGTATTATATAAATACAAACAAGTTTGGTTATTGTTCTCATTATATCAGTTATAGTTGTTTCTTATGTTGTTCTTATCACCCAAGCAATTTTTTAAAGCTGATAATACTTGTTTTGTAGTCTCTGTTCGAGAAAATGTATGGTTTTGGTCTGAGTGTAAGCAAGATCCTTTTAAGGCCGTTTTAAAACTTCAAAATACTGGAGAAATTTTAAAGAAAAAGATCCCTAATACCCAAACCAAACATTTCACTGCAGCAGCAGCTTTTTACTTGGAATTTCTCCTCTGAGGATGATACTGCCTTTGCAAACTTAAAAAGAAAGTACACAGGTATGCTGTTAGTAGGTTCATATTTACTAAAAGGTAAAAGAAATGAAAGGGAGTCAAGAAGATAGCACCACCTAAGCAAAGCACGCCCGGTGGTTTGGCAGAAAGACTTCCACTTCACTTGGAGCTCCTTGGTATTCAGCTTTGCAACAAACATCATTAACAAAAAGCGGGCATGAACGATGACTGGCGGGGTAGTTATCAGCCCAGGTATCTAGTAAACTGCAGAGGTGGCTGCAACTTACTGGGTCTAAATCATATACAACAGAATAATTAAAAAGAAAAATATTTCCGAGGTCCATGGATTTGCAGAAGTTACTTACACTTGGATTCTATCACTGCAACTACTAACAGGAAAAAATCAACTCTGGTAAAAAATGATGTAATTCTCATTGATTTCAATAGGAAATTGACTTGCACTAAAACCCGAAAAAAGCACCAAATCCATTTCCCAAGTCCTCATTGTTTTCACCCTTAAGTTTTTACCATGCAACTGGAATATAAATAATGTTTGTGATTCAGCATTGCTCCCTCCCGAACATTGTACAGATGCCTTACTGAAAAATGCCTTTAGCTGATCATGTGTAATGGCATGGAAGTGCTCAGTGACCTGTTACAGCTGTAGATATCAAGATTTTTCACCTTTTGCTTTTTTTTCATGTAAAAGAAACCACGCCCTCATTCATTTATTAATGACATTATTACTAAAATGTCACTACTAATATTTCATTAGTAAAACATTAGTACAGCATCGATTCACAATTACAGAACAGCAGAAGGTTTTGCAGCAATAGCCATTTGCATTTTTGAAACTCTGCCCTTCGATGTTAGAAACATCTTGCAGCAGTATTAACTGGGCTTTCGTGCATGATGAACTACTGTTATTTTTAGGGAACTGTACAACTTTATTTATTAATGGTTATGTGATATATGCCAGAAAACTGACAGGATGTTCTGCAGGACAACTCCTCAATGATCTTTTTTTTAGTCCTTGACTGCAATTTTAAATTATATAACCTTCACATTGTGTTTCACAGCTTTCTATATGTAATTATAATAGAGTGGCAGCTATGCTGTAGTTAATGTTGAATGCTGTTTTCTGTTTAAAAGGTCAAGTCTATTCTAAAATCCATAGCCAGTGAGATTGTCTTGAAAATTTGCTGTGCCTGCTTGGTATGCAGAACAGTGGTCCAAATTATGATTATTTGTGGAAAAGGTTTCTAAGAAATTCTTCTATAAATAAAAGATAACTTTTTTAAAACATCTAAACATTACAAAAATCACATGATTCGTCTCATTTGTGTGTACGTGCTATTCAACCTATAGTCCTAACCATCTGCAAACTGATTTCAGTTGCTAGGGATTCATTTTAGCTAGTAGATGTCTCTTCAGAGAAGAAATTTTAGAAAATGTTAATAAAGATAATAATGAACTAAATCGGTGTGCCTAAAAGAATTAAATACACACATGTATCAAGATCCCCTCTAGCTTGATATTTTGCACCAATGTGCCATAAAAAATGACTAAAAGACTTGGGGTGAGATGCTGTGACTATTTAATCTAAATTATAAGCACTATCTGCATTTGGAATTCAAGATGTGCAAGTGAACATGCTGCAGAAGGCTCATTTGGAAATTTTGCCTGGGGATAAAAATAACCTGGGAAGATTTTAAAATTTTCTAAAACCAACCCGCTGACACCAATCTTAATTCAGAAATATTGCTGAGGAAATTACCAGTGATTAGCTAGAGGGAAGATAAAAGATACTAAGGGTGCACTGATCACATTTCAACCACAAAGAAACCAACCCAAATAAAAGCAAGCTGTTGGGTCAAGGACTTCCTGAAGTATTGTCCCTCCAGAGGAACTCGTAACCTTTTGGTGCAGAGGCAGAAATACAGGGAGCTGCAAGTACCGCAAGGGAACAGTGCTGCAGTACTGCCAAGACCTAGCAGAAAGGGGAGGGGACCGCAGGGCACACACAGGAGGAGCCTGCAAGGAGTGGGAAAGATTAGAGGAACAGGCAGTAGAGGAAAGGATGGCTCCCATCTTCCTGCAGAGTCAAGGGCCTGGGAAAGAACTGGATGGATTGGGAGAGGCAACATCTCAGCATCGCCATAGGAAAACGGGGTATTTGATAAGAAGTACGCAAGCTCTGCTCCGTGTGAGAGGCTCTGACAGCAATCCCAGTCCTGCTTCCCTTATTCTCATCTTGCCAAGATTGAAGAATGGTGGGAAGATCACTGAGTGAGCTTAACAGATGGGTTTGCACTTCTCATATTGCTTCAGGTCGCATTAATCTCTGCAGTGGGCTCTCATTTAGCTGCGAAAATGTCACCAAAACAAATGAACCAGAGCAGGCTGATACGCTATCAACAGATGCAGAGAATCTCTTCTGCATATTGTCGTAGAGGCAAACAGTCAGTGTTCTCACTTGTCTGCTCCCTGCAGCCCCTCCAAAACTAATCAAAGGTATCACTGGCTGAGTTGGGAGTGTAAATGCCTAAAATCAGCAGACACTTCAAACAGAAAAATGGGTAGAATCAGTCAGGGAACACAGACGATGGCAGGGGAGGGAGGTGACATCACAAAGGAGTCCAAGCACTTGGGAAACAAGGGCAGAGGAGGGGTCAAAGTACAAAGCAGACACAGTTGGGCATTGGGAGAAGTGCCTTGGAGATGGGCACAATTAATTTCTGTCCATGATAACATTAAACCCCTGCCCGTCCATGCATTCCCATTTCAAGAACATGGTATTAGTTGTACCTTTCTTGCTTCCTCTCCTGGTTTCTGAACCAACATAGTCTTTTCAGTGTATGAGGTCCAGGACAGAAAAAGGATGTTTTGCTGGGATTGCTGAGAGCATCCAGGACAAAAGAAAAAAAAAAAAAAAAAAAAAAAAAGAGAGAAAAAAAAAAAGAAAGGACACATGACCAGCAAAAGAACCAACAGGGATTTGGTGCATTCAGCAGCCGGTTACTCCTACAAGAGGCAGAGGAGTGTAGTGTAGCATGAGACAATGCCGTGTAACAGACGACATGAAGTATCCCTGTTTAAAGTATTAAAGCAGAAGTCGGACTGTCAAAAGTTCCTTAACGTTTCCATAAAGGAAAGCATGACTAAATTAAGGTGAAAGGTGCGGAAAACACTAAGTCACACAAACAGTTTCAGAAAATCAGGAAATACAAAGCAATCTTATTTTTGCTTTATTTAGTCTGTCCTTGGACATTCTCCCAACACACCAACCATTAAACCTGCTAAGGTTTTCTCTTTACGGTTCCTGAAGAAAAAGGGAACAGAGCAGATGAACACTGCGACCCCAAAACTGAGCACCTGCTTCTTCCTGCAGTTCGCTGTACCCGGCGGCCCTGGGTACCACCCAGCCGCCTGCTGCGCGGCCAGCTGCACCCACCCTTGCTTAAGCTCCACCGCACTTGGGGCATCACCGCCCTGAGTGTTAACAGATGGGCAGCAACATGCACCTACGCTGACGCTACTGACCACGGTGGTACTGAGAGGAAGATGCTGGATCGTTGGGGGTTCACACACACCTCACCTCTGCTCTCACCAACAGCTCCCCAGCTCGTCCCTCCAGCACTGGCAGCGAGAGCACATGTGGCCACAGCTCTCAGATCACCACCTACCCGTAAAGGCAGGCAGCAGCACATTCAAATTAACAACACGGCACTCAGAGACTGGCTAGATACTGTTTGACAATGCATTTTGCTTTCACACATAATTTTGATGCAATGTAATTTCCCTTACGATATGTACTCTGTTGGCCAAAGTGTCTCTCCTGTTTTCCTCAAGCGCACAAAAGGTTTAAACTCTATAAAAGGTGGTTCATATTTAAGTTCTAATAAAAATATATTTCCTGTATGTCATTCTTTCCTTAGACTGACCTAGTCTATGACGTATTATTTACGTAACTGCTGCAATATCTGTTTCAAAACCAACTAGACAGCCCTCTCCAGAACTGTAGGCTGCCCTGCCTGTCACTGTGATGGGTAAACGGTGTCACCTTTTCAGGGCCAAATGAAATATAGAGTAGTAGTAAAGTGCACCATCCATCACAATGGCACTAAGTAGGTTTTTGAAGTAGATTTCAGATCACAAATACTCACATTTTTACTCACAAATGCTGTTTAGACTGTTACCAGAAAGCACAAATTGGATGGCTCATATACAATGGCCGTATGATGAATGGACATGACAGGTGGTCAAAGAAAATGAGTCTTGCTGTTCTACAAATAACCTTGTCAACATCAAAGTGGAGCTGTAGCTCTGCTGGTAGCCAGCCTGCAATAGCTTAATGGTTTTATTTGCTTCAACTTCTAGCAAACCAAATATACAAATGAGATACAATGAAGCAGCAGCGCATAGAAGCAATATTAGCAATCCAACCTGAATACGTGACACACAATACAAATTTTCTACTAGAGTATGCATCACATTTGAAAGAAAATTATTCAGGTTATGAGTAGCTGTTACAAAAATACCTTTTCACAGGAAAACCATCATGATTTTGTAATCACAACCCACTGCAAGATATTCAAAACATATGACTTCTTCCAGTACAAGCAATCAAGTCATGCTCTGACAGCTGACCCCAGTTACAGGCACCACCTGCTACTTCTCATTTAAAGCTTTTCTTCTGCCATTAATTTTAATAGTAGATATTACCGTGTAGGACCAAAAGTCAGAAAGATTACATCACTACCAACTTATCTGTAGCCTAAATAAATAGAGAAATTTCCCTTTTAGGCAAAGCTCCAGAGCTGAGGACACTCCAGGTACACCTTTTGAAGAACAAAATAAAGTAACTCAGGTTTTGTGAGGGTGCTAGGTATCTCAAATAATTGGTTGTGAAATTCTCCATAGAGTCATTCTTTGGCTCAAGTACAAGCTTCATGTTTTGCCAAAGCCAAGGTCCAACCCTAATGATGAGTACAATGCCACATGTGTGGTCCTCATTTCTGCAGAACTCAGAGAAAACTGTCCAAAATAAAACTGAAGGTGGTAAGTGTGTTGCTGGTAATAACATCAATGATTTTTTCTCGGAACATTGGATTTCCTTTAATCTGATGAATTTGTTAGCAACACATTGATTTTCATGAAAGAAAATCTCAAAGGTCACAACTCTACTTTTATCTCATTACAGTTAGTCTTATTAAGTTACAATGAGAAAATAATATCACATATTGGGTTTCTAAGTGATAAATGTGAGAAGCCAAACCCATTCATTAGTACTTTTTGCTTGCCCATGGAAAAGTTAAAGAATACATCATGCAGGTTAGGACCTACCCCTTGTCTACTTCATTTCACTTCTAAACAAAAAACTTCAATTTGAAGTTGCTGGGTTGACAGAGCCCCAGAACAGAAGCTGCATGGAGATAACTATAAGACTCAATATGGAAAGTAGGCAGGTAATGTACACAAAAACAGAAGATGGAGAGATGTCTCTCTCCCAAAGGAGAACAAGAAATCAATTCTTCCCCTGGAATAAATCCCTTGGACTAAAAAGTTATGATGCTTTTAAGAAAGAGAAACTGAAGCTTGTGAACTTCAGGATGAGAAACATATGGATCTGACTTTCTATCAACCCTCATATTTCCTACAGTCCAAAATTCAAAATTATACTACTAGTTCATAAAATGGGTTAGTTAGCATCATGTGACTTTCCCCATTTTGACTCATTATAAGATTTCCACAGTGCATTCATTACATGTTATCAGTAAACATTATGGGCAAAAAGTGTCACAAACAAAAGGAAAATACACAACAGTTGCATTTTACTGTTAGAAATTCGCTAACTGATATGCTACAAATATTAAGGTATTCACAATGTATAAAGGTATTTTGGAAGAGGTATCCTCCAAACCCAATGCCATTCCCTATCTGTTCCAATATAGTCTATCAATGTTCTAAGTCGTGAAAACAATCATCTTTTAAACAAGATGGAAAGTAACCAAGATGGGAAAAGCCCTGCATCACTGGAATAACATTAAATATTTTCAAAAGGAGGAAGACAATTGCAATGCAGTTAGCAGTGAAATTTCAATTTTTATATTTCAGAAATATTTACTGAGATTTATGCTATCTCAGCTAGGAAAGTAAACAGAAATAATGACCCCTTTGTGCACCCCAAATATATTTGGAAAGCAAATATAGGAAGGCTGCCAGTGAAGAGAGTAAAGAGGATAAAACAAGCTAATCCAAGATCTTATTTCACTTGGCAAGTAACAAATCCCAACAGGCAGCATCTTTTTGCTGACAAAATTTCCTAACAAAAGCTACAATAAGATAAAAGTACAAATCAGGATTTTCAAGAGGAAACAGAGCAGATGTGTCAGCTGAGTTGCCATAGAAGAAATTACGCAAGATCTTCAACCATAATTCAGGGGCTCCAGTTACTAGCCCAGCACCCCCAGTGGTCTCACTATAGAAAATTTCATCTTACTCTTCCTAAGACATCACTCAAACCAGCAGCACTTATATATCAACAAGGATAAAATGCAGCCCAAGACACAGCTTTCAGATGTTTACACCCAAGCAAAACATGCCAATTCATAAACTCCAATACTTAAAAAACCCATCCAAAACATATATATCATACGAAGTGTTAAGGTCTAACTAATTTTTAAGTTTGAGTTGAAACGGGCCACATCATATTTTACCTGTTTATTTCAAGGCTGCGCATTTCACCATGTGTACTTTGCCAGCCAAGTTCAACAGAAACCGATGTTTTCTAACTCTATTTCACCACAAATGACAGAGACAAACGTTCATATTACCTCAAGAGTTCCTTTAGCAGAGTAAGCTGCGTACGAGTACAGGAGGTCTTGGTTATGAAGTGTTTTGGTCTCACTGTTGCACTGTTGTCCACTAGGATAAAAGCATTCACCACTGTTTTTCAGAGTTACTGTGTTTGAAGAAGAGCCTGGTAGGTCAAGCAGAACAGAGTAATTTACCAGCCGGGCATCTTCAAGGCCTTGGGAACTCCACTGAACCAGAATTTTCATTGCAACGTCTACATCATCTTCTCCTGGGAACTGTAACAAATCTCTGAAAAAAACACACAAGTAAACACAGTTTTAATTTATTTCCCACTACGAGATTTGTACCTTAGCATGCGTCAGTCCATAATTGTATTCATAATGTATAATCAAACGTTAAAAAAAAAATATTAAAAGTTCAGCTCTCATTTTTTTCCCCACATAATTTCTTAGAATTATGAGACAAAAGTGTCCGCTTTTTTGAAATAAAAATTAGGAAAAAAATATTTATAAAAAACGTATCCAATGGAAACAAGGAACCTTACAGAAATTGTCACAGTAATTGTTTCAAATTTCATCTCTCTGATTCTGATCAAGTTTCTGATACAGCATCAATTTAAACAACCATTACATAGGAAGATCACAATCTAAAATACAATTTCAGGGACTTCAGGGAGCGCATGATGCTGAAAATTAGTTGTAATTACATGTTTGGCTTAAATCCATCAAGTAAAGCAAATCTGCTAAAGAGCACGGAAGCGCTCCCCCAAATACTGTGGTAGGTGTCAAGAAGTTTTCCTCCGATTTCTTACCTGCACTGAAGGACTACCTGTGCCAACAGCCTGGCAAGCGTACAACGTGAGCCTGGAAATTATTTTGGCAGATTCTACCAAATGGGCCAACTGAGACTTCAGATGGGTTACCTGGGGCATGTATCACCAGGCTGTATCACTGTTCAACAGCTGCTACTGGATGGGCTATAGGATGAAAATGGTAACAGCACTGAAAGACCACCCTCCTCCCCAGCAAATGCCAAAAGATGAATGATGTATAGAGCATTTTAAATATAACTTTAGAGGACAGATGGTAAAAGGACAACTAAAGGCTTTCCCTTCTTATGTAGGCAGGCACTCACGTAACCAAAGCAGAGCAGAAATAAAAAGCACTATCCAAATGCATTACAAAAAGATTTGGGAATATTTGCTGAATTTTGTGAGAATTCTTTGTTTCTGGGGGTTTTGTGGGATTGTGGGGTGTTTTTTTTTTTGGTGTGTGTGTGTGATGGGGTTTTCTTTGTTTGTTTTTTCTGGTTGTGAGGCTCTCAGGACTGAGAAACAGGCTAAGGATCACAGAGGTACTGATTTCCAAGTACAAAGAGAAATACCGACGCTGCCTAAAGTCTTGCTTACAACCTTTTTTTCGCAAAAAGGCCAATTACATTTAGATCCTTACATCTTTAATAAGACTCTTTAAAAATACTCTGTCTTGCACACGTCAAAAGCAAAGCCTAATAATGCATAGTCTAAAAAGACTAAAAAAAAGAAAATGGTTTTAAAAAACCATTATTGCAAGCAACAGGCATCTGAGGATCCCACCAAGCGCTTTACAGGCACCCTAGTGCTGTTCAGAACCCAGCCGCGATGCCGCAGGCAGGGTGCTCCCAGCTGAAAGTACCAGCACTGCTTCCACTGGGCCCTGCACTCGCCCCAGGGAGAAGTCTACCAAGGAAAGCCTATGACAGAAAGCAAACACCAAGACTCCCTTCTCCACCCCGACACAACTACCTTGTGGTTCAACAGACCTTTAAAAAAGACAACATCAACACCTTGAAGAGGCAGAAAGTGCAGTTATAACACCTATTATAGCCTAAGAATGGCTCAAAAACGGTTATTGCATTCAAATGCCTAATGTGAATCAACACGTTATATGGGTGAAATAATTATTCCAATATTCAAAGGACTTGAAAAAACACAAAAATTCCCTGTTTCAAGAAACAGTGTTGTATCCCACACCTCATGGCAACTGCAGGGTTATTAGTGTACAATATTAAAAATCTTTACAAGAACACTGTACTTATGTTGAAGAATTTAGAGATCCTGTCAGGAGGAATAACTGTCTTGGCAGATTTAATCTTTTTAAATTATCTAAAACAGATCTTCAAGCAGTCTACACAAAACAGATGAGTTAATCCAATCTGTAGTATATTACAAGTTTCCAGTTTCATCTCCTGTGCCTGCTAATGTAATGAAATAAAATTGAGCGGTGCAGAAATACAGAAAGTTGTTTGATTAACACAATCATTAACAGGATATCTGCATTTCCCTCAGGTGACAGAAACATTAATAGAATAAATAATTGAAGAAACTTATCCCAGGCCAATAAGGTTATGGCACATTGCAACAAGAAACATTAAGTCTCAGTAAAAGGAATAAAGCATTAAAAGAAGAAGATACACTAAGCAAATTGCTCCCTTAGTAACAAAAGTAAAGTTACTTTCCACTTCATAATTAAATACACATTCTTTGATTTTGTGACAACATATCTGATTAAGTTAAAGAAATGAGCACACTCACTATTTATTCCATAATGTCTTTATAGCATGTTAAAATCAAATTGTAAATTATGAGCATGTTTTATTACAATAAATTAGCACATATTAGACTATTTCAAAAAAATCTTATGAACACTAAGAGCTATATTTTTATTTTTTTCAGATTTCTTACAATCTTACAAGTGATTTGCACTTGTCTTGGATATAATTCTGCTGAATGCATAGACTTAAAGTCAGAGGTAATTTAACTCATTTTTATTACATACTAGTAACAACTACACTGTGTAAAAATAGTATTTCCTAAACCCAACCCATTTCAGATAAATGTAAAGTTTTGCATTTCATCCTGGAAAAATCCCAATACTTCACGTGCACTTGGTAGCGCTTCTCCACAAACTGCCAATTAAATTGCTTCCTAAAACTTCCAGGGTACTGAGAATCATAATAGTAAAATTGAAACAGTGGAAAGAAGCAGGCCCTCGGGATGCTTATGTTTTTGAGTTTTGCAAACGGCTGCATACTTGGTAGGAATCAATAGCGATGTGATTGCCAATTTCCATTTGCAATGCTGCCTTTAATATTGTCAGCCAAATTTTTGATTCCCTTACCGAAAAGATACTTCACTCAGCTACTTGTTGGGGTTCATTCATGGGAAAACCCACAAAGTTAATGGGCACATCTCATTTGTTATAAATCTGCATAACGTATTGAAGTGGAGCCACCAAAGACTTAAGATTCGATCACAAGTTAGAATCAACATATTTATAAATATAACAGTCTGAATAATACTGTGCCTTTATCAGATGCTCTCAAAGAGATTTCCACAAGTTACTTGCCTTTACATTCTAACATAGATCAGATAATGAACTAACGTACATCGGAACATGACATAAACTTGTGTCAAGAGTATTCTGCTCCATCTCAAACATGCTCGGTTCCTGAAGTGAAAAAAAAACAAACCCAAACCAGATAAAATTGCACTTGAAACTCAAAAAGCGCACCCTACTTCACTTGAATAAGGTAAAGTTTTCCCACTTTGGCATGATGAGTAGATCAAGAAAATGCTTATGAAGACATGGTCTTAGATTTCCTGCATAAACAAGAACTGTAAGTCATGTTGTACTTCCTGCCTGGTCAGCTGAATGACCTGACCAGCGAAGAGCATCAGACCACGACTGCTGAGGGTTCAAAATCCTAAAGCTAAGAAAATACTTTGAAATAAGAGAAAGATACATCTGTAATACAGCCAGCTTTCCTGCACCCTCTGCAGTGTCAAAAGACCAGTCTTTTAAGAGATGATTATGAAAGGTACATGAACACACACACACAAAAAATCCTAACACTTCATTTTCAAATTGGTAACCACAGGGCACATGGAGCTGCAGCAGCTTAACGGAAAGTCATCTGATAGAACAGCACTTCTTTAGACACAGCCTGCTAAAGAAGGGAGGAAGGTATTGCAAATAAGCCACCTGCTCATTGCTGGTGATAGACTGGGAAACTGAAAAACACCGCGCAAAGGATATTGAAAAATTATAAAAGGTCACTCAAACAAGCAGAAGACAGAATAATGTAACTGTACGACACAATTCCTTATCAGACAATCCTATTAAAGTTACCCCCACTCCCCCACTCCCAAACAAACCTAAAACTGCAGTAGGAATCTACAGCTATGATTTTAAAAATGTACAGGGACAGAATTTTCCCTCAAATATGAAGAGCTTCAGCTGTGGTTTGGGTTTTTTGTTTGTCATCACTAAAGGTGTAATGCCTGTACTGCAATGAGCGTGCGGAATGCCTACACTTCATGGTCTGTTACAAAAGAGAAGGTGAATTCCAGTTCTGCCAAGTTAGACGTTCATCTACTTATTTCCAAATTTTAACTGTAAGTTTTGACTCTTTTTTATTTCCAATTAACTGAAATTGTTGACAAAGAAATTTCTGGAAATTTAGGTAAGAACTAAGAACAAATGTAATTTTGGAATTTTTATGGGACAATTTTTCAACTGAGTAGTTGTTTTCATATTTGGGGAGTCAAAATGAATTCACCAGGCAACATCTTTTGTAAAGCTACATCAGATCAAAGTGTTATCTTGCCTAATATGCTGTTTCCAACAGTAGCTGGTAGAAGATAATAAATAAAAAGCAAGCAATGCATCATATGCGGTTATTGTATTTATAGGCTGAATTTTAAAAGTGTTTACATATGTTCAGGATTTCAGAAATTGTTTCAGTCCATTAAGAGCGAAGATGTGGAAGTTTCAGCAGTGCTGGGCGAGTGCACAACACTTGCACCAACCAACTGCTTAGCATATGCACAATATTTTTCGCAGCTGCAGATCGAGTATTTGCTTGTATCCATCACATATAGCATATACATACAGCAAACTAAATGCATTCAAGAAATACCACCTGGCCAAGCCACATCTGCTTAAATTTTAATTACATATTCCTGTTAATTAGGGTGCTCAACTGGCTCATCTCCAACCTGCTGGATCACATTTCCCATGGTCTGAACTGACTGCCACAAATCTGCTGATTCCAAAATAAATTTAAAAAATCCAAGTCCAAGAGAGGATAAACATTTATCAGGAGATTAGAACATGTAAGGGAAAAATATTCTCATGGTGTAAACATGCAGCTTAGTGCAGGATAGGACCCAGAACCACTTCAGGCTCTTCAGGTTACAAAGCAAGGCCTCCAGCAACCGCTGCAGAAAGTGGATCCGTGATGTCCTTTGTCACGTCTGCCATCATGCTCCATACATTCACGATATTCTGAGCATATTTTCAGCACTGATATTAATTTTTTGGCACTCATGGGTCACAAGGAATCTGGTACTGTGTTCATTCTTGTCATGTGATGACCATAGTAAAGACTGAAACTAACAGGTAAGTCTCTTCAAATATACTTCATAAAAGATAAACAAAATATTCCTGACCTACAGCACAAAACCAACAGAAAGCTGTGGCTAAACGTAACGTTTGTACAGTAGATATGGGCTAACCACTACGTGACATGATGCTGCTTCTCCTCTTTGCCTGGTTTTTGGCTGGCCAGTTTCATCACCCACAGCAGCCTCACCACCAAAGGTGGACCTCCCAAAGGCCACAGGGCTTTCTGACAGCCCTCCGCTGTCATCCAGCTCTGCCCGATAGAAAAATTTATACTCATATATATACACTAAATATATATATATATATATATATTCATATATATACTAAAAATGGCTCATCAGAACACAGAACACATGGTCTGCCCTAATCACAAGAAAGCTAAAACCCCGTTCATTCTTGGGTAACAACACATCACTTCTGTTATTAAAGGGAGAATTTATACGTATGTGCCCACATAACTCTATGAGTGCTACACAGTGCCTATGATATAGCTATCATGTCATAAAAGAATATGAGTTATGATAGTTTTTTACTTTTCACAGACACAGAATAAATACAATTTATAATAAAAATGTAACATCAGATAACAGCACACCAGCTTTAGATTTGGTTGTGCACTTCTCTAGCAGAAAAAGGCTTTTGATTTTTTCCTTTTTTTTTTTTTTTTTTTTTTTTTACATTATTTGCACTATAATTTTTGGGTATTTTCAGCAAAAAGGGAATTGAGTCATCTATTTAGATAATTATACCATGACCAAGCACAAACACTTTGAAACAAAACTTCATGGTATTTCTGTAACACGCATAGGTCCATCTGGGTATTAGATTTCCACAAGGATATCAGACCATACATGCCCTCTTCTACCATAACATAATTACATGTGCAATACCTTCAGACCAAACCTCTCATTTTCCTGAGAAATTCTTAGCCATGGGATTGGGACTGAAGAACACCCTCAGAATTCAGCCCATGCTGGCTCCCAAGCTTAGCTATTTTGCACATTCCCCACCCCACTCCCACTACAGGACTACCAAGCGTATTGCTGCTACCCACCACACATCAGAGAGTCAAATGCCTTTTAAATATTTAAACTAAAATTAATGTGGATAGGTCAACCTCACTTGCCAACCTCAGGATACAAGCCAAACTTGCATTCATAGCAGATGGCGGAAGGCACTGAAAAATGACTGAATCTCTCATTCTGTGTTTCCACAGTTTATTGGAACTCAAGCAGATTGCAAAGTCATATATTAACCATAGGTGAGCTATCCAAAGCTTCCTAAGAGATCTGGATGTCAGTTATGCTGACATCTAACCAGCACGCAAACCTTCCAAATGCTTCAGAACATCAGATTGCCAGTGAGTTCCAACAGGGGTCTATCAACTGATTTCCCAGAGGAGGGTGAAGACAGGGCAAGTGCACACACAATCCCTCAACTACTCTTCTAGTCTACTTTAAGATCAGAAGATTAAAAAAAGAAATAAATAAATAAAAGCAATAGCTCTGAACATAGGTAACTTTTTGGAGAGCATTCACCTTACTTTTCAGCAATAACATGCCATTCTAAACTGAAAAGGGCTCATTCAGGACTATTTGTTCAATAACCAACAATTCTTCCTATTAAGTGATCTTTTATTGTGGAAACAAACAGCCATAGTAAAACCCAACGACTTGCCTATTCTAGTATCAGACATAGAAACAACATCATATTATTTTAAATTAGTGGTAATGTAACCGTATGCTCTACATGTTCACCCAGAGTTCAAGAGCCCATCACATTCTAGTGCTCTATTAATGGAAAAATACCTATTACATGTTATTATTGATGGAGAAGAAAAATTTTTGAAAACTGTTATTGAATTATATAATTGCAGCAACTGAAACAGTCATATGACTTATGAGTTAATCCAATGAATTATACTCTGTCACAGAACAAAGCATCTGGACAGATCAACCAACATATCCTCAACAGACGTTTGTAGAAATCACCTCAATGAATCCAAAGCATCCAGGTTTGGAAAAGTGAAGATCTGTCAACAAGCAAGACATTTGCAAATGCATTACACTTTAAAAAAAAAAAAGTTCAGTACATGTTCACCATGTAGAAACAATGAGATTTTATATCTGTTCTGAGCACTTTTGCTTTGATTTTCAATAATTTCTGATATCACAATTATAGAAGCAACTGTAGGTATAAATTGCATCCAAGCACAAGGAAGGTTCTTGTATTCTTCTGTGTATGGGTCTTCTAAAGAACCATAGTGAATACTCAGTATTTCGTGATTCAGAAGCATCTGCAAGTGCCAGTCATAAAAATCCCTCATCTAAGGGTCAAAAAAAGATATTGCATATGTGCACTAGCGTTTGAGTCCAGAAATCGCTGGGCAAAGAACTGAAAAGCTAATTCAAATCCTTTCCAAGACAGCCAACGAGATTTTAAACATATGCAAAATAAGTTATGTGCATTGTAAATATGATATAAACTGTTTTGAATACATCAGATTTTAGAAAATAAAGACTTTCATAATACAGTTTTTATTTGCAGTATGGAAAAGAGATGGCAAAAGATTAACATCACTACAGTACGTTATGAATGAATTGCCTTATCCATAGAGCACAAAAGTACAGTAAAATGCACTGGCCAAATTGAAGGTTGTTTGAACATGTTAATTTGCAATGGACTATGAGCATGTGTAATCAGCTGAAGTTCTGCTGTTGTGCAATAACTTGTTAAATTACTGCTTTTTCATCACTTACAATCATGTAGGCAAAATCTGAAAGGCACTTTACTTTGATATTAAACCAGATACCCAAGAAATGAAAACCACAAACTTGTGTAAGTGTTTTGGAAATGTTTAGTATAAGCAAATCACTCAGGGGCAGACAGGTAGGCAATGACAGAGCTAGGAACAGAAACCAGATTGCCCGATTCACACTTGTGGGTTTCAGTTATTAAAATATCTTATACTGGATTTTAAATCATTCTTTTTTTTATTATGATTTTTTTTAAAGCACTCACTTTTCCTTGACACACATTCCACTTCATTATCCAGTGTAGAGACAGATGAGAATGTCATTTAGAAATTCCCACCCCCCACCCCCCCATCATTCTGGAGACACATAAAAACAGGATAGTAATCACCATCCATTTTCCAAATAGTTAATGAACCACAGAAACCTTAATATGGAGAATGACAGCTCCAGACCCTCAAATGGGCTATTTTTCAAAATCCCAAGGATTGTTAATTCCAGATGGAGAAGAGAGATACCTTTTACAATGTAAACTTCAGCACAAAAGATGTCATTGCTAAGATTCTTTGTTCATTTTGGTTACAAGAGGGTTTAGGTGAAAGGCTGCCCCTTCCACGAAAACAAGCAAATCTTGCTTCTTCCTAACACTGACCTCTCAGTCTCCACACACCACAAACAGGACTCACCTACTCCTTCATACATTTCTTGGTTTTAATACAATAAACTGTTTTCAACAGACGAGCTGTCTGTATAAAAAGTTCTTTCGAATTATATACAGAATGGAGATACCTACACAATAAACCTCTTTCTGCTCCCCCCCCAATCTCATTTTTGATGATGATGCCAAATGACCCCCCAAATGATGCCATTTTCTTTCAAAATTAGTAAGATAGCAACTACTTTTTTCTTATTAATTTACATAGCTGCTAAGTTTCAGTCACAAGAAGACATGTTTTCCTCAGCATCTGTATCTTTACACAATTCCATCTATAGTATATTAAATAACTATGTCCATGGAAATAATAGCACTCTCTATGACTTAATCCAAAACTTTATTTTGGACATCAGGGAGAGCTTAGCCCCTGTTTTAAATATGGCCAACATAACAACGTATTTACTACATTTCATTTGCATGATAAAAATATATTATTTTCTTCAACGTTTATGGGTCTCATTATTTAACAAAGGGATTTGCTACTGTTTTCTCCTAATGCAAGAGAAGAACCAGATCCCAAGCTCCAAACAACTGTACCCTGCATTTTCTGAGAGGTTACGATGCCCAGGGCAGTGCACGCTGCAGCTGCAGGAGGGCAGCAAAAAGACAATCCCCCACATTGAAAGTGTTTGCATATAACCCAGCAGAGCATTGACCCAGCAAAACTTCACAATGATATAATCTTCTTTTCTTCCTAGACCACAGGGAACATGTCAGTGCCTCAATAAAATGTGACCAGCTGCATAATCAAGTCCAAGTGGTAGCTTTTACTGTTGGAGACAATTGCATTTACTTACAGCCAGAGACCATTTCTGGATGTAAGTGAATAGCAGTGGATGTTTCAATTTATATATATATATATAAAAAAAAAAACTATTAAAAACCAACAACAACAAAAAAAACCCCACAACCTGAAACCTTGATTTCTATATAGCAAATTTGCTGATTAAAAAAAAAATAAAAAATCTAAATCCTGCCCAATTGGCAGGATTTTATTCCTTTCAATTGCCAATCATTAGGTTACACTGTGAACTGAAAAGCAAGTAGCTTGAATGCTGGGCGTTATTCTGACAGTAAGGGACATCTCTATTAGAACTGTGTAATTTAACTTTTGAATAATACCCCAGTTCCAAAAGAACAACGAGGGATTGAGAGGGCATGCTAACTCAAAATCCTAGAAAAAACAAATAGCAATGCTTAGAAAAAGCTACCTATTATTTGGAAGTTCAGGCTTATTTGGAATTAGATAAATCTCCAAATAAATAATTTATAAAATCAAAAAGAAGGTGAACCCTTCATTTTATTTCATGACTAGAGAACTTAACCCTATATATAGAAAAGCATATGATAGTCACAAGACAACACCACGTAACCTTTCTGTTACCAGTCTCATTTTCATATTAGCACATGTTACCTTGCCAGTGCAGATCTAAGGGAACCAGAGAGAATTCTAGTTGATATGTCAGCTTGGACGTTTTACAGAAATATTTAAAAGTTCAGTCAGGTCTATTAGTTAAAATCAAAACTGCAGATAAAAAAAAAGGGGGGCGGGGGGGAGGATACAGTACCATTCTACGTATTTATAGAATGAAAGTATTATCATGAATGTCATACCACATGGCTTAGTTCAGATAATCTCCATTTCACCAGCTGAACTGCGCATCAGCTGGATTTGTTTTTATATGAAAATACTGACATCTTTGAACTGACCCTTCAGTTCTAATACACAACTGAGGAAATCAACACTGATAACCAAAACAGTGTCCCGAAGTTATTTATGCTGTACCGCAAATCAAATTGCTTGTGGTTATACAAAGAGCTCTCCCTAAAGGAGCAAGCATAAAATCTTACAGTACAGGCTTGGGAAGAGACCACAGGAGATCATTTGGTTGAAGGCAGGCCCAGCTCACCCAGCTGCCACTCCAGGCAGATGTTCTCCCACCCTGTTCCAAATATAGAAACTCCTTGTCCATCCTAAATAATCACCCTACAAACCACTGCATTTAAGCACACTTTGTTTTCTCTTTTCTACCACTGATGTTGCAAACAGGCTAATCTTTGTTCTCTTTGCAGCGTTATTTTTGCATATTTAAGGATTGCTCTTACAGCCTTCCCTCATCTAACCTTGTCTTAAACCAAGAGCTGTCAAGTCTTGGCATCTGTTTCCTCAGAGCTCCTGCCCCTGAAATCTCTGATCGTCCTCCCCAGTATCTTCTGGTCCCTTTTCCAGCATGTGCTCACTCCTCCTGAAACTCAGTTCCAACAAATGGACACTGTGAACATGCCACTTGCACTGAAAATGAATGTTTAGTATCCGATTATCGTTTGCCTCCATAAAAGTCAATTATTATTCCTCTGCTGTCCTTTATTCAATTTCACTTTCATACCTTCTCCAGTAAGTTCACAGAGCCCTTTAGCTCTGTTGACCTCAAAACCGCTCCTCATTTCATCACTCATTTCCTGTAAGAAAAATGGTCCTGAACACATCTTTATGTACTGCATAAAACAGACCAGATTTTCCAAGTGCTGAGAATCCACTTTCAAGAATGGATTCCCTCCCCCCTGCAAAGAACCTCGAAACCCCCAACACAACCAAACCCACTCAAACAGCTCCCACATAAATAACAAAGCCCAAGTGCAAGACTTCCAGAGTTGTGCTGTCTGCCTGGTGCCAGACTTCACCACACACTAGCGAGCGCAGAGAGCAGCCTGGCCTGGCCCGAGCAGCCTATTTGCATTGAAGTGAGGACTCCCAAAACATCAGGTGGGCTCTGACTCAAAAAGTAAATTTTACAAGGATTTAAACTACAACGGTAAACTTTTTGAAGTAGGCAAAATTAAAAGTATCTGCTTGCTCAGTTCTAAGTCTCTACCAGTCTCAAGTCTGGAGCTGCTTTGAGATTTGGCTGCAAAAGTCATCACTGTTTGCAATAAGAATTCTGTGGGTTTGACCTTAGTCTGGCAAATTTGCAGTCTCTCTCTCCCTCTATTGCAGCCACCTGTGCAGTCCACTTCAGGTCCATAAAGAAGTTGTCCCTCTTTCTGTCACTTCTAAGGTTGATTTACCCACTTCATCTCCTCTTAGGAATCTCTGTACCGCAACCCCCAAAGCAGTTGCCCCGTAAAGTCCACACACCTCCAGTGAAGTTCCTCTTCAAGGGGCACTCCTCTTACACATCTAATGTACCCTCCTTTCACCGTGCACACCCAAAAATGTAACTTGCTCCCCCCAAAGCAACCTATTCACCTATATTTTCTTGCCTATTCTAGACTTCCCTCAGATTTCTGGGCCTTTATCCAAAAATAAAATGAAGCACACAAAGTGTCCCAGGAACAGCGGGGGGTGGTTTCACGGAGTAATACTTAAATGGTATAATTCACTTCCAGCGTCTCTTACGTTCTAACTAAAATTTCAAATCCCATTTTTAAGCAAATAAAACACAAATAAAAGACAAAAGGAACACCAACATGCAGATGTTTAGGAACTGGAATCAACGCTGAAGAATTAAAGTGCCCCCTAGTATTCAACATACTTTAATGTGCAATCCCCAAAATTGCTTATTGCAAGTACAAATGAGCTATTGTAGTGCAGTGAGTTTCAACCTGAAGGCCAGAGGGGGGTGGCTGTTGCTAGGCAGTAAAGAGGAAAGTGCTCTATTCCAAAGCTGCATTATCAATTAAATCTTGGGGGGGGGGGGGCAGAAAGCAATATCAGTATAAATAAATGGAAAAAATTGTACATTTTATCATCTATC
>JAVJGJ010000003.1:22270786-22285168 GCA_035590215.1 Microhierax caerulescens
TTAGGTTGGGTATCAGGAAAAATGTATCAACCAAAAGGGTGGTCAAGCATTGGCACAGGCTGCCCAGAGAAGTGGTGAAATCACCATCCCAGGTAACATTTACAAAACACGTAGATGTGGAGCTCGGTGACATGGTTTAGACATGGACTTCACAGTCCTGTGTTGGACTTAATGATCTTAAAAGCCTCTTCCCACCTAACAACTCTACGACACCACAGTGCCTGCTACGGATAGGACCAGCGTGCCTTCTGCTTGGGTGTCTCTTGCCTTTGAAAAGCTAACGGAGCCCGGGCAGAGACCCTGCGCTCAAGGTTAAGCAGCAGAGCAGCAGGGATGTCTGGCAGACAGTGTGTGATACACAGTTTGGGTGACCAGAAGGTCCACCCATTTGTCTCCCCTACCTGGACAGAAAAGTGGCAGAATAAAAAGCCACAACATGGACAAAGCCACACAGATGCAGGGTGGGCTCCCAGGATGTCACTACAGGATTACCAGACGTACACTTTGCTGTGTTAGGTGGGATGTTATTTATTAACACTAAAAGTACAAACCTGTCATCCCCAAGCCTGTCTTTCTTGTTTACCTCACCTGTCCCCTATCATCTTAAATCCTGCTATTCTCTCTCTTTTCTCAACTCGAGATTACTTTTGGTCCTCTTATCAGCCTCCTCCAGACTGATAGTTTCAAAAGCAGATATATCCTCAACGTGTGTGTCTGACAGGTTTGGCCTCACTTTTTATGACACCTGTGCTGACAGCACGTCACAAGCACAGATACATACAACTGCATCTGAAAGACTGTAACCAGAAAAGGTTTCATAATTTTATACAGAGATTTCCATTGTGACCTTTGCACTGGATACTAGTTATCAATCTTAAAAATCTTATATGGTCAGAAAACACTAGGTGAGTCAGTCGGTACGGATCCAAAAGCTATGGAAAAGTCTTCCTTTCAGCTATCCTTTTTTCCATCTCCAAAATGTATGTATTGAAAATTTCCTCAGCTTTTCCCTGAGCAGAAAAATAAGGGGAAAACCACTGTTTTCCAAAACCCTCAAAACCATTTGGAAATCAGGGTCAATCACATCAAAGCTCTTACCCAAACAGTCCTTATATCCAGAGTTGGTGAAATGAGCATCTTCCTATCTGACGCTACAGCAAAATTCATATTAACTCCGAAACCCAGGAGATGGAAGAGGAGCTGAACAATCAGTCCTGTTCTGATATTAACTCCTGTGAGTTCCAGTGCTCCTCCATCCAAATTCTATCCCCATTTCAAACATAACAAGCACTCATTAAAATTCAGTATCACCTAAATACAAATTGTTTAGAAAGAAAAAAAAAAAAACCAAAAAAACCCAAAAACCACCACCAAACCCCACATTTAATTCACAAAGTCTACCAAAAATATTTATATTTACTCCAGAGTAACCAAAGAGTGATCTAAGAAGGTAGGATATCAGTATGTTGCCATTTTTTTTTAAAAAAGCAGGATTGTTTAATAGTGCCAAATGACCTCCATTGCCCATGAAGTTCACAAAACCATCAACCAGGCACAAGTTAATCAAGAGGTGGGTGGGGGTGAGATTTTGCCAAATCCCTCCTGGTGATTAAAAATTATTCCAGAAAAAAAACAAGACATGTTACCTGGAATAAATAATTTCAGAAAATATTGATAAACGCTATATTCTTCTACAGCTGCTAGTCTGGTATGTTCAATATCACCAATGAGATATTGAAAAACAAAATGAAGATAAAGCTTTAAGTAAGTGTAGTACAAAGAAACAATTTGTTAAAACTAATAACAGAAGAAAGTAATAACCTTATATACACCAAGTAATATTTAAAATAAGAGCGTGTGCAAAACCTTACCTGGGTTTTACCATGTCATCTTCAAATTTCCATATTATAATGATAGCATATCAACTGACTATTATGTATGTGTTTTGCTGATAATTTTCCAAGTTATTCACCTGAACAACACAACTGATTCATTCAACTTAAGTGGGGGTTTTGTTTTGGTTTCTTATTTTAATTAATAATGTCAAAATTACTAAAGGCAGGAAAAGGAAAGAAGATTTCTGGTTTTCAGATCTATTGATCACCAAAGAAAGCTTAACAATTACATTATCAGCTACAAAATAAAATCAAATCCCTCAAATCCATAAACATCTAGTGTGTATTGATAAAAGCAAACAGTAAAATTTCAAAATAACGTATAAAGGTTGTTTCTGTCAAAACAAGCAATCTTTTAGACTTTGTGTGTGCAAGCAAATACTTGAAAAATCACGTTTGCCCTGAAATACAGATGCTGTTATACACTGAACATGCTCTATTTTTCAAAAGAAAGTTCTGTGCCTTTATGCATCACGTGCCATCATACGTATTTTTATAATGTAATCTAGTTTCAGACGGAATTAACAGGATTTCTGCTGCTGACCTCCCTAGCAAGCACTAACTCAATAACAGGCGATGCTTTCCAGTGCTCCACTTCTTGAGTAAAATATGCTGTAAATAACACCTCATCATCTTTTTTAGCAATCTGTTTGAATTTAACCTGTAGCCATATTTGAAAAGAGATAAAAAGATATATTTGTCTTCTTTTTAAGATCAGCAGTAATAATATAATCACTACAAATGTAAAAAGGAACAACTGCTTAATAAAAGACTAGTATAGCACAGGTCAGCGACTAAAAAGTTTGTTTTATTAAATAATGTGGTTTATTAAATCATGATTCTACATGATATGCAACCCAAGCTTCATTTGCATAGTAGAGGGAAATGGCTACACTAGTATCATTAATAAGGCCTGAAATAACTAAGCTCTGCAAAAAAAATCATCTGGATTAGATCTTTAAAGACACCTGTCACTAGCATTAGAGAATTCCAGAAGAAACTTGCTGCTTCGCTTGCTGCAATTGCTGGAAGTGGGTGTCTCCACAGGCAGCCCAACAAGAACTGCCCTGCACAGGAATGGAACAGCTTATAATCACGTGTTACCCTCTGAGCAATCAATATTCTCAGTTGTTACATATTTCACCTTCTTCCCAGGATTGCTGTGCAGGTCAATATGTCTAATTTATGAGTAACATTGAAGTAATTTCTAACTGTTACTGCAGACACAGCTCAACTCTTACCAGACTGCATGTAAGCTTGGCTTTGTCTCAAAAAGATTAAATAAAATAAAATAAAATAAAAAGGCTTGGTGACTGAAGAAAAACATTGGCTTATAATGGTGGAAATACTTACTTATGACATGAGACAAAAAGTTTTCTCTGAAGGAAGCATCTCTAAGGCTTCCTGTAACATGTCTACATGCTACTACAAATGATGCAAAGGCCACTTCAAGATATCACTTCAAGATATCTGCCACCACAAGTGGCTATATGCCCTTTCCTCTCTCCACCCAATTAAACACTTCTATTATGCAGAATTTTCACAAAAATTATGGATTAAAGTAGTCTTTTTTTTTTTTTAAAAATAATTTTTTTGTGAATAGCATCTAGACAACATTTAGGAAGGAACGATGCATTTAGATGGTTAATGAAATATGCATTTGCCTTACAAAAAAAATTAAAATTTTGCAGCGGAGTCAAAAATACTTTACCTCAAGGCATAATACAACCATTAACTGAGCCATAATGATTGACTGTGAATTCTTACAGTATGCTCTGATGCATTTGGCATTGGCACGGAACAGGAGGCAGTAAACTAATTTAATTACATGCCTGATCTGTGAAGTTTATTGATCTTCAAAAGTGGGGCTAACTTGCACAGTCTTAACTGTGAAAGTTAAGATGATGCTGAAAATGCCTACTGTTTATCTTCTTGCTTTTTAGTTGTTGTTTCTAATTAAAGGTTTTACAGGTGGCTAAACTGGAGTCCACAGCTTTATTATTTGGCATAGCTATCAAGCACTAGTTTAGATTTCATCCCTAATTCTGTATTTTCTTCATTTTTCACATTAAAAAGTACAATATTTGATACTGACAAAATCTAACTCTGCATTATATTTTAAGTTTAAAGATTTCTACCCAATCTTTGTCTGAATTCAGAATATTCTTTAAGCGTGGAACAATTTAAAAACTGGTTTCAGGATAACTTGCTCTGCTACCTCACTCTCAGAACCCACCTTCCATAACTGCCATAGAAATTACAGGTATAATAAGTACTACTCATGTTCCTCTTAGATGTAATGCCAAGATTAATGCTCATTGGGCAGAATTTACCATGTAAATCCAATATACTGTTGCTGTTGAAAATATAAATTCACATTTTCTCAAATGCCGTATTTTGCATCGTCAATGTGATATAAGCATGAAGTGTTATGAGTATATAAGCAGGCAAAAATATTGTTAGCACTTGGAAAACTTCATTTATATTCACTAGTGTTTGGAGGTTATTTTCTGGGGGGGTTTCCCCCCACAGAAGACCACTGCAAATCAAGATGTCTGTTGTGGCATATTATAGCCACTGCATTTCTTACTGCTGACAATAGGGTTTGGGTTTTTTTCCCCATTTGAAATAGCAGCATTATAGTCCGTCTTTATAGATTTAAGAAGAATGTTGATTCAAGTTTAATGAGCATCAGATAGCATCTGGCAATTATACCCCTGAAGGAGGCTAACTGATAAATTAGCAGACCCATTGCAGCAAGGCTGGCAAAATCTCATCTTTAAAAACAGCTCTCAAATACTCTCTGGCACACATGAAAAAGTTTACAGAGAAGCAACTCCTATTTTATTTGGAAAAAAGAAAACCAACACGTTTAGTAAGACAGTAACCGCCATTCCAGAACAAAAACCCTGCACAGTTCTGGTTTTTTTCTAAACCAGATTTTCCAAGTTGCACAGCTCCTCATATAGGTACGTAGATGTCCAGCAGGAAAGTCAGGATCACAAGTAATGATAAAACATATCTACATGAAGTATCAAGTTCATAAAGTGTATCTGATAACACTCCAAGGCTTTAACACCTTGGCTACAGTGAAGAAGCAAAGCTCAAAACGACCCAACCACTAAACTAAAGAACGGTCTCACCGACCAACAGCTTCAGATCCATATACTCAGTGGTCTGTCCATGGAAACAGGAATTACAGCCAGAGAGCCAGAGCAGTTCACTAGTCAGGTGGGTGCTGTACTGCTCTATTCTGATGTTTTCTGCACCACAGAAAAAGCATTTCAAACATTAAGTCAGAAATTAAGAACAAATTTAAGAAGAAAGCAAAAAGGAATTGGAGAAATATATATTTGAATTGTGCTGCCACAACCAAGTTATGACTGTATCCAAATGGACCCATAACTCGCAGGGACACATTACAAACAAAGTTGTGAGATCATCCACTTTTAGAGGTGTAACTTATCTGCCATTATTACAATAGGGATGTATAATAATGTATAAAGATGCAAATCATTTCAGGTCTGAAATAATGCATTATTTCCAAACCAGTTAGAACAGGCGTTATGTGCAGAGCATCAATTTTAAAAGCTCAGCAAACACTGGTTTTATTATGGAGGGGAGTAGGAAGTGTGGTGGCCCATTCTTAGGAGAAAAAGCTGGTAGAGAACACCCGCAACAGACTGGGGCAAAAAAACTGTCACAGGAGCGTGTTGACATGTCAGCTAGCAAGATGGCATGGGAATTCACCTGGTTAGATGCATTTATAAAATCAAAATGTTCTGAGAGATGTAGAAATGACCCAAGTTTTTGTCCAGGGTTAAGTGATGCAGTTATATGAGGGCAACTGAGAGGCATCTGGAACTAAAAATTGACCTAGTATACTGCCTAAGTACAGTTCAAAGACAAGGTGCTCAACAAATAAAAAAAGAGAATAAAACTAAACAGACCTTTTCATCCAGCAGCAGTAAAACTAGAGGGCAGAAAATGATGTTAAATCGCTTAAGCTTGTTGCATCAACAAACCATATCAGAAAGTTACAAAATGTGTGTCTCATGGTAACCATTCCTATGCAACACATCGCAAAATAATAAAGCGCTTGAATGAAAGCCAAGTTGAACCCACATAATGACTCACCCTGGGAAACTCGGGCACCGGCGTTGTGCGGAGGAGGAAACAATTACGTGAGGAATGCAAAGCCTCTAGAAAGCAAAACCATGTATAGGCACTACAGCAAAAAAGCAAGAAACCACAGAGGGCTTGGAGCACTGCTTAGGTCGTAAAGCAGGTAAAAAGCCATCTTAACTAAAATACAAGCATCACGGCAGAAGATGAGGGGCATCACATTCTTCTAGGGATTGTCCAGCCCAGTCAGTATCTCACTGCACTCACCTGGCAGTAGGTGCAGCCTAAAATGTCAATGTAAACCGAGGACAAAAACAAGTTAAAAGTACAGATGTCTGGACAGCGTAAGAAGTGGATTTTAGAAATAACTAAATGATGACCTGTTTGTGATTTCACTTTCCTCTTGACTGCCTGAGCATTTGCAGAGCTACATAGATAGAAAAACTGGTGAGTCTGAAAAATATTAACACACTTTTAGGTAACTTCAGACAAAGGATTCTGATACTCAAAGAACACTAATTTCTAGTAAGGTATGATTAAACATGTTTTACAGAAAAAAACCCACCATTTTCTAATGCTGGAGAAACACATAGAATTGTTCTTAGTACTAATTTCAGATCTAGACTGTGCAGAATAAGGCATTAGGATAACTTTATGTTACTTACATTCTTAGCTTGGGACTCTTACTCATATTTGGTCCCACTTATTCAAATTATTTTCATATCTATCATATGCAAGTGTTAAAAAATGCCCTTATCCTAGATAGTGCAAAGATCTTAAAGTCCATTTGATTTCGCTCCTATAGACCTAGGAAAAAGGCAAATTTCTCTAGTGCCTGCAGTTTGTTCCTAGCCACATTACAAACTTGTGTTGTCTAAGAAATTTTTAAATATTATTACTGCAAACATAAGCTTTGAAAAAAAATGTTAAAACATTACTGTGCATCAGACTACACTTGAAAAATTTCACAAGATGCTCATTTCCACTTGTGCAGATGTCCAAATACAAAGCTTTAGGATGAAAAATTGGTATTTACTGTAAACAAATCAAGAAGTAACAATTTTTTCCAGTTTCAATGAAAGGTCACTGTTATAAAACTGAATGTTAAATCCTGATATTAAGTTGGCCAATTAAATTGAAATTTCCAGAATTACTCAATTAATAGAGTTTAAATTTCTCTCTTAGTAGAGATGCCAATATTTACCCTATAGTGCCTCTGTAAATACATAAATTCCTCACATCTCAGCTGTCTTGTTCCTTCCAATAATAGTATGCCTGAAAATGACTCAGGGAGTTTGAAACACAACCAACTAAACAAAAAAACCCCAAACCCAAACCAAAGCAAAACCAAAACTCTAACAGCTGAGACGAACAGAGCTAAGGCACTTCCCTTGCACTAGAACAAAATCCAACACGTATTTACGAGGGGCTCTAGGGCACAGTGTGAAACATATTTTGGCAGCAATCACTATTGCAATGGAACTGGTACTTGGAAGAAACAAAACATTTTGCTTTTACAGTCTCTTTTCTCTTCTTTAACCTTCAAGCTGGTTAAAAAAAACAAGATATTTTTTCATCTGCACATTACATGCCATCAACTAGCACATCTCCAAAGCTGAGAAAACATATGCTGTCAGCAAAGAACAAAATGATCTCTTTGATTTTAATACCTGTGATAGTAGCATGATAATAACTACGTGTGACAACTTCTCCCAACTCTCAAAATAATTATGGCTCGCTAGAATTCAACATCTGTGTTACCAGATGTTACTGTCAACCACGTAAGCAAAAGCACTGCAGAAACCTGGCCAGCCTCCAGAGTTTTTGTCTCAATACCTCAGTAGATGCAGGTGGTTTTCAGTAGTCCAATATTTGGAGCACCAAGCCATGCAAATCCACTTACGCAAACAAGAAAACAGCATCAGCAAATAATGCATCATACTCAAAGAGGTTCAGTGAAATCCGAGACTGACATTTCTGCCAACCTACTGAGAACTCAGATCAGCTTTAGCATGCCTGACACAAAAAATAGTAACGTCAAACATGTTTCTGAAAATCCCTTTCCATTAAGTCATTCTAACTTCAATGTTCACTTTCACACAGACACAGCGTGTGCCAGCTGGATGACACATGAGCTATTAAAAAAACAGCCACGCACGGTAGAATTTTAAAATATTATATCAAACTATAAATCATTCAACTCTTAGGACATAACTTGTAACTTAGCACCAAACTCCTTGCCCGAACAGGATGATTTACATACAGTGTAGCTTTTACGGAAGATTTTTTTTTCCTTCCGTCTATATACTTCTAAACTGCTGTGATCTGAAATCAAATTATCTTCAACAGGGAAGCAATCCAAACTCTAGCTGAACTTTCGAAGTAAAAATAAACATATTTAAAATTGAATTAACTGTAGCCAAAGGGTAACAATCTTTCAAAACCGTGTCTGAAGCACTTTGGATGCAGAACCTTTTTGATGTCACACTCCTTACCTATTAAACCAACAGGTTTAATACAAAACTAAATAAGAACAAGTCTCTTTCTACTGACTCCTTTACCCACAGACAGGCAGAGCGGAGCCTGCCCTGCCCTGTTTAGCTGCACATCCTTTGTTTCTCCTTTCCCAGAAAAGGTGCATTACATTTCAGAGGGCAACCCCAGCTGCTGCAGCATCTCTCCCCGTCATCCCTCCCAGCACTGCTCTCCTGCCATCAAAGAGGTTGAAAGGTCCAGCTCCTCCCTTCCTTCCTAACACACAATGGATCCCCAGGGGTGTAAAAGCATTTTGGGAGCCACTTGACTAACACAGTGACAGGTACATAGAAGGACATCGCTACAAATACAGAAGCGCTTTTCCTAACAGTTGCCCCAAAGCACTTTATGCAATCAGCAAACAAAGTCCAAGGTGCTTATGCCATTTTTTTATAAGGAGGTGCGTGCAGGAGGCTTAACGTATATGTGAAATACTAATAATAACAGAATCCATCTCCTAGATCTTAGCAAAGCTGTGCAGCTGGAGACAAAGCAAAGCAGGTTTTGTAGCCAAGGAGTGCATCCAGTATCTGGTACGTGGACAGGAATCTTTAAAGGGTAGCAAATGTGTATCAGCCTAAGCTTTCAGGTACATAATTAAGTCAGAAATCATTAGGGCCTTTATGACAGCAGGACTGCAGGTCCACAACACTAGAAGTCAAGGTTTCCACTACAAAACTTCTTTTTCATGCATGTAAAAATTAGCTGACAGAATTATTTCTAGGATCTTATATGTCTTATATGCTCTTCACCTTCAAGCAAATTAAACTGAAGTGCCTAATCATTTTTAAATGGCATAAGTAGTAAGTTTCAGGGGGGTTGCAGTCTGATACAATTATGAACATTCAGCCTTTAACTTAAAACAGTTAAGGTTTCGTTACTGACGGTAGCTTAACTCTCCCTCCAATTCTGTGCTTACACTTTTCTCATTTTAAACAATTACGGCTAAGTGTGCATTCAAAATGTAAGTAGCATAAGCTACACCCACATTAATTTTAGGAAAACAAAGGCAATGTTATTACTGGTTATCAGCATTTCAGTGGCCAAAACAGAGGAATTTGAGATCAAGACTCCAGAACACTGGCCACTGTACATACAGCTAATATACAGCTAATAAAAGCATTAACCATCCCAAAAAACTTACAGCCTACATAATAGACAAAGTAGATTTTAAAAATCCATACTTTTATGGTCATAGTTATTTTTGTCCTATGCACAGAAGTATTTATTTTAAAAGACTGCAAAAAAACAAGTGCATATCAATATTAAAAGTAACCTAATTTGATCTTCCTGTGACCTGTCTTAAAAATATGTATAGCTATGACTAAATTTTTATATTTTAATTTTTATTACTATTATTTATTAAATAAATAAAAAAAAAAATCCCAATGTGTTACTATTGCTTAGGCTTGCCAAGACACACTAGACATCTCAGCTAAAAAAAAAGGCAACAAAACAAAAAAACACCCTACAACCAAAACCAAATAAACAAAAACCCTAAAATGGTCACATTGTTAACCATAATAATTAAAATTACAATGAAAGACTGAACTCAGTAACATGATTGTTAATTCAGTAGCCATCTGGGAAATTCAGGAAAATAAGTGCATACTAGTAAACTTGAAACTGCAATCAAGAACAAATGTTTAAATCTACTTTGAAAGAGGGCTAAGTTAAAATCATGCTACTTAGTTATGTATTTAGACCATCTCAAAGTAACTTTCTTTCAGTATCTTTCAGTAACAAAACCAAAGGAAAGTATCTCAGGAACATTTAAAAATTATATTATTTGCCTTAGCTAATCAGATGGCTTTCTACTAATCTCAGAACCACAACTCCATTTTCATGATCTTCAGTATATTTCTTAAAATGATCCTTCAAATACATTTTTTATTCATAATTCATCTTTATGTTTCTAAAGTTCTTTCTATTCATAAGTGGAACCATAGCAATTTAAAACCCCACTGATGCTGAATTCATATTTAGTCGACAACTCCCTTTTGCTCCAATCTGATGATAAAAAGAAGATGAAAAAAAATCTAGATGATATACAGGGAAAAAGAATACAGTAAAATATTTTTCTTTAAAGGGGCCAGACAGCACAAACTCACACTTTTCTGATTCCCAGTGCATAGTAATGCTCATGAAACAATTCACACCTGTAAGTTGGTTGGTGTGTTTTCGTTTGGTTTTTTTGGGCTTGCTTTGTTTTGTGTGGGGTTTGGTTTTGTTTGTTGTTTCATTTTGTTTTGATAAAGGACAAACAAATAAAGGTAATTGATGGAACCAAAACATTCTTATAGAACGCACAGTCTGAAAGGAATGCAAGCAGAATACTGCCAAGGAGCCTTTCCTCTCTTCACTCAACCTTCCTTTTCCAGAAATAATTAAGCCTCCTCTGAGGAAAAAAAAAAAATAAATAAATATCAATCTTTCAACTAGAGAGATAACTATTTGGTGAAGCTGTACTTTTAACATTTCAACGCTTTCAAAGCTGTTAAAATGTAATATTTCCAGTAGATCTGAAACTCTTCTGGTAAACAGGGAAAAACAATTGAAAACTTTGTTATATTGCATTCAAGATTGAATAAGGACTTCTCCATGGAGCTTTCCTCCATTACATACAAACAGAGCCATATAATTACCTGTAAGCAAATACTTTAATTTTCCATCTCTAGTAGAATATGGTCTCTTTCAACTTTAGTGCTCAAATGATACTGTAAGTAAAAATCATTTGATTTTACTGTGGATGCTCAAATATTCCCAGGGCAATTTAAATACAGACTCAAAAATATGCTAACAGAGATTGATTATCTCCCTCCAAGATACAATAATAATGAACAAATCTTCAGCACATTCTAATGTTTCTGTGATTTGAAACATCAGTGAGGGCAAAGAAAAATAAGAGCTTTTCTGGCAAATTTTAATAGCATTTGCAATTGAAAGAGAAGCTAATATGTTGTTTGCAATATAAAAAGGCATAAAGATGCATCTTCTAGCTGGAGGTGCCTAGAAAAGAACACTAATTTTCCATTACTATCAAGTCATCTGTTTAAAGGATTATAACCAGACAGTACCACGATGTGCTTTTGTTGCTTCTGCAATAGCAGCCCTATCATTGTCACTAAGGTCACGCTTTTTCTTTGAAGTTATCTTTTTACTGTTTATATGATGCACTATTTACCATGCAAATACTAGTCTAGCATAAGAAACTAGAAAATTATTTGCATACTATCACAATAAGCCTTATGACAATAATTACCTACCTTCTCTGTGTAAAATTACTTCCCTTTCATTCTAGAAAAAGTAACATCTTTTCCTTTGGGGACATGTGTCTTGAATTACTGGTGGAATATCACAATCCATCCCAAAGTCACTCTTCATTACTGGGATAACAGCACATAACAAATACTTAAGACTCTTCTTTAGGTAAATCTGTTTTCTATCTCTGTGCACTAAGCATCACATAACACAGCCAGTGACCAGTGTTTAACATACAATAAACAACAGGTGAAACAATGTCTTTACGCACCAAAAAAAAAAAATCAGTATATAACCTAATCATGAAGTTAATTCATTTTGGGTAGACCGGATTATCCAGTAACCTCATTTCAAATGAATTATGCTGTATTATTTGGAGTGTAAAATAATATCTGAATATGTAAAGAAATTTATCACCCTATTCTAAAAGGTGCTGCAGAGATGTCAGAGATGAAGCAAAGAGGACTAGCTCTCAAAGAGAACCACCTGTTTTGGAGAGACTAAGCACCCATGAGCGCAGACTGCTCAGATGAAGCCCCCCCAGAAGGAAGAGGACACTGGTGGCATCGTGCCCGTTGCCGGGAGGAGCATGCCCAGCTCAGCTGGGGTGCTCCAAAAGGACCCAGCCATTTCCCTCAGGCGGTTCCTAACCAAGGCGAAGCAGCCAAGCAGCAAGACGTTTAGATTTGGGACACAAAAATGTGAAGTCCTGCTAGAAAATAATTGCCACCACCCCAAATTTCTCTGGGAAATAACCAGTTTTGAAGATGCTGGGGAGGCAGCATGCCCAGGGAGGAGCCTGCCGCAAATCGACCATGCCAGCTCTGCTCCAGAGCTCTGAACTGCAGCTGGAGGGGCTGCACCACTCCATATTTCGCAAACACCTTCCTCAGTACCGCGCCAGGGCACCGGGACAGCCTTCTGTGCACGTACAAGACCTGTGAGCCTCCTCCCACCCATGTCATGCCCCACTGCCCCCACGGGCACTGCTCTTCCTTGGCCAGGCAGGCACAGCACTAACCCGGAAGGTCCCTGAAGAGTTTCTCACTCACCTGAGGCCCCCGTATGGGATAATTTCATCTTTAATGTCAGTCTTTATTACGTTAACTACAGGAAAAGGATCCAATCCTACCGCCAGCATTTAATCCTGGGTATGACTCATCCTGATCCAATTACCTGTTTCCCAAACAGCCAGACCTTTTTAACTTCAAGAAGTACTAAGTCAGGAGAAAATGAGAGAGACGGAAGAGAGACCTAAACCTCTGCGAACCTTGCTCTTCCTCAGGGAGCTGCTGATCATTGCTGCCGCTGCAATCTGTACACAATTTGTGCAGCAGCAACGCCGACAAAACTGTAAGACGAGAGTTAGATTAATCCAGCCAGGATGCGACAAAAGCATGTAAAACCAATTTCCAAATCCGTAAGACTAAAGTAGGATTTAATTTATTTAGCTTTGTATTTCTAAAATAATACCAAATGATTCTTGTTTTAACAGTCTTTTTTTTTTAATAAAAAAAAAAAAAAAAGAAAATTAAGTTTTTCTAGCGGAAAGCTGCAAATCCCTGATAATGCCTGGCGGCCTCGCAGTGCTATAAACAGCCCCGCGACAGCGCCCGGCTCCACCTCGGCTCTTGCCACCATCACAGCCCACATCCTCTGTTCTAGTTCATTTTATTAATCGAAACAGAATATTAATATCAAAACCTCTCAGGCACCTTAGCTAACATCACAATAATAAAGAAAAAGAAGTAGTAACCAGAAATTTGGGAGTTTAATGCTAGCATCCTCTCCAAAATGAAATCATCACAGCCTTTTTTCAGAAGCCCAGTGATGAGCACGTGCAGAGTGTGCTCTCATTGGCCATAGCTGACAAGAGGCAGAGGCCATCAGTGCAGGCTTCAGCCTTTGAAGTGTATTTTAAGACCTGCTTTCTTCTCTGCCAGAAACCCACATGAAGGCAGAGTGGGATGGTTAGCAGAACAGGGCCATGCTGCCACCAGGACGGCCGACTAGAGTGCATTCTTTTCAATCTGCTTTGAAGATTTTTCTTACTTTACTTGCTAGCCTACCTAACCCACAATGTAACAAGATGGGGCACATGCTGCATTAACACAGTCATTCATTTAAATGATTTTTTTACAAGTGCTGCAGAAGACATATAGAAACCGCTTCTTGTGTTCCTCCAGCTGTCATCTGCTCCTCCAGGTAATCGGAGGTACAGACACCACAACGTGCAGGCTATAAGCCAACTCTCAGTTCATAGATGTCAACTGTAATTCTAAAGTGTGGTCAAAAATTAATGGTTAAATTTATTGGTTTGATTTTGGTTGGGGTTTTTGTTTTTGGGTTGGTTTTTTTTGGGGGGGGTGGTTGGGTTTTTTTATATATATAATTTTATGTAAAAAAAAATAATCATCCTTTCGAGGAATTCTAAAAAGGCAATCCATATTATGATTTTGTATCTGAAGGCATGAAAATTTTTTATACTGTCCTTGCATTACAATTAAAAAAAGGATGAACAGCACTAACTCCTAAGGAACTCATTCCACATCCAAAGGGCTATTGG
>JAVJGJ010000003.1:22285268-22303590 GCA_035590215.1 Microhierax caerulescens
GGAACTCATTCCACATCCAAAGGGCTATTGGTTTTCAAACTTGCTCTCCAAATTTTTTTCTGTATATATAACAAATTAGACTGATCACAGTCTGCTTCAATAAAATCCTTGAAAAGATAATGAAACACAGAGATTGGAAAAAAACATTAGAAAGAAGCCACTAAATCATCTCACCTCACCTCTTCTGTACCACAGATGTATTTTGCCTTGTGTTGAACACTGTAATAACAGTTTGGCTAAAGAACATCCAACAACAAAGCAAAGTCTTAAT
The DNA here is from genome assembly GCA_035590215.1 of Microhierax caerulescens. Classification (NCBI taxonomy): domain Eukaryota; kingdom Metazoa; phylum Chordata; class Aves; order Falconiformes; family Falconidae; genus Microhierax; species Microhierax caerulescens. The sequence goes on from JAVJGJ010000003.1 coordinate 22,285,540, forward strand.
GAAATTTGTTCTACTCATCACCTTCTCTGTACTATACACTTTTTATTTTAATGCTTGATCTTCAAGGCATTGGTTCTTGTTCTATTTCTTTCCCTACACCAGACTAAGAACCCCCGGCATCTATTCTCATGAAGAAATATTTCTGCAATGTGATTAACTAACAACGTTTTATTTCATGTAATAGTTATTTCAATACAAATGAGATTAAACCCCACCACCCCCAACCTGTATTTACTTCTCACCAAATGCTAAACAAGTCACTGCATTAGGCATTGAGGCCCATCCTCCAGTGCAGACCTGTGCCCTTAAAAACCCTCTGAACATATGTAACACGGAGTAGCATCCTCAGTCCTTACAGGTTCAAAGGAACTATGAATACGAGAAATACTTCTGGCCTTGGAATTAGAACAGCAAATGGTTTTTAGCCACAATCACAGAGAGAAGTGGTATTGAGCACTAGAATATGACTGTTTTGTGTAGTGTAGTATAAATGACAGAGCTTCAGCCACTATACAAAGTTAGATCTCTGTGCTCATGTGTGGACAAAACCCCATATATAAATAAATAGACAGCTATTAAATAAATGTATTTCTGTCTACAGGACACAGTCTTTATAAAATATATTTTGATTTAATAATAATCCACATGAACAAAAAGAATATCTGTATTAACACCCAAGACACAATGTCTTATCTATCTTTTTAGCATGTAGGCTGAACTATTTAGAAACAAAATCCCCCACAGGGTCTCTGCTAGGACTCTGAGGAACTATGCTGACTTAACTCTTTTTTATCACAGGGTCTAATTTTCTTTAATAGTTTCTAGAAATATTATCAAAGAAAAACAAGCATGATAATACAGAAAGCAAGCCATTTGTTATTTTTTAAGTACCTATTTGCACTGCTAGCAACACAGCAGCAGGTTCCATTTGCCTTGCACTAAGCATACCGTGAATAATTCAGTTTCTTGCTTTGTTCCCTAAATAGTTGACAGGGAATGGAAACTTTATTCATGACCGTATGGCCTTTTTCTAAGCTTGTCTATTTATTTAATAATGCATATCACAGAGCCATCACCTAGGTTGGCATTTATTAAAAATAAAAGCATTTGATAACTATTACTAACAAATGGCCATGAAAAAAGCAACTTCGCAGAGCTACCACCTTTTGCTTGCAAATAGCACTCAACCAGCTATTTAAATAATTAAATGCTCTCAATCTGCACTGCATCAGCCTTGGCTCACGTGGCCTTCGACAGGAAACAGATTCCAGAACCGCTGGGAAAATGTTCCAGCCTCGGCCACAACCGTAACTGTAAATATCTGAGCTCTCTGCTAAATCACAGCTGCCCTGCTGGAACAAAGAAAACAATTTCCATCAAAGGCATACTGCCATTTTCATGGACAACTCCTCCATTTGTTAACTATCACTTCTTCTTCCTGCTGCCTCCCCTCTTCACGTTTTGGAGAAGTCCTCGGCTTTTCCAGTCTATAGACTCCAGTTCCCGACTTGAGCAGTTGCCTAGAGCATAACATCAGTGTTGGGTAGTTGAGCCACAGTAGCATACCTCAAAACTCTGGCCATTTGGTCGATTCTGCATTACATAGGAGGATTACTACACCTGCCTTCAGCCTTATCCTAACTTCCAAAGGAAAGATACCCCAAATTATTTCCTTTCTCTAGACCCAGATCTCAGCAAAAATACTACAATTCATACAAACTCCTCTCTGAAGAGCTTTCTGAAATTCGCTGGAGAGAAGTCAATCTTTGATAGAGCCCTAACCCCCACAGCAGCAACCTTTTGTCACCCAGCTCACTTAACTTGCCTGCTGGCTACTGAAGTTTGAGCACTCGTTAAAAAAGGTAAAATGAACAAAACCCTCAAAAGTTATCTCCTTGCTTCTGTTAATGTTATCTTCTCCATTCTATTAAACAACCAACTTTCACAAAAGATAAACAAAGAAATTAAGTTGGTTTTGAGGACCAGACATTGCTTTGGCAGGAAATGTCATGTCACACAAAAAACTCTCCAAATAGGAATAAAAATCCTGCAGTTTCCAAGAAACAAGATTTACAAACAATTTTACTTGTGAGCTATTTGAACACTTGTTTTGATTGTGACATTTTGATTCAATTTTCAATTTGTCTATTTTACTGAAAGAAAAAATAATGGATAGAGAAAATTCCATCTAACTTGAAAAAGACAGCCTTTTCACCTTGAAAAAATATAAAATAAGCTGAGTATAAGTCAGTATTTTAACTTGTACAGGAACTAGTTCTTCAGGAAATCATTTGTATGTAAATTTGAGTCCATTACATGTGTTCAAGGGAAACACCAGCTTACATGAAGGATGAGACTTCTCACATGTTTAAAGATTAAGTGTTATTGATACTGAATAAAACTCAGACATACATACAGATCTCCTGCTTTATTTAACTTCTTGTCCATAAACAGTACTCTAGAAATTCAAAAAGGCCAACCAACTTGTTTAACTTTGAAAAGTCTCACACTGTACAAGTTTCACTATGGCAAAAGCCCTAACTTTTCAATACATTTCATATTTGTTTCAGTGTGGCAGCTACTACACTTCAGAAACTCATCAGCTTTCAAAGAGAATTGAACTGAGAATAGAAGCCCCTTAATGCAAGACTACAGTAGAAGACGATTATTAAAATTGATTATTATTCAGGCACTATCAATTTCATTATCCCCAATCGATTCCTAGCAATGCTCCTTAGTATCCTTCAGTTACAAATGCTGCCTGAACAGTAAGTTAATACCACACAACAAATTGCAGTCCTGCTTCTCCCAGTAAATTCTGTAACAGTCTGACTTATTAGCAGGCTTCTAGTAAATAGCTGTCATAGGTGCTGACTGTAGGGAACTGGATGTCAAAGCACCACCAAAGAGGGCTGAGAAAAATCTTACCCCTGGAGGCTTTGTTAATGTGATTTATGTGCACAGGCAGGAAACTAATTGCTAATTGTTGCGGTGCATACCATGGAATTGCAGCACTCCACTCAAACACCGTATCTCAAGAGTACCAATAGACCAGTTTTACACTCTGCTGATGAGAGATGCATCCTAAACAGGAATTTCCCAGTGTTCGGTGCTTAGAGAAATTTCACCAGCTAACTCTTTGTTATGCCCTGTGCCACCATCTCCTCTGAGAAAACAGCCATTCTCCGAACATACTGTATCGTTGAGAAGTTGAGAGCCAATACAGTTAACTCAGCAGGAGCAAACACTTGCAGTTGTTCAGGCAATTAGTAGATAGTCAGTGTACCTAGTGCCACTAATTAAATTGTTAAAGGGTTTTGTTGTGGAAGGTTTGTTTCTTAGTACCTTTATAAGTATGTCCCTGGGACCACTAGCCAAAATTGCTAATTCTCCTTGTATTGACTTGTAAGGACTGGACAGTGAAGGACAATTTTGTCCTGTTTCTGTGTCCTTTAGTATTTCCCATTGGAAGCAATTGGTCTAAAATGAAAAATGGTTATCATCTCAGTAGGCCATTTGTTTTTTGTTTTTCTTTTTTCCCTTCAGATGCTTTCTATTAGAAGAAATATGGTTTGGGTACATCTATAAAACTGATGGATGCCAATGTAAGTAAGTCTTTTGCCTTTAAATACTGCCTTTTAGCCAGCATTAGTGTCAGTATTGCTCAAAAACGTCTCGTCAAGTATTTCTTTTTCAGGTAAAGTCAAGCATGGGGCCTCCCACTTTTGGAGAGTGGGAGGCCCCACTCTCCAAAAAAAAATTCTTTAGGAGGTATGGATTTAAAAAATACTTACAAGTTTTGCCATTTGTTCCAGTCTGTCATGCTGAAACAGAAAGAATCCCCTGAAAATGTGAGTTTTCCAAACAGCACCAAACATTGGCAAAGGGGAGAGCAAGACATCCTGGGGGCAGCCCAGCAAACAGGAAGAATTAAAGGTGTCGTCAGTCCTCCCTCATCCCCCTGTTACCCCACGCAGACAGGAGCAAAATATGCTAGACCCTTATTAAAGCAAATTACCCTCTCATCCGTGCTGGCACAGCTCATTCCAACATCTATGAGGAAAAGTAGTACTTGTCACCAATCAAAATTGCTGTTCTGATGGTGACTAAATTGCCCCACACTTTTCAGCAGTTAGGGTAAATAGGCTGATAGCCAACAGTCGTGGAAATTGGTTGTGTCTCTAAATGCTAACCACACTTCTGCGATGAGTGTGAGGCAATTTCAGCAAGGGAATCTTTAATTTTTAAATAAGTAAGATTATGCAATTCAAAAATGCATGATCAGAGCAAAATTAATTTACACTCTAGAGTCTGTCAAAAGCTAGTGTTACTTTTTCTTACAAAACATGAGGTGCTGTACCAGCACAGAGGTGTTGTGTAGGAAAGCACTCCAATGGGACACGTTCAGGTGTCAGCCCTGTTCCACCTAATGCAGAAAAGGCCTGTCACCCTCAGTCCCTTGCACCCCATGTAACCTCTCAGCAGTACTGAGCTGTCCTTCATCTTCCCCACTCAAATTTCCACCCTGAGCCTGTGAATGTTGTACTGAAGCAGAACCATTCAGAAAATGGACCACAGAGGCGGCAGATCTACGTAAAAACAAACAAAAACAAAAACCCAACCAACCATAAAAAAAAAAAAAAAAAAACAACCAAAAAAAACCCAAAACCTAATCTTCAAAGATGCCAAGTTAGCTTATCCATACATTTCATTTTGCTGTTCCACAAAATACACTTCCTGGAATAGTGTGTTTGTAAGAAAATACTCAAAAGCCTCATTCTCAGTTTTCGCACTGATGACATTGGAAGTCCACCCAGGACATTACAGAGAAGACACAACTCCTCCTGCTTCTCTTCTACTGAGAGAAGGTTTCAGAGGTTTGGCAATCTCTTTTATTTTACCTAGCAAAGACAAACTAAACTACTTTTTTTGTCTTTATAAAGTTTCTCAACCAGTAAGTTTGCCCTATTGTGATTTTCTTTCTATTTTCCCTAGCACAGAACTGTATGCGATTTTTGAGAAAGGAGCACTAAGACTGAAGCATTTATGTGGGCTTTGACAGATAAGGAAATTTATCAAGGGACTCATTACTTATTATGCCGATACGGAATAATACAGCTTATTGGATCTAATTCATTACTACATCACACTGGTATATTGCTTAGAAAAAATATTTTAAGGCAACACTATGTACTTCATTTACAAAGGACACAGTTCTAATACAAAAATCAGACATCATTGTAAATGATTTACCAAATCAAACATCTAAAGATCGATATATTTTTATGGTTACCATTAAAAAAAATAATCAACTGAGAAGAAAAATTGTTCTCAGTGAACCACATTTTGAATTTAAAACATGAAACATGTCCTTTCAATGTTAAGTAAACCATAAGCAGAGACATTTCTTCAAAAAGGAACAGGAATTGTATAAGCATGTACTGTAACTGACCCTAAAAGAAACAAACTTAGACCTCCTTGTCATGCATTACATTAATATAATGCTTCCTTCTTTCATCTACAGAAAAGCAAATGAAACAGCTATGTTTGCCAAATAATAAAAATAAAAAAACCCAAACCAAACAAAAAGCAACATTGAATGAAACTAAAGAAAACTATAAAACAGACATGCCTTTCTACTAGCATCTCTGAAATACAAATATAACAATTTTGGGGGGTTAAAAAAAAACAACAATCACATTGATGTAAGCGGGTACCTGGAGCCTAGATTTATCGAGTCGCCCTTCCACAGCTCATACAGGGCATCTCCCTTCCACAAAAGACACCTCCCCATGTTCTCAGAGCCATTCTTCGCTGGGGAGGTAGCAGGACAGTTAAGCAGGAACTTTCACTTGTTGGATGTTTTTTGTGTCTCCTTTCAGAAGCAGCTTTGTACTTTTAAATACACATTCAGAATTATCGTGTGAATAAAGAGAATCCCAAGTGACTACACAGAGAGCAGGAATGAAATGAATCTAGAGAGTTCACTTAGCTCCCAGTTACCCAGGAACATGCCAACATCCATTTTTAAAGATGTAGTAAGCAGGACTTCAGACTCAGTCTAACAATATTTAATATTTACATTTTTTTATAGCAATATCATAAATTTCCGAGACTGGTTTACAGAAGGGAATAGGATGAGCTCCCACTGAGATTTGCTTTTTGCAACGCATTTTTCAACTGTTGGCACGGCAAAAATCGGCATTTGCTTTTGTAGGGGGGGCACAGACAACCACTCAGGTCACAAGTAAAGTGAGCAGCAGTGTAGGCCGGTGCGATGCTACCACCGCCATGTAGATTGCAGCCAGCAGCTATTAATTAACACCAGCTGTTAACAGTAAGGACGAAAGTCTTCCCTCAGAGCAGCAGTAATCAGAGCCCTCCTTTCTCTCCTTATGCCCTTCCTTTAGAAGAAGAGGCTCTATTCCTGCCGTGATTTCTCATTCCTGGGACAGCAAAGGTAATTTTGCCAAGCAGTGGCCTGTAAATGTAATTCAGTCCCAATCTCCAGAACTAAATTTTTCTGAGAAGTTCTAGGCTCTCTTTACTTGTCAGGCTGGTGCTTCACAGGCTGTATCTGACAAAAAGGTTTGAAGCTCCAAGGTTTTAACAGTACTGATTATAACTGATCAGGGACAAGAAATACTCCAGTATGGTAGTTTCTTCACTTTCAGAAAACACAAGTAAAACTCCTTTTCTCACTGCATAAGCACTTTTGTTGCCTCAGCCATGACCACGCAGGAGAGTGCTGCTGTCATCTCTCCCAAAGCCCTTTGAAAATTTAAGCTTAAGTTATGGATGGCAGCAGGCACCAGTGACAAATCAATTCTTGCCAGAGATGGATCTGGGAGATTCTGGAGGTGGTATTACCAGCTGGAGGAAGGAACAGATATGCCTCCAAAGTACAGTTAGTTATAACTAGACGTGTTACACAGGGACTTAAACCTTCTTATTGCTCAAGGTAGGGAAAATGATAGTGAAAAAAAAAGCATCTAAACATCAAATTAAAAGCTAAGTTGAAATGTAGATGCTGCTCTATAGAGTGGATGAAGAGCAAAGCAAAGACTCTTCCACCTGTGGCCTCCCCAGACTTAATCACAGAAAAACGTATCCAAGACAACTGTGAATCTGATAGTAACAGGGACATATGATTGTTGAAAGGAATTACAAAGTAAAGCACAATAAAACTGTAAGTATTTTGAAAATAATGTAGAAAAACATTAACTAACCTGACAAAGTATAGCTGCTTATTAACATCAACACAACTCTCTGTTTTTCTTTACTCTCTCTCAACCTGAATCTTTATCAGTTTCATTTACAGAAACCCCCAAAATTACAGCTTCCTAAAAATTTACAATAGCCACATATTTTCCAAACAAATTAGGACTGTTTCATTTTTATCTGGGTTTGGAGTCACAAAACTGAAATAACTTCACAGAAAATAAAAATACCACCTCTCTTACTTCCCTTGATGAAATGCTCAGCACTGTTAAAACATGGAACACAATACATTTTCTTTAAGAAAAAGATGCCAAATTGGATAGCAGTAGTTAATATAATCTTAGAGGTCTTAGACAAGACTTTATTTGCTTTCATTGCCTTGTCCCTTTAGATTTTGTTAATAACATTCAACTTAAACCTTAACTGAAAACATTCACCATTGTTCAGTTTGCGCAAAAACTCAAATGTTTACCATTGCGAAATAGAAGCACTTAGCAACATATATGATGACAAAAACCTTGGCAGCTAGTGACAGTAACCTTGAAGTCACTGGCAACTCACCATCTAACTCAACCATGGTGTTGCAGATTTTTCCCCTTGTCTTCTTCGTGAAGGCTGGGCAACAAAAAACAATCACCCAAGGAGGCAGAGGGGACACTACGATGCACAAATGGCTGTTTAATTAAGGAAAGGAGGGGAAAACAAACAAAATCAATCCACTCATTATAAACACAAATCTGTTGAATAATTCATTAATGTGGTAATGACCCCTGGATAGTTAACCTGCATCTGGCAGATGCACAACAGGATAAAGATTCACTTATTTAGCACCCGAGAAGGAAAAAAAAAAACCAAACAAAAAAAAAAAACCAAAAAAACCAACAAAAAACAACCAACATCTGAACTTTCAAAAGCACCTAGGCAATATTAGAAATCTTAATTCTATTTTAAGGCATAGCTTGAAAACACCAATGTTAATCAAAACCAGGGCTCATTTACCTTTGAGATTTTAACTGTGTTTAGCAGAACTGTTGGGTGTTTCTGTATTTTTGAAAGTCTGCCTCTTATGATCTTAAGCACTTATTACGAACTACAGAGACTTCCTACATCTAAATGCACTCATCACTTTTGAAAACCGGACTTTTCCTATTCTTACTTTTCCTATTATATTTCAGAGCTGCAGACACATTCCTCAGGGAGCAAGACCGCGGGCTCAAAGCACAGCTGACTACTCTCCAGCCGTGCCCTCTTGACATGCTCTCTCTAAAAGGGCTTCGAGAACTCAATCTTGCCATGGAATCTCAACCTAGCCGTCCCCAGGAGACAGCCTCCTTTCAGCCTATAAATTTTACCAGTTTCGTCCGTCTGTGTTGCCCTGGTAAATTCTGCTGGTTACGGATATAATTTTAAACAGTGCCCCAGGTATTCTGTATATCAACTTCTACCCAGTCTCTTTTGGATATGAGATTTATGCCTTTTTCATATCCATCCTGAAGGCTTGTGGGAGCCTGTTAGGTTACAAAACCTGGAACCAAAACCTTTTCATATATCTTCCAAAAGAAAACTGAAGAGAAATTATATTCATGGCACAAACAGATATTACACTACTGGATTCCTATCAGCTCACTATGCAGAATTATGTCTGGTTTTACCAGTTCTGACTCTGCCCGTACTATGGAGGAGGTTCTTAAGCTCATAAATATTTACCTGAGCAAATTTAGTATTCACATTCCAAAAACGATAGATTTCCTAATTGAACCCTGTTAAAAATATTTGTCCTATTTTTGTCAGCATGTGAAATGCAGCGTGCAGGGTAAGGATCACATCTGTTTTTGTGGGGACTCCCCCTTTCAGGTACCTCTGACAATTTCAGTCTGGAAACCTGTAAAATATCAGCAGTAGAGCGATTCCTGCGTTTTATCAGCAACATTGCAAATGCTTCCCTGCAGGGGGTAGGGGGAGGTGTTCAAAAAAGCTTATAGAGATAATCTTTACTTTGGTTGTATCGTTAATTAGGCAACTTGGCCAAGGCCAGTACTTACAGGGGTGCTAAATAGCACTGGAGTTTTGTAGCAATGAGGTTTTACAGGAAGCAAGGTACAAAGTCAAAGGAATGAAAGCCAACACAGGGACCTTTCTTACCCAACGATTTCCAGTCTATCTGCTGCCAAAATGCTGTAGTAGATAGCCAGTGCAGGACTGACAGCAGCAGCGCATGCGCTCTCACCAACAGCCTCCAATGGAGAAGCTGGACAGGAAAACCTGCATCCCCCATTTCAGCAACCAGTACAGACAAACTGTTGTTATTTCACACAATTCTCCATTTCTAAACCAGAGTGGTAGAGTGACTTCATTCAATTTTCACAGAATCCAGTCCAAATCCCAACAAAATCAACACAAATCCCCTGGTGTACTTCTGCAACCTCTTTAGAAGCCCAGAGGGTCCCAATGCTCAAAGCTTCGTCTGCCTGCAGCAGATTTCATCCCAATAGGATGTTCCCACTCCAGACCTCCACGCACATTAAGGTTATGTCTGCCTGCGTGATATGATTGGCACTGCTGTACCTTTATTATAGATTCTTTTTGTCCAAAGTCCTTTAACAGGACTGTTAGCAAAATCCCTTACCATTATTGAGTCTGATCTAAGTAGTAAGCTAAAAAGATTAAATTAATGTCGTTCTCAGTAACATTTAGAAATTGCAAGCTAAGCAGCTGCCACTTACTGCTAGTAAGGTATATTATATTGAAAGAAGTGTTGCAGAAACATGTATTGATTTTGTCAGGTTTGGGCTTTTTTTTTTTTTTTTCCCCCAAGCAACATATGTTGCGTGTTCTGTATTTGTGGGGCTACATCTACGCAGGTTTCATTGCAGAAGCTCTGACTCTTGCCAAACAGGTGTTGAGGGAAAGCAACTTAACACAACACGAGAGAAAAGCTGTCTCAGATCAAAACGCTGGGTTAAGAAAAACGTTGTGGGTAATGCAGTATACTAAAAGCATTGACTATACATTTTTATAGAGAACTGATATGTAACTGAACTAATGCTTGACTATATTTGTTGAAATCATGCTATTACATAGAAAAACAATTACCAAACGCTAAGAATTATCTTAAAGGATAGCAACTACATATGTTTTTTTAAGTTCCAAAGTATTCATATTACTCGTTTTACCAAAAGTCCAGATTCTCACTAATTTCCTAGCAGACAGCTGAAATAGTTTGAACATTGACACAAAGTTATAAAAGGGATGTTTTTAAAGTACCCTTTGAAATAATAAAAAGGCAAGCAATGCCCAGTCCCCAAACACAAAGTATTGGAGTATTATCCTGAAAGTGATTGACTGAAATTTTGTGTTATTTATGTAATACCCAACCAGCAGGGTTTAGGTCATTTCAATACTTTCTTCATGACTAAGCCTAATGACAAAAATCACTTCAATTTACTCTGTTAGAAGACAAAGAGGTTATTTTTTTATACCATTCAGAATCAACATATTTCATCACCTGTTCACTTTCCCAATTATGAAAATTATTAATTTGTACACAGTAGAGTCAGTTCAGCACATAAAACCTGATACGGAATCTTTCATATCTATTTTTTACCTTGAATTTAGTAACAGTGTTGGCTCAAAACATGGTACTCTCTGCTGAAGAATTTTAGGCTTGGTTTAGCAAATGTAATAAAAGACATTATGTTAGAAGACTGCCATGGTTACTGTCAATGTATTTCTGATCTACTCAAGAACACTTCTTCGGATGTCCATGACAATGATCCTTTCTATCCTCAGGTATCCAAGTTCTGCTACTTCCGAATTGGCACTGATCAAAAAATCTGCAGCGTGTTTCCTTTATCAAGAAAAAAGAACTTGCAGTTCCAGAAGCCAGAAAAATAAGCTCATCTTCCCCCTCGTATAGAAATAACTTTTGAAAGTTGGCAGGAAAACCTAGTTTCATCCACATTCACTGCTACAGAAAAGTGATTATACCCTGATATGAGCGTGTTATATAAACCTTCAAAGCAGTGAAAAGATTCAACATGGAAAAAAAAAAAAAAAATTAAACCCAGGCAGTAGATATTTTACAACATTTTCTATTCATAAAGCAGGTACTAAAAAAAAAAAGAAAATAATAATCAGTCTTTCTGAGTTCAATCTTTCAATCCTAAACCCACGCAGACTAAAAGTTTACTCCACCATACAGACTGAAAAACAAAAGCCAGGATTCACTTACTTGCTAGAGATTAAATGGGGATTTCTTAAAACATCAAATATCCCAAAACACTACCTAAAATCTTACTTTCCAACAGTGTTATTTGATGATCAACTGGATCTAGAACAGCTGGTCTATCATCTATATTTCTGTACACTTTGAATTATCTCTGTTTTTCAATTCACATAAAGCTACTATTAATACACTTAGCAACAGAACATTATTAAAACAAAAAGTATGACTAACACAAATTTACATTGTTAAAAAATATTCTAGTTTCATATGTTTATGAAAGCTTCCAAAGCATCACGAGAAAGCTGAATATAAGGAAAAACTCAAAGTTTTTAAATAAGATTCCACATAAAGTAAGTAACAAGAAATCTTAACGTTGGCACCTGATGTCTTTAGACAAAAACATGTCAAGGTACATACCTGTAAATCTGTTTAATATTTTCAGCTTTGATTTCCTTGAGAATTTCATGGTAGACACGAGGGTTATTTCTTTCTTGAGATGTCAAGGGAGAAGGGCATTTCTTGAGTGCATAATATCCTATCACAATTCCAAAAATAAATACAATCAAAGCAGTGCAAAATACTTTCAGTATATGAAAAAACCTGCAGCGGTTGCTCTTTGGTGCCTGTCTCGTATAGTGTGAGACATAGTCAGGGTCTTCCTGAAGCCGCTGGAATCTTCCCTTTGGAGAAGATGAAGGTTGGATCGGCTCAAGATCCAGGTCAGGGCTCTGTGACTTTCCCAGGTGATGCTGGACTGCACCATCCAGTCGGAAATGGTCAAAGCCAGGCTCCTCCAGCTCTTTTTCCATGTCCCATTCCAATTCCAGCGCTGTGGCTTGGAGGTCATCATTGTCAAGGTACGGTGAATGCCCCTGTGCTCTCTGGTCTGCATTCACTTTCTGATAGGCCATATTTTTATCTATGAAAACAAAATTTAAAACTCCTAAATGTTTGTTTCCTTATGTATACATAGAACAAATCATTTATTCTTCATAAACCTGGGACAATTAAACATATAGAATAAAAGAAAAAAATGGGTTCTCAGTATTTCTTTCTCCCCGTTTCCATTGTCCTGTCTTCTTTTGTATGATCAGCAATCCCATGAACATTGTCAGAAGAGAAAGAAGATATTTAAGATATAATAATATATTGTAAAAATATGAATAAAGAGGATTTACAAGTGTCAATGCCAAAACACAGAAGTTACCCTATTATCAGTCCAAGAAATTATTAAAAACCCCTCCAAAACAATTATTTATTACCTGAAAGTCATTTTAAAGCTGAACAACATATCAATTTCATTTCACACAGCATACAAAATAATGCTGTTAAAATAAAGACGAAAAAGCACAGATAATGTAACTTGCCTGATCTGATTCTAAAGATATGGAAATGGTAAGTAAAAAAAGAAATTTCAGGGTGACACTGTACTTACACATCAATAAAAAGATTCCATTTAGATGGAGCATTCTATTATTTATAGGTATTTTAAATGCATAGTTCCTGAATGACTGATGAATTTACTTAGAAATTGTCCCAGCTGTTTTGCTCCACTTATTTTTCCCATTTTAACGAATCAAAAGCACTGTCAGGTAAGTACTTATATCAAAATCATTCCTTTAATAGCAAGGCATATCTGTGGCACTTCTAGATATTTCCGTGGGAGTACAAGCCCTCTAAAGGGAACTCTGACCTCCAGTAAAAACATTCAAAGTCAATTTTCAACAAATTATTTTTAAAAGACTGCAACAATAGGATGCTGTTTTTGCCCATACTTTGATAATAGCTGTTCCATCACTTAAGCATCTGTAATTTAGGGCTTTTCAAACATTGGACTCACTCATCAATTAGAAAAAAAAAAAAAAACCTAAGATAAAGATATTAAACCTCTCACAGTGATGAACATTGGACTGACACTTACAATAGTACATTATCCCTCCATTTTTATATTTTAAGGCATTTTATTTCTCTAAGACTTACCTCCAGAAAACATTACTGAGGCCACATAATAGATGAACCTACTCGAATGGCAAAGTAGAATGTAGCTTTTTGAAGCTCTCTGAGGAGAGCAAACTGTTAGAAAGCACTGATATAATGAAACAGCCTATTGTCAACTGAAAGACTACCTTGCTCTATACAATACCAATTTACAGATTCTATTTCCTTGTACAGCCATATAAATATCCCTCACCTATAACTGTCAGGCAGTCTAGGAACAGTCAAGAGAGCCCCTATTTGAAATACATGTTTCAAGTGTAGCTATTGTATACACTTTGCAAATAAATTCTCTACCTGCAATCCAAACTCTTCTACAGGCAATGGAAGCAAAAGAGTTTACAGTGAGCTAAACTAAGGCATCTTCAATTAGTGTGAAAATCTTGTTGTTGTTTAAATCAATACCGCAACGTTAGTCTTTAGATTCCAGTTGAGGCAACAAGTGGCTCATGCCTGCAAAGCCGTTCTGGCTTTTCCCCACAGTTGTGCATCACCTCGAGATTTCTCAAGGGAGCACGCTGTCTCATCCAGGTTGTTAAAGGAAGATATTTAACAATTTCAGCCACAGAACTGATCCCTGGTGCATTAAGCTTCTTACCAAGCACCAAATGGACATCAAATGATTTATTAATATTACTTGGAGAACGAGCTAACCAATTTTCAAACTATTTCTCTGCCCTTTCACTTCATCTCCTGTTTCGTTGATGGAGGCATTAATTTGCAAACCATCAATGACAGAGGTCACTACTAGATAATAACAACTGCCCAACAACATAATCTTTCCAACTGCATTTCATACTGCTTTTTATTAGAAATTAAAGGGAAGTGCTTTGTCCTTTAAAAGCAAAACAAATTATTACTGCATTCCATAAATACATAATTTTGACTCCAGAATTGCTAGTGTCATGTAACGAACAGCTTTATCCAAATAAATAAACCCTTAACAGATTACCACAGTATTACCCATAGAACGGGAATTACTGCAGTTTTTCAAACACAGTTGCATGGGAAATATTAATCTTTCTGAGCTTATAAATGTTGACCATTGCATATCCGTGGTAGTTAAGTTTTCTCTGTATTTATGACATTTTAAATATGTATGTTACTGCTCAGTGGAGCGTATTAATAGAGGTTATTTAAATCTACATATAAGCGCATAATAAAAATCCTACGAAATTTCTTTAAATGGTTGTTAATGCAGATAAGTAGTAACCACATTCCACAGCTTAGTATCTCAGCAATTCAATTCTCATAAAAAGCACCAAAATCAGTTACCTCACTCCAGGAAAAAAAAACCAAAAACAAAAAAAAACAACCCCAAACCAAACCAAAAAAACACCAACCAACCCACTAAATGAACTAAAATAAAAATCAATATTCAATTCTGTTTTATATTTGAGACCAGACTTTCGAGTATGGGATCTTCTTAGCAATACATGTCCTTTAGATAAAGAATGCAAAGAATGCGAGAGGAACCCCATTTAACACCTTTGCTTTTTCTCCTAATACTGCTAAATTCATTATTTGACTGTTAAGGACACAGCACAACTTGCAATAAGTACCTGAGGTTAGGGCCCCCAAGCATATTTAACCATGCCAACAGCGATTTTAGAAAGGAGTCTCCTCTTTCTCAAGGCACAAGTCATTTGTGCCACGTATCCTATGTTACTGGTTCTGGTTAGTATTTGGCTAGTTAAGGAAGTAGGCATGACTTAAAGATTAGGTATTAAATATAATTTTAGGTAGGAATTAGCAGGACAAAGAAAAAACTACATAGAGAATAACAAAGAAATAGACAACAGAAATATGGATAAACTATGGAGTAAAGAAAAAACACTACGATACTCTAGCTCAGCCTCCTCTATAAGACAGACCGTAAAACAAACATATTTTTGAAAGACACTTTTGAAAACTTCAGGAGAAAGAAAATCCATCCCATCTGCCAGCAAGCTGTTTCACCATTTAATTGTTGTTAAATACATGTTTTATTATATAGATAAAAGAGCAACTGCAAAATGCCAGAAGTCTGAATGTGCACCAAGTGAGCTTTAAAGCCGTTCTATAGGGACAGCAAAGGGGATCATAAACTCTGGAATACAGGACAGAGCCAAGCTGATGACCAATAAAGTTGATGTGTATTTTGTACTTCCACTTCTTTGTGGCAAGGATGTTTATAGAAAGGTACCAAATCAATGCTAAATATCCTTTCAATTAACTGTACACAAGAAATCAAGAGAGTCAGCTTTATCAGATCATTATTGCTTTAATGAGCCCACTTCAAAACCACCTACCTGTTCTTTGATCTGAAAAATAATGCATTTATGTCTGATAGTTACATTTTGCTACAAAACATCCACAAACTTTTTGCGTGACACCATTCCTGCCTGAATCCCTTACCAACAAAGCCTTTGAAAACTATATAAGGACTACACAAAAAGTGTTTCATCTGTATCACCACCACTCCCTTAACACTGAAAGCTCAGCTTATCCAAACACTCTATGAAACCAACAAGACAACAGCAGTATGAATATACTACAGTTAATTCTTTGTGACTGGTACAGTAGTTGTTAAATCCAGTTCATAAACAGCTGAGACAATTAGCAGGCTCATTCACAGCAGGAGGAGTGGCAAGTGTTAACGTGCTGCCCATAGCAAATGCCTTCTCGAGCCATTTACTGTTCATTACTGAGAAGACAAGTTTTACCCTGGAACTCTACTAAACGCTCTGTGGCCTCTTTGTGTAGTCATAAAACAAGAAATCCTGGGTTGTCAGCTAATCTCGTTTTTAAAGATTCTTTTTATTTTCTTCTCTGTATCTTCTATACAGAGTGATTTTACTTTAAGTCTTCATAATCTTTTTGTGTCTAGGGAAACCCCCAAAACAGACAAAATATGTCACCTGCTGTAAGAGGAAATACCTGTACTTATCGCGGAAATCAACACCCACCGCACATACAAGTCTTCAGAGTGTCTAAGACAAGAACTTAGTACTTTGTTAAATAAGATGATGCCGAGTTTCAGACCTAGACAAATTTCTTCAGAGTTATAAATCCCTGAAAAAAGTTGTTTGCAGAAGAGATTACGATACCCTTGTCAACAGCAACATCACACTACATTGTAATTTGAAAAATAATGTGTTATTTCCATCATCGCTTCCATATTTTTCTGCAGTAATGGTTTCTCCCTTCCCTCACGGCTGGGATATGGGCTTGGCAACCAGTTCAGTTACAGCAGGACAATTAAGTTATCACTCCACCCAACCACTGTATAAAAACAAATGACAAAACTTAACCGGTTGTTCATGTTTCACAAGCTGACTCAAGACCAATACAACCTGAAAGAACGTGCAGTGCTGTAGCAGAAGACAGAACAGAGCGATCAGACTTGGGGAAAGGAGGTGTTTAGATCACAGCAGAGTCGAAGCTGTCTCCTCATATAAAGCTAGCAAGTACTTTTTGGCATACCTGAGTGATTTAGAACATTCAACTTCTTCAAAATCTCTCATCAATTTTATTACACCGTGAACAGCCGTGCCAACCAGGACACTATTAACACAAAGGATGAAGAACAGGGCCTACAATGCAACTTGACTGGTAAGTCTCATGCACAATGATGCCCAGTTGGAGGCAAGTTGCCTTGCCTGTCAAAGCAGTGATCAAATGCATCAGCTGCTTGAGCTAGAACATCCTGGGCCATCCAGGTGTGCATAGGAATAGACCTATGGATATGCCTGCTGCCTTTTCAGAACCTTTGCAGTCGTGGGGCTCAGAGAAAGGATTAGTAGGAAGCTCCTTCTCACCCAGTAGACAACTATCACGTAAAGATCTGGCAGATTCAGCTGGTTTCTAATATCCTGGGCATGTGTTACTAACAGAACTTTTCCAGCCTCAGACATATTTAGTTTGGAAGCATCTATTTGCCTGAAACAAAACCCAGAAATATTTCCTGAACTTATACTAGCTAACAGCATCCTTGATATATGCATACCCTACCTAGGAGTAGTTTTATTACATCTGCACAGTATAAATGGCTCTGTTATGGAATCTGTAAGTTTCTTGTTGGAATGTGCTGTGCTGCTGCCTTTGCTTTGCTCCGTGTTCAGAACAGCTTTTCCCTCCAGCGTGGGTGGGTAACAGCTGCTTTCTAGCTGCTCACTCTTTACCGTACTCATTCGCAAACATCAGAACAGCCTCAAACAAGGAGGGAGAAGCCTCCTTCACACACATGCTAGTTCCTGAGTCCACGAATTAATCGTTCATCTTTCCTTTGGGCTCAAGACTTAGATCCTGCCATTCTCTTCAGGTTGGACAGGAGCGCAGTGCTTTTAAAAGCAAAAAGGCTGATGGAGAAACAGGACTCCCAGCACTAGGAGGGATGTGCAGTATATGTGCAATTACACACTGTTCTTAAATTATGTGTAAGAAACAATGCCCTACATCTTTGTTCATTTACACTAGGCTACAGACCCACCACCTAACCTCCCCTACCCCTATTTACCCTCACCTCCCCATGCGTCTGCCTGAGCTCCTGTCCATCCCCATCTCCAGCACACTGGGTCCCGCTTCTCCACAGCACCTGCGTCCCTCCCCACCCCTGTCCCCAAGCCTGT
>JAVJGJ010000003.1:22303690-22320771 GCA_035590215.1 Microhierax caerulescens
TTGTCCCCAAGCCTGTCGCTCTTCTCTTCCTTCCCTGCTGCTGGATCTGCCACCCACATCCAGCATCCTTGGCTTCCCTGGGGAACCGCAGTAGGGGATGGGGTGGGGAAAGCCCACCTGACACCAAGGGTCCCTATGGAAAAAAGTGCTGGAGTTTTCATCCCTGCTTCAGATTTCACAGGTTTAGAGATGTTACACAATTACAAGAAACAAAATGCATTCAGAAGGGATGCAGCTTCAAAAAGTAAGAATATCTTTCTTGCAAAAGAAGAAATTTTAGCCATGCGTTTCAGCCAGTCCTTGCCTTAGTTTGGTTGAAGCTGCAGCCACCACTAGATCCAGGGTGAAGCCACCTGCTGAATCGATCTACCCCCTCACACCCAGTGGGATTTGGGATGGTTAGCAGCAACCACCTCTTCTTGCATAGCGATCAACCCACTCAAAACTATTCTGTGAACACATAAATTATTCACTTTTCACATTTTTCCTCATAATGCCTGTCTGATGCTAACCTAATCTGTAGTTTGCCTGCATTTATTTTTCCAAATTCAAGGTTTAATCAATAATATATTTTGCATTATATTTCCCCAGACATTATAATTGCCTCTGAAAGAAACAGAACACAAAGCTTTACCAAGACAAAAACTATTATTGGGGATTTTGCATTTAAGCTTATAGTTTAATTTGGTGCAAAAAAAAAAAAAATATTGTAAATGGTGTTTAACTTGAAAATGCTGACAGCGATAGCTGCAGTAACAGGCCCTAGCAGTTCTTAAGAAAGTTAATTTTATGACTCATTTCTGCTTTAGAAATTTTTATGCTGCCAGTCTTGGATTTGGGTACATTTCACTTCCCCCCCCCCCCCCCATTTACTTTTTTCTTGTTAATTACAGTCAATCACATTAAAATTATTGTAATTAAAAAAAAGTAATTTTAACTTTTAAATTTTGGAAACTGTACACTTACGAGCTACTACACTCTGAGAAACTGTGCTAATGGGAATCTACTGCACTTCCAGAAGGTGCAAACCAAGATAATAAAAAATACTATGGGATTTCAACCCATGCTTTTTTTAAAGAGCAAAACCAGAACAACAATAACAAAACTCAAAAAGGTTACTTTTATGGAATGAGCTACAGACAGGAACCTGGCCTCATCATGAACACAGACTCCATTCCTGGTTTTTAACAATCATTGACAAAATCTAGCAATGAAAATACTAACACATACTACTGGGGGGTGGGAATGACACACCACAAAACCAACAAACAAACAACAACAAAAAAAATTACTCCAGAGCAGCTGAAATACAAGATTCTCTAGCCATAGTCCAGTCCAAAGATAAGAGATGGACATGAACCAGCCCTGCAATTTCCGTCCATCCTCTGAAGGGATCTGCCCTTTAAGGTAAAAGGACACAGCACGCAGCAGAGTTGTGAGCATGAAACACGTTCAGGACCTAAGACCAAATTTCAGTAAAAAATATAGATTGCAGACAATAAGTTGCACTCACGTCTCTTCTAAAAGGAAACCAGATCTTAAGCAACTTCAGACACTTGAGAACATGCCACCTCCAAGCAGAATGAACTCAGATACATAAATGACTATACATGACATACGGCAATTTTAAAAAAGACAGTATTTCAAATCACACTTTAAAAAGGATAGATCTACAGACAAAGGCTTCCTCTATAAAACCTACACACGTGACTGACCTGTGCACAATTTCTTTTCCCATAGAAGAGCTAGGGCTCCAGCTGGAGATGACAAATACTTTCAGAACCCTCTTTCTGTGGCTTCTGTTGAAGAGAGCAGAACTGACAGAGGAATGGGGGATAAGAGAATGGACTTCATCTGGAAACTCCCTGCTACTTCCAGTGGTTTTCAAGATCAGATGATCTAAGCTGGTTTTCAGAGCTTAGGATCAATTTCACAAAATTATCTGGTTACATAAGAGAAATCTTCCTATTATTAAGATTTCACATGGAAATCAGATATACACGTTAATTATGAAGCCCTAATGTCTCACATCAAGAGTACTTTTTCGGATAGAAACAGATTTTAAAGTATTTATTTAAAATACAGACACACACAAATAAAATGTTTCTGTGACCAACCTGTAGTCTTCTAAGTTGCTGTAGAAAAATAGGTCAGTACTTATAAAAAAAATAATAATAATCCTTATGTCAGAGAACATTTTATAGAACTTTTTTTTTTTTCGTTTCTTGCTCAGTGGGGTTTTATTGAGTTTTATCCATTTCAACAATGACGTGGAGCCCTTAAAAATAATATATTATGGAGGGAAGATGGCAACATTTACAATTTAGCTTTATTGGAATTTTACTATATTTTGATAGATGACAGCTTTAATGTTTCTGTGCATGGTTTATAGCAGAAAACAGAGTAAGGCAGTAACATAATTTTCTGCTTTTTCCAACGATCTGTATCCAAAGAATTCAGAAAACAAGCAAGTTTACTTCATAATCATGCCAAATTTATTTTCTGGGTGAACTCTCAAATGTTAAAGCTCAAGTACACAGAGTGACGTTGCCATGGCAACTGCTACTGCAACCCAAGATGGGAACATGTTTATGAAAGCACATTTATACACCCGTAACACACATGCTGAGGCACACTGATGCTCCAGACTCCTGTCAGAAGGCAATCGAGCTATTCACGCGTTATTAGCCCCGACTCTGCTCCTGGCAAGGCAAGGGGACATTTGCTGCAGCCATTAAGCTGCAGCAACCCCGCGTATGATATAAATAATTATAGAATCATAGAATCGCTTAGGTTGGAAAGGACCCTTAAGATCCGAGTCCAACCACCACTCCAGCACAGCCAAGTCCACTCCTAAACCACGTCCCTCAGAGCCACACCTACATGTCTTTTAAACCTCTCCAAGGATGGTCACTCAACCACCTCCCCAGGCAGCCAACAACTTTCAGTTCAACAACTTTCAGTGAAGATGTTTTTCCTAATATCCAAGCTAAACCTCTCCTGGTTCAGCTTGAGACCATTTCCTCTTGTTCTATCGCTTGTTGCTTAGGAGAAGACACCAACCCCCAGCTCGCTCCAACCTCCTTTCAAGAAGTTGTAAAGCGAGAAGGTCTCCCCCCGATCCTCTCAGCCCCTCCTCGTAAGACTTGTTTACTTCTCTTTCTAGGACCTAAACGAGGAAGTCTTAATTTGCCATGAGATGCAATATTAGAAGATTTAGTGTTGCTATAGCTATAGGCAAAGAGTGGAGTGGTAATATGTTTGGTGTCCTTTGACCTTTTTTTTTTTCTAAATCTCCACTGAAATAACTTGTCAAGTTGAGAAATGTCAGAGTTTGGTCATTTGAGTCTGCCCGGAGGTGTAGTTTTGCATGGTGTACAATTCCTGTGAATTTATCACAACATGTTATTTCACACATTGCCAACATGGTGTGACATTCAACATCCTGAATCTGCCAACGTCTACATGCTGAAATGAGTTTATGATTTCTAGTTTAAAGAAAATCCAAGGTGTGTTAGTTCAGATCAACAGAGGAATCCTCAGTGGATTTTTGGGGATAAAAATCAAAGGAAACATCCATTCTTCCTGCTGCTTTGTCTACATATCTACCGGTCAGGCAGTTCTGCCACTCTTGACACTGCCTTTCCATATCAGCCAGCACTGAGTTCAATACAGAAGTATTTTAAATTAAAAACTGATTTGTTCCTTTAGTTATCACGTACTCTGCAAACACATTTAAGTTCTGTGATTAAGTAAATCTATATGTAAAGCTCTATATAACAGTAACGAATATATTTGCATTAGCCTTCCAGGAGAATTTTATGCTTTGATCTAGCCCTTCCAGAATAAAGTCACCAAAAGCAGCTAGATCTGATGCTGTTTTCAGCGAAGTCCTACCCAGCTGTGACCACAGCCCTGGGAAAAGTGGCACAGCTGCTTAGCCTATGGTTTTATCTACAGCCTTTCTCTGATGGACTCCCAACCACCACTCAGGGAAATCTCTCAGCCTTGATAAGATGTATGAATAAGTATGAATATAAGAATGTATGACCAGATTAAATAAACTAGAGAAGTCCACTATCCTGAAGACTACCTCAATTCTCAGTTGTCTAGCTCAGCCTGCTAGAGTCACTTTTGACACCTACAGGTTAACAGTTAAACTTTTACACATGCAGAATTTGCCATAGACTGGTACTAGGCTAACTCTGAGCAGTTCTTACTAACACTGTTAGTCTGTATTAATTTCCTAAGAAAAATGTCTTAGAAAGTAAACATAATACTTCTTGACCACAGAACAGCCTTACAGAGGGGCATGATACATACTTTACGATCCAAAATAAACAGATCAGTTGCTTTAGAGGAAAAAACATTTAATAAACCTTCTTGTCCTTTTAGATTAGGTCAGGGTTTGTGCATAGCTATTCGTGTTTAAACTGTTTATGCTATAGTACATTTTGATTTAGAGAAATTAGCAACTGAAGATAAGCAAACTGTGCATTACAATAGAAAACAAAAAGGACATATTCAGGAAACATATAGCTTAGCATACTGAGTTAAAGTAGGCTATAAACTATATAACCGATGCTTAGAGGTATTTCAGCACTTCGCATGTAAAGCGGGAATTGTGCATGAACAGAAGGACTGATGGTTTGTGCTAATTCAGCTTTATACCATCAGCTAAATGTCTGTTGACAATCTCAGGGGATGCTGGATACCCACGTTCAGGTACACATTCTTGTACAAGACAGCTAGCAATGTTTGGGAACTTTTCAACAAAGTAATACTAACCAGCAGATGACAATCTGCTGACAACAAAACCCTTAAATAGCAAATGTCAGAACAGCAGCTGTGGATGCCCAGTCACTGAGCATACTCTGCATACTGACTAATAGGTGCTATTGCTGACTAATATGTACTGTTACTTCCTCTTTCCTGTTTCCTTCAAAAAGCAACATTAATCCAAAATCACTCCAAGCAATAGCTCTTAAAGAAGACTGAGCCGTCTCTACCCTTCTTTCAGCTATAAAACGGAACAGCATTCCCATTTCAGTAGAATGCGCTACAGCTCCTTAAAAAAGATAGGATGATACGTCAATTACACCAATTCTCTTAAATCTGGAAGGTTATACTAAAAAACTGACAATTCACAGAACCACAGAAACGGCTGGCAGGGACCTCCGGGGGTCACCTGCTCCAACCTCCCGCTCAAAGCAGACCTGCTGCCAAGAACAAATGGAGATGTCTGGTCCTTAAACTGAACTCATCAAGCATTCAATCAGAGCTAAAGGGTTCAATAGGAACAGAAATGTGTGCCATTTCTCTCTCTCTTTTTTTTTTTTCCTGCTGCTGATACATCTGTTTCTTAGTAAAAATAACATCCGTATGCAAAAATAAAACACCACAAACCTGTAATATACCAGTTGTTAAAATTCATAGACATTCCTGCTGGGGAAAAAAAAAACCAAACCCAAACAAACAAAAAAAAAAAACCCACACAAAAAAACTCAAACAAAAAGAAACACAGAAAAGAGACAGAAATGGAAAAAGAAATGAAAATCTTAACACACATAGTAGCTTCAGCATGAAAAATTCATTTCCATTAATGAGATGTGGTAGTCCCCAGGCCAGCACCCTTTGTACATGAACCATGTTAATCAGATTGTATGAGCATTTGCCGGAAACTCCCAGGACAGCAAGCAACTATAACTATATAGCAAGCACAGCAGATTAGCAGCTTGCTAAAAACTGCTTGACTTGTAACCCTTGAAGCACAAGAATGAGGTAGCTTTCCTGAATCACTGATAAATGAAGCATTTCATTTACATGACTTGTATGTCGCAGTCCTCGATGCAATTTGCACATCACCAAATGTGCACACAATATCCTTCTCGGTGGCAAATTTATGTCACAAAATACAGAATAAACAAACTGTAAGGGCTGTGCCAATTCAGACTCGGTCACACGTGCTTGTACAATGCCTTGCTACCACTATCCTACATCTCCAACAAAACTTCAGTAACTTCAGCTGAGTTGAAGCAGGATGAACACACAAGCATTCCCACCAGGACTCACAGCAGAAGTTCCACAGGTTTGGATACAAAGAACATGCAGATTTCTTGAAAGACCCAACAAGATCGCAGGATCTAGACTTGACCAAGCAAACTTTTCCCTTCTAAGAGGTCCTACGCAATGAACCCTTTGGATTAGGAAAACAATCAGGATGTAGGCTTTCTCTTCTTCATCTGGCAGCAATATGTTTAATTGCTTCCTAGCTTCGGCTTTAACTGCTGCTCTTTGCCAATGACAGGGACTGATGGAAACTCTTGCTACTCAAGACAACTTCCTTTTAAAAACATGAGTGTTTCATAGAAATGTTCAAGTTGTTGAATATGTAAAGCTTTTTAGTGACTTTATTCTCAACCTAATTTGAATCTAAGTCACCAGTTCTCACTATTTCTACAGAACTAGGAACCATTAAGAAACCTACATTCTCAAAAAGTAATGCACAAAACTAAGAGAAACAATAAACAATTTTCCAAACAACACAAATTTAAAATATTCATGAAAATATTATCCATAACTGACTCTATTAGTAACTCTGAATAATAGAATCGACAATTAAATTCTGCAAATTCCAGTATGCGTATTTTCAACATTGTACCAATAGTTTTGATCATTAATATAATTTACAGACTCATAGCCTGCCTTCTTTTCTACTACAATACTTAGGCATCTCCTTGAAAGAAGAAGAAAAGACTTCATGAAATAAACAAATATATAACCTATCAGCACCGACATACTACTACTGTCTCTCTTCCGGCCTCTGGGAAACTGCGTGGATTACTGCAGTGACTATTGGTATGACCCTGGTATCTCTTGTCTTTATTTCCCTTTTCAAATATTAAACAAACAGGAAGTATGGAAATAGGGGCACAGATCCCCAACTCTATGCATGTTTCCTTCCACTTTAAAAATGGAAAACTAGTTTTTCACTTTCCCCAGAAACATTCCCCAGAAACATCATTCAAAACTGAATATCCTCTGATTTATTTTAAATGTTAATTATTCCTCTTAGAAATAAACATTTCCTCACTAAAAATGTGCATTTTGATTAAATTTAGGGCTTTTAATGGGAATATTTCCCTCACAAAACAACTCAATCAGCTTTATTTATACACGACCTAATTTTAAGTGCAGGGAAAAAAAATAATAAAAAAAAAGAACCACCCTCAAAAGATACCCATGAGCTTCCACAGGAAGGAGATCAGGCCATGCAATTTAATAAAGCAGAAGTGCTTTCTTAATCTTTACTGCTTTTTGCTGTGAAATGTCTTCAACTGAGCCTCATAGTGCAAAGTTTTCCATGATTTACAGCAAGAGAGGCAAATCAGTCTCTAGTGAAAAGTCACCCAAGCTCATGAAAAATTTAGAGTGACTAAATTTATAATTAAGACGAATCAAGAAACGACATTAGGAAACAGGCTGTACATTAACAGGAATTCAAGACTGAAAACTTGACTTTTTTTTTTTTTTTTAACAAAGACACAGAATCCCATGTATTCCAGATATATACACACCTATAATTTCTGTATGTATTGAAGATATTTAGACACACAGTGAACTATTCTAAGTGCATCTTATAGCTTTTACAATTTATTTATGAACAGGGACATTATTAAATATAATTGATCTTCAATAGCAGTTAAAAGCAGTGCTGTTTTGAGACCAAACATCAGGCAAATGGCATGAAAATGTAAAACTCAGTAAGTCATAAAACACTGCTTTATCACAGAATATTTATACTATCAAAATACAGCCTGAAACAACTAGGTTATTATAATAACAAACAAAATCATTACAATTGCATTACATTTCATGGGTAATCATTACATTACTTAAACACCCAATTTTTCATTCTCTTTTAAAAAAGCGTCAAGCTACGAGACTGCTTCATGCAGCTATAAAGCCTTTAGCTGCACTGCTATGTATTACAAAGGCTATGGCCTGAATCTGCATGATCAAAAGTAATCAGTTCCATCAGCC
Organism: Microhierax caerulescens; assembly: GCA_035590215.1. Taxonomy (NCBI): domain Eukaryota; kingdom Metazoa; phylum Chordata; class Aves; order Falconiformes; family Falconidae; genus Microhierax; species Microhierax caerulescens. Next base: position 22,311,734 of record JAVJGJ010000003.1, read on the forward strand.
ATTTTCATAACTTTGCCAAAAAAAGATCCAAACATAACCATTACAAAGTCATGCCCAAAGCCTACTACATTGCCTGTAAAAACAAGAACCCCAAACTGACCATTATGTCACAGCTCTAGATAAGTAACACGTAAAGTCTCTGTAAATTCAGATCTGTAATCCACTACCCTATTTCCTTTACTTTTAGATCCTGTAAATAATTAAGCCTACAGTTAAACCAATTAAATATTGTCTGCTGTTACAAAACCATACTGGATATTTATCTTCCACTGCTAAACTTAGTCCAAAATAATTGCAGTGAAAACAATTATCTACCACAGTTACCATCTGGGACATGAAAGTAAACATTTTAATTATTGCCATTGTAATCTGAGACCCACAAAGACCAGTATTTGGACTACATATGGATTTATTTTTTTATGGATTAATGTCAAAACAGGTGGATCCGACACTTCAAAAGACAGTTGGCTAAATGCCCATAAACTCACCTACCTAGTGTAGACTATTACAAAGAGCTGGAGACTGAATTTTATATGCAGGCTGGTTATTAAGCTGCAGGGTGATCTCAAAAACAAAATTGGCATAAAAGACATTGACCTGTGTTCTAAAGCATTTTTATCTATCATTGAAGTAGTTACCATTGAACTAAAGAGATGACTTTCTCATTAGAAATATAGATTATCAAAAGCTCCTAGCAATTTTACTGACTGTATTGGGAACTTTTTATGTGGGGAAAGTAGAATACTTTCCTTTGGGCACTTTTATTTGAGTAGATACCTATGAGTATGCACGTCTAGCATTGAGCATCAAAGTTAAAATATATTTGTCCTGCAGAGCAATCGCTCAGTACAGAGAAAAGGGGGACTGCAATCTAATTAAATTAATGAGAATCAGAAAAATAAATATATAGAGTATGAAATATAGAGAAGGTATTAACTTCAGAGTTTTTTAATATAACACTGAAAAAAAAAGGTACTTAAATGCCTTTGAAGATAGCTCGAATCTGTTTTCCCAAGGTCAAAATGACTGCAAAGTAAAAAAGAAACTGGAAAAGTTGCACAGCGTTGGTAGTGAGCAAAAACTTCTTACAGCCCTATCGCAACTTAGACTTCACACAGCTGATTAAAACCAGAATGAACTCTCATTTAAAGTACATGTTAAGAGGTCTAAGATTATTCATAACTGCACAACAGTCTATGAAATTCCTAGCCTATACGCGTTTGAGAGGATCACTTCTTTTTGACACATAATGAACTCCTCCTGTGGACTGCTGAGGCTTCTTAACTCTCACCAGTATTAAAGGAAATTAGTTTGCTCAGTTTCTCTGAACTGTACACTAAATAAAGCAGAACTGAGCCAGCAATAGTTCTCCATCATACATCACAACTCACATTATTATCTAGCAACTATGGCTGTTTTCTGGTTTGTTTCTTTGTTTGTTTAAACTAATAAGCTAATGATCACCGAGAGTTCTCACTACTTACGTTCACTATTTTAATAAAAGAGGAAGACCGATACTGGACTGGGATTAAATGTAACATAAGATCAGAGCCAGTTGTTGAGAACAAGCTCCGCATTTTATAAGCAGTGAGCAGTACAACTCATTCAATTAGCAAGGTTCCAGTTTCTTGGTAGTGTTGGCTGTTATTAGAGCAACAGCCCAACAAACCAAAATTCACTCAGTACCAGACTGCAAACCAAAAGGTGTTTTCAAATATCCTCATGATCTGTTATATACTAACACAGACACTCAAATATCTTCTGCCCTTCGTGAGGCCAGAGAGTATGCTCTTCCATTACCTTACTGCAGCCAGACTTTATCATCTCTTTTCCATGCAGATTTCAAATTCAAAGTTTCTTCTCTAAACTCAAATTATACACTGTTTTTTGGTTGTGGGTTTTTATTTTTTTTTTTCTTTTGTGGACAACATGATCAAATTTTAAGCCACCGAATATTCTAATTGTTTTGAATGAGATACCATAATGCTTGGGGAAAAAAAACCTACATACATGAAACTTTAGGCACTGAAATCTAAATTCAACGTTTTGGCAGACCTACTATGAGAATCCAGACTTCTTTCTTCATTTTTAACGTTTACTTACGGCATACTGTAGCTGAAGGATGGAGTTGAAATACTTTTTACTTAAAAGATAACGACACAACTATTTAGCTAAAAAAAAAAAAAAAAAGCGTATGACCTTACTATGAAAACATATAATGTTTATCTACAGACATGATCTTGAGTAGGTCTTTATCCCCAAAGGAATATTTTACTATTACGACTATCAACATCTCAGCACCATGTTTTGAAACTAAATAATTAGATTTAGAGAAAGTATGCTTAATTATACCCAAAACAATCAAGACTGACTGCTTAGAGGGTGTGAGTCGCTCAGTCCATCTGCTAAGTATGTTCACGGCTTTTTTGGCACTTCCTTGAAGTCATGAAGTGTACACACACACAGAGGTTAGAAACATTTCAAAACCATGTAAACAGATGGTGATACAGCAGGTAATAATTTAATTACATAACTCCTAGAGCATGTTTAAAAAAAAAAAAAGAAAGAAAAAAGAGAAAGGAGGGGGGAATGAACTATGTCCAGTCTGATCTTTTAATTGCAGTATAATAGCTATTGTTGAGTTGAAAATTATTTTCCACCCATCTATTCTGCAGTTGGAAAGAGAACATGAAGTTCTACATCATGTTTTATTCTTAATGCAACATTTAAGATATTAAAAAAAAAAAAAGCAACATAAACTACAAGTTGCCCAAGAGAAGAAAATAACTATAATTATATAACACCAAGCAAGAAAATTTATCATTAGTTTTGCAGGTACAAAGAGATGAAAAGATGTATGCATATTTGCTTTGGCATCAGCACAGAACACTGATACTGCTTACATGTGAAAGCAATGAAAAAACATTAGTCTTATTAATTCATCATGTTATTCAGAAGCACAGAATTGCATGGAAGTGGAGAAGCATGATACAGACATGATGCCAGAAATAAACAATAAACCAGAAGTGAAGCAATTCAATGAAAATTAATTCTAAAAAACCCCACAAAAAACCAAAAAACACCAAAAAATCCCACACAACAAATGGACATATGATTGTGTTGGTCTACGTACCATACCACATATGCCAATGAAGGCTGGAGAGGAGAAAAGGATCGCTCCTGAACGCTATTATAGCAATTTCACTCTTTTCTAAAAGGAACTGCAAATTCCTAAGTAAAGATGCTCAGATAAATACTTAAGTACATAAGGTTTGATTGGCATTCTGTAAAGTCAAGAGGAATCACCTTAACCTAAGGCCTTTGGAATTACATCAGGGATGTATCACCCTTTGCATTATGTGCAGAAATTCAAGCATAAATATGTAAGGAAGTAAATGCAAATGATTTATAATAATCAGTGAACTGTCACTAAGAGACTCAGCAGTCCCAGTCACTGCTGGCTTTATGGTACGTCTTCTACTGAAACATTAAGATACAGAGAAAAAAAAAGGGGGAGAATTAATGATTGTGATTTCTTTATCCCACAATAATACAAGTGTACATATAATATTTCAATTTTGAAATAAAACAGTATATTTTGACTTTATATAGGTATAGGTCAAATAGCTTGAAGGGTCACTAAATCTGAGTCACAAAGTATAAGTAGTAATTTATAAATATATAGAGACATATAGACATATATAAAAGCAACATTACAAAAATCACTGGTTTAATCTATCGAGTTATTTTAATTCTGACTAGAAATGCCATAATTGGTTGCCTAATTAGAAGTAAAAAACCTAGTCTTATGATTTAAGTAGCTCATAATGCAAACTTTCATTGTATTATTTTTTTATTAGTTCCATTTTTCAGCAAACTCCAATACAGCAATGGATTATAGGAGTTGGGTTCTGGCATTTACGATACTATAAAATAATATATGAAACATTTATTATTTAATATTATATTTCATAAACAAATAAGATAACCTTTCTCCAAATTGTACACCCAATCAGTTGCAAGTTGAGATCAGCTTTTCAGTTTGAATGCACAGAAGAAAAACAGCCGCACAGATTGGACTGTCACTTTGTCTTTGTAATATTTCTCTCTAGTTTTTATTGGGTAAGTTAATGGCATAAAAAAAGTAAGGCGAGATCTTTACAACTGTTTCCGTTTTTTTGTTGTTGTTTGGTTTTTTTGGTTTTTTGTTGTTTTTTTTTTTATTCTCACTATTTATTCCCCAGTAAGTTAACAAATCAGAACAGAAACATCACAAAAGGTCACTTTGATGTAGAAAAATCAACAGCCCCGGCATTACTGCAAGCAGGTTTATGACTTGCAGCTTGAAATGCTAGATAAACCAAGAAAAATATATTAAAATAAACCCCATAATGAAAACAATATATAAATACCATATAATTCTGTGCTGTGCTTGTCACTTGAAAAGGAAGTGCAAACCAAATTTTAATAAATATGACATACTACTTCAGAATGTAATTGTGCATTTACCACATAAGACAAGTAGGTTTTGGGTTTGGTTTTGTTTTAATTGAATGCTGTTTAATGAACCTTTAACTTACCTTTCAGTCTGCCTACAACACAGTGGTGTGAAAAGACTCTGAAGCCAGAGTCTAATTAGAATCCTCTGCATGTCCTACTGCATCTCTGCTGCTGCTGTTTGGTTTTTTGGGGGTGTTTTTTTACTTTTTAAGGAATGCCTGATATTTTGTACATATATTATTCATTTTACATAAGTATAAAAAAAAATAGATACATTCAAATTATATGTGTATGTGTTTTCTATAGCTATATACAGAATAAATGCAAGGTAATATCTGGTATTTACTTACAAAACTACGCTGCTGCTGAACTACTGTTGTGACAACAAATACCTCATTCAAACATAAATGTGACAGTAATAGCTGTCAGGTTTAAATACTGCGTGCCACAGTATTAAGCTTCCAACTATTAAAATGACCCTTAAGAGCCTTAAAGCTGCTGTAGCTGGGCAGCTGAGGACCAGGCTCAAGGAAGCACTTGCTACTCTGAAGTCAGCAGAGCCAGCTGAGAAACAACCTACCTCTGCCCTCCAGAAACAAAGAAGAAAACCCAACCACCAAAAACCAACCAACCAACCAAAAATAACCCCCCTAGAACAAGAGTCCTACATAAAGGACATGTTCATATTTATAGGAATATAAAGGTGGATGTGGTAGATGCAGCCACCTATAGGACACGGCCAGCTCTGACCGCAGCCCGAACAAGACAGGCAGCAGAAGCACACCCCATCCTTGCTGCCTTGGTGGTAACCACGGCCCCAGGCCCCTTCACCCCTGGCTGGAAGCCAACACGAGTTCACTTCCCTCAGAAAGGGAGCAGAAAGTATACTATGAGCCCCCTCATCTGTTTTGTCCACCGTCAACAGTGGCAGATCTAATACAAATGAGAGCTACTGTTTCAGCCCCTATTTTTTTCCCCGATGAATTTTACCACCCAGGAGTTACTTCATGATAGTGAATAGTAAGTAGGTACGTAAGTAGGAACCGGAAAGCCCAGAGGTACAACTCTCATCAGTGAATTAAAGGGCAATGGAGCGGTAATGCTACCCCTAAACAAATAAAATTAAACTCCCCCCCACTAAACCCAAAACCTATTACCCAAGGTACAAATTTTTCCTCTGATGCACCCATACACTTGCTTTATGACAAATCCTATTACTCAGCCTCTAGTTTTCCTTCTCTCTCTCTAGCTGCAATGATCTGATAGACATTACCCTAACAAATGAGATATTTGACATATCCTGACTGAGCCCATCATTGCAGCGTCAGTCACTCCATGGGAAAGAAAGATGGCAGTGACCAGTAAGTCGAAGCAGATGATACAACAGCATGGTTAATCACGCCATTCCCACTCTAGGGTGGTTATACACTGAGCAAACATTACCAGTGAAAACCAGCTGTGTCTATACTGGAACAAATGGTGTAGCAGATTCTAGCATAGCCCTCAGATTTCACACCCACGATGAAACAGCATAACCAAGGCTTCTCAAAAATATTTTGATGAAGCATTTCGGAGCCATGGCTTTATGGTAAAATAATGACAGATGCCAAGATTACTGTGGAAGCCATGCAGAAGAAGACTCTGTTCAAACAGGTAACACCTGCTTTGTCATAAAAGGGGGGGAAATTGCAAAAAGATGAAAATATTAAACAAGCTTCTTTAAAAAATAAGCATTTTTTTTTCTTTTTTTAAGCTGCCTTGAATGCTACAGACCCCTACAAAGCATAACGGGCCAGACCCACGCCTGCTGTAAGCCCCCTAGCTCAGCTGAGGCATGCCAGAGAAGAGCCTGGCTCAGTACTTGACATCAACAGCGACTCCAATCCCAAAGTCTAATTGGATTTTAAATGATGCCAGGTTGATCAATGTGTCCCTTCTGATTTACTATATACTATTTTTGGCTCAGTGAAGAGAAGTTAAACACGCAGAAGAGCATAATGTGTCAACTAGGAGATTAGTTTTACAATCTATATGTTGAAGTGAATAAATTGTACTTTCATTAACAGAAGTAGGCCATACGCCGAAAAAGTCATTGGATTCGCTTCACTGGTGAACTAGAGCAACAATATACGATTAGAAAGCCTCAGCAGTTCAAAAGTCTTTAAAGGCAGGTCCAATGGTTATACAATTAATTTTTAATGATATTGTTCCATCTGGGAGATTCACTTGAAGTGCCAAATGGGTTCCCTGAGCTAAAGTACTAGCTTTAACAAACTTGACAAATCTACAATGTGTCTTCTATCTGCTTAAAATATTATTAAAAGGTTTATGGGAATAAGCTGTTATTATTTGTGCTTATTTCTTTTCCAGCACTTTTTCAGGTCCTGCAATACATCCATAGTGGAAAACACTTGCAGCTAACAGAATTTTATTTGAGAATTTGGAGGGCATGAAAGTTTGCCATTAGCAACAGTCATATGAAAACATCATCAAAAATTAAGGGTTTTATTCCAATTGGATTATATGATGATCCTACCTCTAAGGAAAAAGAATAATAATATTTTTTTAAAAAAATAATAATCAAGATTTCTGATTTCAGAAATTAAAAGCAATCTGTATCAAAGATCGTATCAAAAGTAATTCCCATAAGACTATTTTTTGGTAGATTTTTACAGTTTAAAAATTGAACGAAGATTACAAAGTAAATTCCTTTCTCTCAGAAGAATACGTACTAAATGTTGCCAGCAACATTTTTTTCCCCTTCCAAGTAGCACATGACTTAAACATCTGCTGTAAAACAAAGGATCCAACTTCCAAATTTTAAGCACAACTAAAAATATTGCCTTTGTTGACTCAAAAATGTTATTATATATAAATTTTTCAAAGTTCAGCCCAAATTTTTAATGAGTTAACCAAGTACAGTAATAAAGCTGAGATTTTATACGGGGATTCAGGGATAAGTCAATAACGGTATTTAAATGTATCCTTACAAATATTTGTAAATATTTAAAATGTAAGGCTTTTGTACAATTACTACAAAAGAACTACTGTAACATTGGTCCATAAAAAATGTGGGGTTTGAACCGGCAGCTTCTACTCAGAAAATGCTTTTGTCTCCACTGAAATGTCAACATTTTTTTCAATTTTGTATAAATAAAATATATATATACACACACACATATGAAGCTACTGAGCTGTGTTTGGACTTCTAGCACAACAGTGAGGTTGAAAAAGTAATCAAGCATACCTCTGGTTCATATTCCAAGTAGCAGGATCTTTCTCTATGACTATAGGCCTCATGACATGAAAGCAAAAAGAGCAACTGCTGAAAACCAGCGTTGTTACAAGGTTAAGAACTCAGCAGGAAAGAAAACTTTCAGCTAAATCTTCTGGTAGGTAAAAAAAAAAAAAAAAACAAAAAAAAAAACACCCACAACCCAAAACAACAACAACAAAACCCAAACCATCACCAGACTTCATTTCTAAAACTGCAACATATTTATGGAAGCACAGAAGCCTGTTTTGTTGACCCAAAGCATTGTGTACAACTCTCATTAAATAGAGCAGCTCCAACAGAGAAGATGGGAAAGAGAGCAAGCATAGCCTCTGATTCAGTGAGTACTTAATAAGGACCGTCTGACTGAGAACAAAAGTTTCGAAGCTGGGGCATCCTCAAAAAAATATGTTGGTAATTTAATGCAAAAAAAAAAAACCCAACCAAAAAAACAAAAAACAAATTAGCAGACAGCATTGCTAGTATTCAAATCAAATCTACATATCTAACTCAGACCTGGTCTTATAGGCTCCTCATAAATAATTATTGCTGCAGCACAGAGGCTTTTTGTTCCTGTGACAGCCAAGCTTTCACAAAGTTCACATGGCAATTTTTGTCCACCTTTTTCCCCATAAAAGCCATGGGAAAGCACTTGATACCCATTATCATATCAGTTTCCTTCCTTTATAAAATACGTAAATGCTTCCCAAATTTCTATTTTAGAACAGATGTACATTTTACAGTCAGCAAACAGAAGTTTTTCATGGACAAAATGACACCTGTGCCATTTAGGAAGAAAAACATCCTATACAGAAGAAAGGAAATAACAAATACTTCAATCTTGGGTTATTTCTACTTCATCAAAAAGCATTAAGAATTAAAGTAGAGATTCACAGTACCACAGCCAGAATAAAGGACTGAAAGATGATTATTCTAAAGGTCACATTACCTTAACAAAGTGCCACTTTCTGACAATGTGACACTGATATAGAAGTAATACACTCCATTTACCTGAAACTGTTCTATGAGATCTATGCCCTCTGCACTCTAAACAAAGGAATCGGTGATTTTTTTCAAAGGTCACCCAGCGAGCGTTTTATCCCTCAGCTACTGAGGCGAGCAGCTCTGGTGCTGGCAGGACAGGCAGGGAAGGGCTCCAGCGGTGCATGGTGGGGATACCCCAATTGGGGAACTGGGAGGGGGGGGGGGGCCGCAGGGGGAAGTAGGCTGTGTTATTTCAAGATATTCAAGTGCTTTACATAGT
>JAVJGJ010000003.1:22324811-22359450 GCA_035590215.1 Microhierax caerulescens
GCAAGGCAGAACAAAAGCAGCAGCGCGTGACCCAAGATGCCTAAATGGCTGCACCCCAAGGAACAGTCCCACCCACTTCAATGAATTTTTGGATCACATCTGGTAAACCTTCAGTCTGTTTATGCTCTTGCTTAAGTCTTTTGTCACTGCTGATTGAAATGCAAGCAATAATTAACATCAGCCATAGCTGATGAACATCTTGCATTTAGTTTTCTTAAGAAAAAATATTTCTTCCATAACACGAATAATTTTCATAATATAATTATTTCCCCTCAGTAACAGTTTTTAAGAGAGAGAAATTAATAACTTGGAATTATTTGAATACTCGCATGATTTTGCGGTCAACTAATTTTTACATCTAGTAAATGTGTCAACTAGTCAACTAGTTTTTGCATGTAGTAAATGTGAATTCTGTTGTGTCTGGGTTTAAGTTTAGTGCTTTTCTTTCCCAAGCAAGCCAAATGTTTTAAAATGTACATTAAAATCTACAACTCTATTCTTAAAGGCCTTATATTAGGAAGAATGATGTATCACACTACTACATTTTTAGACAGCCAGGTTACAACTAAACAAATAATGCTGGAGTCGTGCTTTAGAAGAAAGAAACAAAGAAAAGCCCATGTCAGCCAAATATATAGCACTCCTAAATGAAAGTCAAAGATGAATGTATTTATGTAAAATTCTCAATGCCCTTTCCCTTTACTTTTCCCTTAGTACTTGCAAAGTGAGGGTACAGAAGAGCTGTAAATCAGAACAATTTCAATAGCCTAATGCAGACAGCTTTCTCATGTTTTATGCCTAATGGTGGACTATACAATGAAAGCCTAATATCTATAACTGAAAAGATATTTATATTCATAATGTAAAAGAACTGCAGAATGAGTCTTTAGTATATTGTAGCTTTCAGTCATCTTGGCTTTAACTCCTGAAATAGTGCTGGATTATTACAAGAAAAAAAGCTGTATTTCCCTCTTTCATTCTGTATTAGCATGACAGTGGAAATAATACATTAAGGAACTTGAAAAGTGTTACTACAGTGCAAGTCCTTATGGGTGGATTGTGGTTTATATGTTAATCTTTCCCATATTTGCAACTAATAGCAATTTCTAAGCTTCTCCAGTTACAGCATTTCTCTAAAACAGTGAAACTCACTGTTCAATATTATCTTGCATTGATTACCAGTTCTAATTATGAATGACACCCCCCACAAGCAAGACAGATTAGAAGTTTGAAACTAAATAGGTATTAGAATCTTTCCAGTTTCATTTGTCCTTACACAATGAAAGGGACGTTAAAGGCTGTAATCACAGCTCTCTGAGGTTGTATATCCAGGTTGTTTGTTGTATTTGTTGCTTCCTTCAAAAATAAACAAATTAAAAAAATATTTTAAAAGGCAACTGATAAAAAAACCTTGAAAAATATTTTAAGATTTGTTCCCTTGAAATAGACAATCCCTTAGAAACAAGAAGACTTTGTGAAGCTTTTGTTGTGGCTAAAAATGCACCTTTGGGAAAGCACCCTGGCTCACTAATGCCATCCACTGGAGTTGATTATTTAGTTCTAGCATTGCTTTGAGTACTTAAAATATTCAAAAAGCTCAGCCATGTGAGTCAGCATATTAGCATTAACCTCCTTGGAGCAACACAGCTGAATTTTTCACAACCCTTTAAAACCCTGTTTCACAGAGTGTAAAAGTAAACCCAGTTTCATTCAGTTTGTGTTCACACAGATGCTTCAAACTTCAGCTCTTTCTTCTCACTTTCTTATTAAAAGCACGCGTTGCTTTCAGTAACTTTATGAACTAAATAATAATATTTAAACAAAAATACTTTAACCTTTAATACTAAACCACCACAATCCCGACCAATGCAAGAGATTAAAGGAACTGTCTCCCTGACCAGGGCCCGCTGACAGCCTTCTGCCCCAAGGCTGCACCTCCCAGCCAGCAACAGCCGCAACCTTAGTCATCCTCCTGAAGTGTTGTGTGCTGCCTTTCATTTCCGCATCCTATGATGTCATTTTACCATTTGACATTATTATACGATTCCATTGCCAGAAGACAAGTCAATTTTCAAAAAATTCTTCCCCCTCTCACCTTGTTTTCATACCACAAATACATGCATCCTCTCAGAACCGAAACATGCCACCAAGTATAGCTGGCTAATTGATGGTAATAATTTAATTTCCTGTAAATGAAAGAAATGGATGCACAGACAGCATTACCTAAACCTAACAACTGTGACAGAATGTGAAGGACCTTGCGTCCCTAAGGCACACCACTGCATCAGAGACAAGCACAGCAACAAACATCTTATTAAACAACAAGTGCAGAAAAGCAAAAGGCAGAAGCCTCCAGGGCCATGTTAATTATCTCGGGGTCGAAGTCGCTCAGAAGGCTGTCTTGCAGACTCCAAGGCAGTCAGATGGCAGTGCCAACACACTGAAATCCCCAAGGTCCTGCAGTTATACCACTGTCATATTTCAAATGACAGGTAATAGTTGCAAACATGCCGACACTAACCTCCTCAATTATATTCAATGTCAAGGTTTTCGTGCTGAAGGAACTGCTAATTTTCAACACACACACTTGCTGACAAAAGGTACTTTATCAAAGAAGGGAGTTTAGGGCATCCGTTGCAAGACACTGAAGATCTTTTTTGACACTCACAGTGGGAATAACGTCCTTCACGCAAGCTCTCCAATGATGAAATAAATATTGCCCTTAGTCAAGAATAAAAAATGACAATATACTGTATTTGCTTTGCTGACAGACAGTGCCTTTGCACAGAAACCTCACTCTTCTATTAACTGCAGCATGGACTAGCAAATAGTCTCTCAGTGTTTATTTGAACTTCCTCTAAAGAAAGAGGCACAAGCAGGTGTGGGCTACTGTGATCAATGCCTCAGGTGCTCCAAGAAGCAAGTCTAAAAATACAGAGTGCCTTCCACCAGCCCCCCAGGAGCAGCCATGCGTGCCATGGAGCAATGCAAGTGCAGTTACCAAGAAAAATGCAAGCATTGACTTGAAAAACATTTGCAAATGCAGACATGATTCCTTGCTTATTCTCATATTCACTTTTCACAGAATTTAACTGAAAATACAATTAAATGAACTTGATTCAGCAGTTGGTACAGAAAAGTGATTAAGTGGCATAGATATGGGATACTACGGGTGAAGGCACATGGTCTCACTAGAGCTTTCTATCCATTCAGGCTGCTTCACCCACTTGCAGTCATTCACATGAACTGAGGACAGATTCTGCTCTGAGTTGCACCAGTTTAAATCCAGAGCAACTCTTATCTAGCCTCCAATTTGCAGTAATGGTCAGAGGTGGCACTGAGATGAAGCACAACTAAGGCAGACACCGTGCTCAAAAGAAGGAGCATTACATGAGCAGAGCGGCTCTACATTTAAAGGGGCACAGTGCAATGTAAAAGAGCACTTGTTTGAAATGTAAAAAACCTGCTAACATTAAAAATAGAATTTAAACACTATTTTTTAAGTATTTCAGTTATTCGTATAATTTTTTTTTTTAAAGTTGTTTACAAGTAGCTTCCATGTTTCTGTATAATTTTTGTGAACATTTACAATGCAGTAACACAAACATCTGAAAAATGACATATTACTACAAAACATGCCTGGGTAGAATTTCACATTTTAGCAGTTACTTGTTCAAATGCTCAGATTAGAAGAGTATCGGACCTCTCCTAGTTTCCCTTCTTTACACTGAAAAAAAAAAAACAGGCAAATTTTCTTTTTTAGTATGTAGTAGGAGCATCAGCAATCCCATTTGTAATTGATGTAAATAAGAATTGTGGCTATACAATGTAAGCACTACAGGCTAGTCTGACCATCTCATTCATACAGCAATTTCTGCACAGCTTTGGGAGAAAAGCCATTATGTTCCTGCATCTCATGATCCAAGAATCCCTTTATAATGATGCCTTTATCTCCCATGTTTACACTGAACTAGCAAACGGAACATGCTGAGGTACCGAAATCGCAGAAGAGCTCATTAGTCCCCCACTTTAATAATTGGAAGTGAAAGGGTTAAATAAAGCACACCAAAACATGAGATTTATACAGCTGCATGTGGCTTTCCAACTCTATACAGATGATGACATTTTCCAATTGATCTGACTGATCCTCTTCAAAAGAGTTGCTGGAGTAATAAACCAATATCCACTTTAATGAAAGGGAATATTTCAGCAACAAGGATAGCAAAATTTTTGCAATACGTCTACAGACCCAGAGCTTGAAATTTTTGCTGATCCAGGAGATGGATTTTATAAAGCACTATGCTCTTGCTAAAAATCAAATCAAACCAACAATAACAAACCAAAACAAAATAATAAAAAAAAAAATAACACAAAAAAACCAGACCAAAACCATACCCAACAGACAGGCAAACACAAAAACTTCACAAAACAAAAATATGCTCCCCCTCAAAGCTCAATGTCATCCCTGTGACTAGTCCAAGAAGAAATTCAAGGGTTTGAGGTTTCATGAGAAAATTACGTGCTCAAACTAATAACATTCAGAATTCACGCAGACTGTTGAGAGGTCTGAGATCATTTAATGTCCAACTACTCGATCCTTTTCCACACTTTTATTCAGAATATAAAAATTGTGCAAACATTTTCTACGAACAACACTGGCTTCTAGAGTCAAAACGTATAAACATGTATTAAATAACCTGCTCTGCTTTCTCTGCTGACATTGAGAACTGTTTATGCCTCTACCTAAACATACCAACACATTGATGCTTTCCTCCTGACCACAGCTTCCTCTGAAAAAATGCTCTAAATAACTCACACAAATGAGTTAGACAAATTGAGTTCAGACATAAAAACCCCACATCTTTTCCAACTGCCATTGTTATTAAAATAATAGTCCATTGTCTTAATCTGACATGAATTGAGAAAACATCTTCACATATAAAATTAGAGGTACAACAGTACTACAGAGTTGTTCATATCTTATAAAAGATTGCTATGCTATAAAAGGAAAAAAAAAAAAATATTTTCCTTCAATCATTTCGCTCTGAATAAGCCAGGCCATGTTCAAGTCAGTGGTAGCTTTTTTGTTGTTGTTTTTCTTCTGTTTTTTTAATATGGAAGTGGAATAGGTAAGACTATTCTAATAAGTACTGAGAAAGTAAAGGTTACTTTGGCTTAGGGGAATTCAAATAAGTATCTTTTCTCATTTCAAATCTGATTTTATAACACTGCAAAATACTGAGGTCATTAATGGAAGTCCAATAATTCCCATGAACTCTGGCAGAGAACAAAAGTATCAATTTTTTTTTTAAAAATACATTTTTGATCATTTAATACAACTTTCATGCTTTTTATATTACCAAATACATATTATATTACAAATCTAAAACTGCTACATATCTATCTCTAGAGAGGGACTATAAATTGAGCATTTTAAATAGTAAAACTTTCTCAGCCAGGCTTCATGCACACCTACTATATACTTCTCAGCATAATACATATGCGTATGTTACTACAACAGGTAATTTTACACACTGGCAGACATTCACACTTATTTTTTTTTCCTGTATGCAAATGTGTTTCAGTTTATGGGTGAAAACTAGGGTGTTTTTTTCAGTGTACACTACAATTTCTAACTTTGAACCGATTATTCATAGTACTTTACTAATCTGTCTTTTTCAGGAGAATGGGACTCAATGGACAGAATTTAAGGCAGTCAAGAGTTCAAGAATAAGCATAGGAAAAAATAGCGTTTCTCTTTGTTCCCACTGCAGTACTGCTCAGTGCCTCCCACTGAAACCACGGTTTGTTTTAGGTACCATAAGGAAATTTAACAACAGCAGAGATATGGGAACATCTTTATCCTTCATTTTTAAAATGCAAGTAGTCCAAAGCTACAAAAGCTTTGGTGAAATGAAAGCACTGAACCTCACAGTAAAATCTGAAAAGCAGCTTAGTGTTTTCTGAGGAGTGCTACTGCTGTCCCTAGGGCTTAGCAGGGAGCTACAGCACCAAGGTTATGGCTTATAAATCCATAGCACAATGCTAAATCATGTTTTAAGTGACTATATACTGTGCTACTATATAGCTGAGACAGCACATATAGATAGATAAAGCTGTTTTACACAGTACAGGCAGACCCAGAGAAATTAACAGATTTTTAGCATGTAAAGTGAGGATCCTTAAGAGCCTGGATATGGAAAGGTACACTTATGCAACTTGAACCATATAGGCACCACAAAGACTTGCTGAATCTGCCGCAGTTTACTCAGTATTTCTTAGCATTTCCCAAGCAGATGACTTACACTTCAAAAACATTTGACAGAGACACAAATCTAGAGTACCCTGTGAAGACCTGGCCCAAAGATTCAATAAAAAAAATGCAACTTTCTTAAGACTAAAATAAAAGCTGTCAAATCAAAATTGCATTCCCAAATAATGTTTCACCACACGTGACATGACTTAAGACTTGTTCAGTTCTTTCACCAGTAACAACGTTGCTGAAGAGAAGCCTTGGAAAGACAGATGTGTTTCACTCACATTGCAGCTGTGGGTCAGCAGCCCAAGCTGTCTGACAAGCTCTGCACCATACTAAATCCTTTCAAGGCTATTAGTACAGCAAGTTCAAAAGCAGCTTTCCAGAACATGTATGAAAAGTTTCTGAAGAAGCCGACAGCAGATGTTCAAAGAAAGACTCTAGAAACTTGAATATTCCTAATGCTGTAAGATGTTTTGTTGAACTATTCAGTTTCCACAAAAGAAAACAAACCACCCTAAGAAACAAGATTGTGGATTATTTTTTTTTCCCCCTCCAAGTATTTCCAAGTATCAAGAAATCAACTGACATTTTAAAAATTACCAATGTTAACAGAGTTTTATTTTCCTTTACCTACTCAAGCAAAAACCCAGTCTCAAAATTCAGTGGTGTGTGGCTCAATGTGAAACTGAGTCCCTGAGGCAAATAACCTTATTTAATGCCATAGCAATAAACAGTTCAGTATACATACAAATACCATCTTCTCTCACCTCAACTCAGACATGTCCACATGAACTTAGATAATCAAGTTTATAACTTGGGTTGCGTTGTTTGGTCATTTTTTCCAATTACTATAATCATGATTCAATTAGCTTCCTCCGAGTATTGGCAGGTACACATTGAAAGTCCCACGATATTTAAAGGATTGAAATCTGCCCAGCCCTTCTTTCCTCCACAAATTATCTGAGCTGTGAAAACAAACCGCATCATATCTGCAAGATGATGCATAGGAAAGCTATTCCAAACCAGGCTGTTTCCCTCTGCAGGAGCACTGTACGGAGAACGGAGAAGGGAAGCTCCCAGATTTCTAATTCCTCCTGGCCAGTGATTTGGGTTATGATTTCAGAATCACACAAGCACTATGGTCACCTTTGTAAGAATGGATATTACATGTGTATAAATTTTATAAATACATATCAGAAATTTATAGGTCTGTGTACATACATAGATACATAAAAAACCCACAAAATCCAAACACACTAAAACAAGAAGACAACAACATTTTATATACACTTCCAAATGTTAGGTAAGCCAAATGCTGCATCATCAGACCTCAATGCATTAGGCTCTGCCTACCCAGGACCTGTTAGCGAGACTCCCAATGTTTGTGTGAAAAGAGGTTTCTCCCAAGAAGGCCACAGTTTTATTCTTCAGCACTTTTACGTGCCTATTACTAAAGTTCAGCACCACTCAGGTGATAAAACTTGAAATGACTGTTTTCTCATAAGGTAATGGACTTAAACATTATTTAGGCAGAAATAGATTCTTTCCTCCACAAATGTGATAGAAATAATCTGCGAGTACTTTCATTTAGAACCACTTATGATGTAAAATTATTTCAGACTGTGGCTTCACTCTAGCATAGTATAAAAATTTATATTAAAGCTGACTCTTAAATATTTGCAGGCTGTAATATCATTCCAGTACTGAATTTTATGAAATCAAACCCACTGCAAGACAGACTTGTTAGCTGATTATTCACATAAGTAGCAAGCCATGGGAAAGTATTGTTAATATCTTACAGCCAGAGTTGTAGAAAATACAGCAGATGAAAAAGGACACCCTGCATGCAAACAGCTTCACCTTTCCTTACTACGAAGTCATAAAGAAATTCGTGTTTTACAGAGTTTTCCCTCAAATATGTCCACTTTTCCAGACAAAAAAAAATAAAAAAAAAAAAATTGGTCCTTTTACAGCAAGGCTGGATACAGTCTGTTAAGGCTAGTTTAACAATTGCTCTGAAATATTTACCATACAGCCACTTCAGTGTTTATCTAAACATCTAATAGGCAAAAAACTACTCAAGCATCAAAACTGATAGTTTAACCCTTCCACACATTCAATAACGTCATTTTCTTTAGTTAATAAAGGCAACCTCAAAAATAACATGCCTCTCAATCTCCAGAGTGTTTCACACTTAACATGACCTCACGAAGTCACATACGTTTGCCATTCAGAAAATTCTAACAAAGTGGCTTTTAACCGGCGCAATGGAAACACCTTGTGGTCTGACCTGCACAGAAGACAGGAGGTGCTCCCTAAGGACATCACAGGACAAAAATTTATATAGTTGGGTCAGGCCCAAAGAGGTTTATTTGCATTGACACTTAGTAAATTATCTGGAACACGCCAAGGAAGGTGGGCAGTGCTATGGCAGTGTTCTGCAGGAAACAGGAGCGAGCAAAACCTACCATGGGCATTTCCTTAACACCTGTCTCTTCAGCACTTGAAGGAATGGTGGAAAATGGGATTCTGCAAAGGGCTTCTGTTGGCTTGGTTGGTGGTTTGCTCTGGTTTTTTTATAAAGAAGCAAAGGAAATATTCAGTAGATTATTACTTTGTGACAAGCAAGCTAAGGAGGCTCGAGGAGCACATTTCCTTTTGAAGGGATGCCTGCAGCAACCACACGAGCCCCAGAGCCAGGGAGTGGCAGCTGAGGGACAGGGTGACAGTCTCAGCAAGATGGAGCACAGCTAATGGAAAAGACAGCACAGACAGCATAAGCACCCAGCAGGACATGCAACATACAATGTGGTGTGAACTGGGGCAGCTCCTAGCAGATCTACCTACCAGGAATCAAGATCTACCTTGCAGGTCAGCAGCCCCAAGCTGTTTGTGGAGAGGCCCCCTCCCAGCACCTGGAAAAAGTAGGATGGGCCACAGAGCAACAAGAATATTTTAGCCCATTACATGGGCTCCAAGCTACAAGACGCAAGAAAGGAAGTTTTCTGTAGAGGAAAAGAGTTGGTAGCTACTTCAAGTAGTTCTTCAAGGCCACACTGTGCTGCTCCTCAGGGCTGACGGTCTTGCTCACATGCAAATACCCCTAAATGAGACATTACCATGTTTCCTTTCATTCCTCTCGCTTGTAAAATTAAGTCTACAGAACTGGTGGTTTGGGATATGACAGATGACCTCTCTGAGGACATAACCATTACGGTTTATTCTCCTTGGTTTCTAGGAAAACACTTGATTGGTGGAGGATTTGCACTATTTTTTGCCCCTTTTATTTTTAATTTTCTTTAATTAGTAATTGACTCCTTGCTGTCAACTGGTGCCTGCAGAAGAGTTAGATTTGTAAGAAGAACAGCAAGACATGTTCAAGCATGTGACAGGCACAGCACACTGACAGGGGCTGGAGATACGAGTCTTTTATGAGCGCCAGAATTATGTTCCAGTAGAGAATTTAAACTTTTATATCTTCTAGCAATTTCTCAAAAGGAGTAATACTTACATAAATGAAACAGCTGCCCACACAAAAATTAAGGCAGCAATTGCCAGCACATTCTACTTCATCTATAAAGGCACGCAAGGTAGCAAAAAGTTATCTACATATATTTCTCAGGGAAATAAACTCAGCCAGAAAGCAGCTTTCTGACTTCTGAAGACACTTACTGTTCACAGACAGCAAACGTCAGGCTTTACAGCCTTCTGAGGAGGCTACACGTCACATCCCTGGAAGCCAACAGAGTGTCAAACAAGTGATCCTGTGGGTTTCCTGGGGGAGTGTAAGAAGACAATAACAAAAATCCACTAACCAGGAGCACTGGATTTTGACAGAGACAGCACAACTTCCTCCCACTAGTGACTCTGATGGATGTTTTCTGCACCAAACCTGACAGTGACAAAAGAGGCTTTAACGTGAAGGAGCCTTTCCAGTCCCTCTTCATGTATCGGAGAGGGCTGGTACAGACTGACAAGCAAGTCATATGTTATAAACGATTGGCATGCCTAAACCAAATACAAAGGTGGGGTGTCTTCAAAGACCAACCATGACCCACTGCTGGTAGGATCCTTTATTTAACACTTGTTGCAGTGACTGGGTTTGCTGCACGTTGCTGAGAGGACAACTGTTTCTTCACCTGGTCTTCTTCACTGCTGGCACCAGCCCTGCCCTGCCCTTGCTCCCCAGCCCAAAGAAACCAAAACCAGTTATGCTGGGATCCCTGAGGCAATGAACAGACTTTCTTCATCTGGGATGTTGCTCACTACATACAACAGTATCATGGAACCAAAAAACAAGTCGGGAGAAGATAAACTGTGTGAAAGCAGAGGCAGAACACAGAAAGCAACAAATTGTAGGGGACTTGTTACCTTTCTCATGCCTTATTTCCATTACTGCCTGGAACCTGGAAAATGCATATATGTCATTTCCAGTGCCTTTTCTCCATCTTTCCAGCAATGCTTTGGTTTGTATTCTTGGGGGAAAACACACAAACGAGAGATGAGGGAAAACTGGTTGATACCTTTTACATTCCTTTCAGTTCTGAGTGATGGTCCAATGTTGTTTGGAAAGTCACGTGCTAATAGAACCCTAATCCCTATTGTGGCACAAACAGCACCATCCCACAGCTAACTTGCCAGTAGGAACTCAGGTTTTCCACACAACATTTCAGTTCTATCTGGTGGTACAGCCCACTTATTGCAGTCAGCCCAATATGGCCAAGTAACTTGAATTTCTTAGGAGAAGAGCCATAGTAAGGATGTGTATTTTGGGCAAGATCAGCATCTGCTGCAAATAAGAATCAGATTTATACTTGCTAAGGATCTAGTCCATCAAGGAATAGAATACATTTAATATTCAATTAAGGAAACAAGAACTTAATTTTAGGACAGATGAGGATCATGACGTAAAACACAGCATCCTACAATCTATCACGGTTAGCGTGATTTTAATGGATCATTAGAAATGCTTATGGAACCTATGAGTTTCTGGGCACTACTTTGGGATCAGTAATAAAAGAAATCATTCTCTAGTTACCTCCTAAAGCAACTTAGCGTACCATATATGATGAAGAATTATAGTCTACTTGAGAAAAGACACTTAACTCCTTACAATGCAGCAATAAAAGATGCCTGATCAGAGATGAAATTTGAAAGCTTTGAGTTTGATGGGCTTTAAAATATAATACTTTACATAGGGGTATTCTCATACTCTTTTTTTATCTGTTCAAAATGATTGTTTTTCTACAGACTTTCTAGTATGAGTATACAAGCAGAAAGATGCCGGTATTTCTTTTCAGTTATGTCATATTTTATTTACTTATTACACTACAGAACCCTGGATAAAAATACAGTATAAATGACATACCTAGCTCTCTCTACACCTTAAGAATTTAAGTATGTCTGGAATCAGACATCAGGATGACCGCTCATGAAGAAATCTTTTTGGATTCAACCCGCATCCCCTACGGTCACTTGTATCCACACACATCCTCTTTGCAGAGGAGCTGTCCTTCCTACTCTGCTGCTTTAATCCCTCTTCATATTTACTATGCTCTGAAGAATTTTAATAAATATTCCATGTGGTATCCATAAAGCAAATAAAAATGATTAACTAACAATCAGCACTATGTGCCTCTAAAGCAGCATGCACTCTTCTTTCATGCAGGATCATCAAGTTCAATACCATAATAAAGGTTAAGTTTATTAAGCATTAGAGAGATCTGAGTTCTTATCACTCAGCCTCTCCTTTTTTCCCTTTTTTTTGGTCATTTTTTTGAGAAAGTGTAATAAAAGGAGGTGCACAGCTAAATGGTGACCTTTAGAAGTACTGTGCCCTCCTATGGGAGGAAATGCATTGTGTTTGATTGATAGTTTTTATGATTAATTAGACTGACATTTTTTGGTAGATGAGAACAATGAATTTTTTTTCCCTTTAAAGGAATTTTGTAATAAACGCAATCCACAGATGAGTAACTGCACTGCTTATCATAGCAATATACTTTTTAAACATAAAACACACATCCATTTGGGTAAGTTATCTGAAAGCATTATGTAGCACAGTTTTTTCAGGCAGGAAGCCCTTCATGGATTTCAAACACCAAACCACATGCATAATAAAGGTCTCCTATTGAACAGGATGACAGATGTCATCAACAGAAAGCCTTGGCATTATAGCAAGCTAGTGCATCATGGTTCAGGATTATTGCCTGTACACAATTTTTACTGTAATGCAACTTCCACACAAACAAAAAAGCAGTTAGTTTGTAAAAAGCAGACATTGTTAAAATGCTGGTATTGCTTAGTTTTCACTTGTGCTAGTAGTATCCTTGTACACTGGGATAATAGTCTTTCACTAATCTGACCTTCAGAAATCACACATTAGTACACAAATACATACAGTATACTTCAAACAGTAATGAAGATATTTCAGCAGTATAGTTAGACCTCAGACACAGGATAAAGTTGTCACAGATTAATGTATTACCTACATCAGCTGAGCCACGGTAACTCTCCAGTCACCTGGTCTTAGCCCATAAAGCGCAAGGTGATGAAGTCACATGCACTAGCAAAGCCCTCTTTCCCTCCACGTTAAGCCAAGGCAAGTAACTGCATTTGTGCAAACGTGGCCCGTTGCTGTGTCTCTGCTAGCCACAGCAACTGAACGGGTCTCGGTACATTGATCACATATATGACCTGTAAGATGCACTGCTGCTATCTCAAGGATTGCCCCACACATACTCTAAAATAAATAAGAGATTAATCGTACAGTTAGTACCTTCCTCCTACGGTACCAAAAGTGTCCTGCATAGATCTCAGACAGTCCTTCGAGAGACTAGTCAGGACTTATTTGCCTGCTAACTAACTTAGCAGTGACACTCCAGCTCTCACCACATCTGTCACAAAGCTCTTGCAAACTGGACCTCGTCATTGTTATGCCTTGGTGGCAGTACTTCAGCCTACACAAAGTGCCCCAGAACGGGCTCATAACTGAATATAAATTACAGGTTAGAGGGTTGACACACCACCATAGTTAGATGATACAGCTTCTAATACCCCAGCAGATGCTGCTTTTCTCAACAAATCAGCAAGTCTTGTAACGACCACAGGAAGCTCAGCCCAGATGCACAAAAGCACGTAGCTGCTGAATTGGGACTGGGAGTGGGGAGTTTAAACAGAAACGAAAAACTTGCCTGCCTCAGTGAATCTGGCCTCAAGGGAGGCAGGTTATTGCTCACTAATTGCAAGCTGGGAAAAGGGACCGACCAACCAGCTGACACTCCTGTCCTGACAGAATTAGAAGAGAGAACCACATTAAATACAGAGATTTAACTGCACATTGGGCAACATTTGATCTTTCCAGTAGCAGGAAATACAAATTCAGTTTCATGAGCTTTATCAGACACCACACGTCTCCCGAGACTTCGGTAGAAAAGGTCACTATAAACTTTTGCTGGACTCTGTTAGGGCTCCTGTAACAGACTCACTGGACAGGTTTTGGAAGGACAGCGTTGACATTTGGGAGCCAACAGTTCCCATTTTGGTGTTGCGCAATGAAGGAGGCAATCACAGATCTTTAGTACAGAGACTGACTAATTTATTGTTGGTTTTAGCTGCCAGAAACTTTTCTATTAATCAGAAATCAATTCTTTATTAAATGAGTGCCCTTCCTATCAAGTAAAATCCTTGATTCAATGGGCACAAGTGAGTCAACCCCACCCCCAAACAATGAAACAAAACCATAAACCTACATCTTTTAACAGAGCAATGAATATCGAAGTAGTTGTACAACACACAAAAGCATCAACAGAACAGAGAGACTCCCCAGGTGATTCCTTTAGTCTTGCTTTCAGTGTGAAAGGAACAGGGGGAAAAGCCAACCTGAGTTCAAGTTTGAATGACTTGAATGCCCAGACCTGAATCCTGGCAGGAGAGGAATGCAACCATACACAATTTGAGGATTTCTGCGCATCTTTAAGGGAACTCCTCCAAGACCACAGCTGCTCTGTCTTTCCTGCTTGACCCTATAGACCAGCTAGGAGAGATGCTCTTGTTTTGTGAAATTCTGCTCCAAGCAGGCTTCTAAGTGCTGGGATCTCACTTCCCTGCTTTGGAAAGCTAAATCTAGACTGTTTTATTGATAGGGAATGGCAGAAATCAAACAATATGACAGGAGAAGGAGGACACATCGTAAATGAGAAACATACTTCCATCAGGTAGAAAAGAGAAAAGTTATATTGATGACTTTTACACTAGAATTACACTGATATTATTTTACCCTTCTTATAACTGCAAATGAGGGGTAAGATTAATTTTACAGCAGCAGATTTTCCCCATGACTTCAACAGAATTAGATTAAATTAATGTTTTAGTTGTGCTTAATCTAAATTTCTGTCTTCTAAATTGTAGGCAAATGGTTTCTAATCGCTATTTCTGTACCATCTGATGTTAAAGGTTCATCAATTTTGTTCCCACCAATATGATTAAACTCTTATTCAGGCAAGAAAACATTGTTAGTAAGCAAATCAATTTCTTTTAAAACTCTCTCATGTACTAGCAGTTAATAGCTTCTTCAACCAAAACAGTAAAAATACACTGGTCTTGGACTTGTTTTCCAGCTATATGCAGAGCTGTGAGTGTGCAACATTTCTCCCCTCTAAGTCTGCTTGTCCCAGACCAGCAGCATGCAGGACATAAATTTGAATTTCCCTCTATACAACTGTTTAAAAGGAAAGATCTGTTAAAACCATAAACTGCCAAATAGTGTGATTTTAAACTTATTTAATGAAAGACAGAATTAATATCTACTTTATAAAATCTAACTCCAATTAATACCAAGAATAAAACACCCTGCGCTATTATCAAAAAATCATAAAACATCTGGGTTTAACAATCATCTGGCTGAAGAACACTATACATAAGAGAAATAAAATTTGTTATTGCCGTTCATCATCTTTGATCGTTAAAGTGATACTGTGCTCACACATTAATTACAGATACTAGATAAGTAAATTGTATCACGACACCCTGAAAGGCTGGCACACCAACTGTTGGAAGAGCATAAAACCATTAAATCTGCTAGATCCTTTCTCTGCCAGAAGCATGATTTCACAACAGAACACTTTGTCACTCATTTACCTTCAGCTGCACTTGTGAAATATATCTCCCCGTAAGCACTTTACGCATTATAACTCTGTCTAATAAATAGATGAAGACGACTTTTCTGGGTGGGACAGGGGGGACAAAGGGGTTCCTGCTTTCAAACTAACCTGCCAGCAGCACAACGAAGAGTGAACTCTGCCATTTGGAGATTATTTGTTTTGTTGTACAGGTATGATAAACATCCTGGAGAAGAAAAACGGTCTGTCACATTAATACAGCTACTTAATATAGAATAAGCGCACAGTGCAAACGTCAGCGTTTTAAGAAGATGACAGGCTCAAGCACCACCATAGATATTGATGCACTACTATTGCACAAGCTCTGTCAGAAGAAGCCTTTTTTGGAAAAGCCAAACCACTACACAGTTCGGTAGCTGGCTCCATTGAGTAGAGTCCCGAGTGGGAAGGAGAGAGGAACATGTCTCTCCAGTCAGGCGTCCCTTCTGCACCCCTGAAAGGGCAAGGGTTCCGTGTCACTCCGTGCTGCCCTGGGCAAGGACTGTCACCTCTGTGCCTTGCACAAACACTTGTAAAGAAAAAGGCACTTATTCAAGAAATAACAATCCACCTGTTCCTGCTTAGCAACAGTTTTCCTCCTACATGAAGCATTAATAACATTTTTATCTACTTTCAAAACCATGCCTTGATGATAAAGTGTTTAATTCTTTAGAAAAATAAAGTCTGCCTCTAGCGAGGACTTCTGTAGCATACCAGCAGATGTAGGGTTTTGACAGCTGACTGGTCATAAACAAAGGTTTGAACAAAAGATAAAGTACTTGTGTGGGCTACCATTTCTGCCAAGAATTTCAACAAAAAGTGAGGAATAGAAAAGAAGGAAGATAAAAATATCATAGACCTAAACCAAAAGTCATCTGCAGACAACACTGGCCTGGAAGGAAGGACAAATTAACAAAATACATCACTAGGCATAATTAACAGCTGTGTACGAAAGAAACCAGATTTCAGAGGAAATCCTCCTTCTGTAGAGGTTTAAGGGTGACAGTAAGGCTTAAATTGTCACAAGTGTTTGATTAGTACATTACAGATGGAATTTCAAACTGGCAGGTTAATGATCACGAACTCCCCAGGGTATCAGGCTCCCGTTAATGCATCTCCTCCTTTACTTGGATCAATCAACTTACATTCATACTTTCCCACCACCTGACAAAACACATCTGCTGGTAAAAAAACAACTCAGCTTTTCCTGGAAAAAGATTAAATATTTATGCCATTCCATAACTGATGTAAACACTTCACATAATTTTCTAGATATAGATCAGTACCTTCATTGCAAAACTTAAATCATGCACTGTCCCCCAAAAACTGCTTAAAAGTATGTTTTAGAAACTGTTCACAGAAGGTAATGAAACATACTTAAAGACACATAAAACTTATAATCATCGTTCCAGCCACTTTAATACTGAAAAACATTTGTGCTCAGAAGTTGAACAGCCTTCACTAACACTACATATGCCCTTCCAATACCTAATTAGCTGATAATACTCTGGGTGCCTGTAATGCACAATTCAAATGCCTTGCTTACCAATGTGTTTAGTATTCTGCAAATAAGTCTTCGTACCAATTAAATCCCTTGTTATTATGAAAATGCTTCCATACTGTTGTAATAACACAGGATAACATAGTCAATGCTACTAATCATAAGGCTATTCTTCAAATAATTGCAGGATTTATGAGTAATCATTGCTAAGGATACGTTACTATTCAGTACAGAGTACACAAAATCTAATAGTACATTTCAAATAAATCTGATTAATATTACAGTATCCTTTAAGTGAGGCATGTAGATAAAAAACCTTCCCAAACCACTGGGAAGCAGTATTTTACAGTGCAGTAATTTGCTGTAGAAGTTTCAGAGTAATTACAGACACAGTAATTTACAAGGGTATGCAGACAACAAAAATCTATTATTCTTCTCATTATTTGAAATCATTGCTAAATATCAGGTTTGATTCAGTAGAAGATTAATACTTCCATTTCCCCTAGAACAGGCAAATTAGGAGAGACTATTTAATCACAGGGAACTTCTGGGGCAAACTCAGGGATAAACCCAGATTCCCTATCAAGTAAACCATCTAGTCTGCAACCTGCGGTATCTCCACAGAAATGCTTAATGGTACCAGTATAAAGTTTAGTTTAGTTCTAAAATCCTCTGCTGAAATCGCATACAGCAGGAGAAATACTTCATTCATCTTCCAAATAATCGGATACATCAGTTAAAACATATGAGCTCATTGCTCTAGGAATTTATCTTACAGTTACCCAAAAAAGAAAACTATGGGGCTGCAGAGCAAGGAACTCCTACAGTCAAAAAGTTTCTGACACTAAGATTTAGAACTAGTAGGAACTTTTAAGAAAATCAGTAAGATGTTCAATAAGTAACTAAGCATGACCATTTACGAAGTACAACTAAAGACTGAAATTAAAAAACAACTACTAAAAATCTTCAACACTAACTTACACATATGAATTCAAGTTATTTTCACACACACAACTACCCAAACCTGCGGAAGTCAGCGGGGCAGGGGAGAAATACACAGATAGATTAGATCACTTCTTCCAGGGTGAGTTAGTCCCAAAAATCCTCCACCTGTGCCTAATACAACACCTGAATTTAACGTGCCCCATCAACCCCAAACCCTTCCAGCCTTCTAACATTCACTCCTTGAAACAGCCAAGACAAGGGTCAAGCAGATTCACAGGGTTGCAACCTCCTCACCTCCCAAACGGGTGTGCAGAGAGGACTGGCAAAGCTGCTCAACAGCGTGATACGAGCTGCGCTTCGAGAAGGCAGGCAGTATCAGCATTCACCGTGGTCCACAAGGGAAAAACACAGGACCAAGTACCGAAATCAGTGCCTTGAAGAATTCCCGTCTTGCATATTAGCTGTCGGTGTGACTTTCTGACACTGTGTATCTCAGGAGCATTAACTCAATGATACCTGCAAGGGCTACACCTGCATTCTCATCATCTTCGAAAATTCCAGATTGCCTGTATTGCTTTAAGAATGCAATACTTACACCTTCTTGCAAAAAGTACTTTTTTAAATTGCATCTGTCTACAGTGTTCATTTAGAATTCAAAAGGAAAATGTGAGGATGTCTGCTGACCGCTAAAATATAATTTGGCCAAAATATGGACACAGACAACTTCAAGTTCATTAGAAACAATCTGGGAAAAAAATAGTCTCCAAGATATCAATATTAATATATACATACAAAATACAATAAATACATATAGAGAAAGTGAAAAATCTCAACAATCTGCTACAGGTAAACAAGTCTTTTTCCTTCAGAAGGCATTGGTTACTCAGGCAAACCAGCGTATTAGCAAATCCCTTCAAAAGAGAAGATTAAATATTCCACAGAGATGAATAGTAGGTGAACTGTTGCTTCTGGTCTCCTGCCCAGTAAATGCTTTTCTAAAGGAACAGAAATATTACCATGCCAACCATCACCACATAACACTGGGCTCCACCTTTTCCTTTCTGTAAAAACAAATTACCCACACACAAAAAAAGCAACACTGCTTTTTGGGGTTTTTTGGGGTGTTTTTGTTTTGTTTCAGTCAGATGGGCAATGCTCACCCAAAATGCATTAGTACAACGAAGTCAAGTCAGACAATTCCACGTTAATGACAGTATTCAGCAGCATCCTAAATAAATGTATTAAGAAAAGAAAAAGGAATCTTTGCCCACAGATACAGCACTAGACGAGTAAATTAGTAAGATAAGAACAGATGTGAAAAGCTCTTCGGAAAGATAGCTATTCTCAACAAGTCTTTAACCCTAATGGAAAATAATTCAAATTCCTACTTTAATGCACCCAAATCACAACACTAATACATTTTGCATGGTTTTACACTGCACCTTCATGGGCAGCAGGTTACTTCTAAATAACAACAAAGAAATTTCTACCCAGGGCAGGGTCCTCAAATTATATATTAAATATCAAATCACAGATATACCTTCAGTCAAACTGGACTCTCATTGTGGAAAAAGAGTAAAATCTTTGTTTTCCTAGAATGCTGAACTTCTGCGTTTTGACTGCTGAAGGTTTGTTCTCTGACTGTGATCAGAAGCTTCCCTAAAAATTTCTCACCCATACATGTACCACACACTCTATGAGCAATTTGTGGCAATCTACCAGTTAGTTGCAGTATTCTTCCAAAATCATAGCATGCTAAATATTTTTTTTTTTTCCCCAAAAAACACATATAATGGGTACAAAGGTATTTACCTAAACTGTAGAAATACTTTACATACATGGAAAGAATTTGTTTTAGAAAAGTAAGTATCTCAAAACGTTAGATAGAAACCCATTTCATCACATTCAGGTAGCCATGCAATCATGTAAGTTTTTCTTTCTTCTCTTTTATTACATAGATTCTTTAATATGTGAGGGAAGCAATAAAAATTTCATTACACTAAACTACAGAACAAAAAGGCAGAAGCACCGAATTGTTAGAAGTTAGAACAAACAGTTAGAAGGCTCAGATTAATAGTTTATGACAGCCAATCCAATCTTTTAGCAGTAAAGCAAATTAAGAAGATTCCGTGTTTGAACTTTTTACTGATGTTTCCTTAATCTGCTTGCTTACACATGTATGTAAAGTGTACTGCCAGAATGTGCTGCATTCCCAGGCAGGTGAATATGGAGCATCTGTACGCTTGCATCCAGAGAAATAATTCCACAGTGTTTGATAATGACTGCTTTCAATTAATAAATTCCTCAACAGCCATTATTTACCAAGCATACACCACTTGGCCTCATCACCAGCACCTCTGCATTATCACCACACCTTTACATTCTCACCCTGAAGTTCAAAGATAAACCACCTTTCTCCGCCTTCAAAGCTGTCACTCTGAAAGCCATGCATGGGTAAAACCACATCTTCAGCAGGAAGTTGTTAAATAAATTAAGTGCGTGCCTTAACCCATCATTTGAATCAAATATCAACAAATAATACGATGACCCATGTAAAAGCCTTATTCTAAGTTACACTTAGTTGTGTAGTAATTTTTTTTTGTAGTACCTGCCAGTAATTGTTAATATTACATTTCATTTGTACATGCATTACAGTATCATCCAGAAACACATAGTGCAGAAATAATATGCCAAATACATAACACATAGTGCAGAAATAATATGCCAAATACATCATACTGAAAAAATTTCAATATTAATTTAACTGCTCAGGTTTTTTGGATGCCATGCAGACCTTTATTATGTCCCCACAAGCAATTTAGTTCAATGAACAGCTTTATATCAGAGCAACTTATTTTCATGCAGATAAAATACCCAAGCACACAGAGTAACAGAGAGTCTGAGAACACAGAAAATTCTCCTTTGGGTTTTGATTGGTTTTGCTTTCATCAAGGTAGTTGATAATAATTAAGCCTCAAAACCCACATGCCTAAATGACATACTGCAATTTATTTTGATTACAGAGTTTTTGTCATTTGTGGCTCTCCATTTAATAAGCAAACACAGAATCACATGTCTCCTTGGCAACAAATTGAGCCCAGCTCAATACCCCAAAAAAGCCTTTGTAATCTGCCAGTGGGAGGGGGAGTCCCTCCCGTCCCCTCTACCTGGGACAGCAGTTGAAGGGGCCCAAGCTCCTGCTGCCCAACATTTCCCTTCTGGAGACAGGTAGCCACCTCCGCGTCGGTGAAGGTGACAGCAAAGACTTCCCACATGGGGTTATCAGAGACTTTTTACAGTCGGGACCAAAAGCCTCCAGTGACGGATTTGTGTCTTTGTTCTGCTGCCCCGATTCCAGTGAGTTTTGGCATAGCTCACACCCCAACCACACCAAGGCTCGTGCAAAGCACAATTCCCACTCTCCCAAGTATTTTCTGTTATGTCTGGTACTAGTTGTTTTGCTCCTGTGTAGTGGGTGATAGCTGATGAGTATCTCCCTAACTGCACTATGTGAAACTGCATCATGGTAAGAACCTGTTATTGATGGCACAACACATTCTAATGGAATTTTATATAGATCTTAGGGAATTCTTCCCCCTTCACCTACCAGCATTATTTCAGAGAGAGGTTTAAACAAGAGTCAACCTGACTTTTGTTTTAATCTCTCAACTATGACAACATAATTAAGCTGTGAATGATATATCAAAGTGCCATACACAAAGACGAATTGACAGGAGTAATTTTTACTACTCAAAAGCCTTCACTTTCATATATCATAATATCCTGTAAAGCAAGCCCAGTGACATCTGCTTGACTGTAAAAGCAATAGCTCGGTATAAACTTCAATTCATCCTTCAAACAGGCATATGTCCTCTCTGCTTATTACCAGCACTATGTGCATTACTACAGTTGAAACCCCCATCATTCATATTTTGTTTCTTCCAGTGGGCAAAACTTGACATATTCTTGCATGACAGTGTTCCATATGAGTCCTCTGACAGACATTTTACTTCTTTTGAAGGTGCTGAAGAACAGAATTTGGCATATCTGGTTGGGATCCAAATAGGTCTCCTTCCCCCCCTTTTTTTTTTTCCTCTGTGTGTGTGTTTTTATAATTTACGGCGGTGGGGAAAAGGGAAGGAGCACTTGTATTCAAACTTTCTTTTTTTTTTTTTCTTACTTTACTTCTAGTTTTGAAGCTTTTCAGAGCTGCAGAGATTCTTGGGTTTGTACCTTCAAGAATAAGAACCTCATTTACAGCTAGGATCCTAAGGCACTACTATAATGCAATTATTACTATCATCATCATCAGTATCAGCCCAATCAATCTGAGTATGTGCTTCTAATGAGTTCATGTCTTGAGGCAGCTAATGTTCAGACAGATTTTTTGCAGTTTTTTGTTGTTAAATAACCATTATTTGCAGCAAGTAAATTGAAAGCTTTATCAAACTAAAATTACTATTTAAAGAGCAACTATGAAAACTATGATTATAGCAAAAAATTATCAGGAAGAGCAGATTAACCCAGCTCATTTGGGGTGTGAAATGTATTTGCTGGGTTAAGAGCTCTGGCTCGGTCAAGAGGCAATTTGCTTGTATCTTTGCGTTCTTCTGTAGAAGAGTAAAAGAATTGCCTTCAAATAAGTAAATAATAAAGAAAAGATTAAATAATCTCCCATACAGACCATGCACAGAAGGAACACATGCTATGTAAACGGCTGTTTTTGCAAAACAGAAATTCAGCAAATTTGTTTTCTGCACATTCATGTGCAATTCATTACAATGAAGCTTCCTGCCTTCTACAGAGAACACCAGGGACAATTCTTTCTTGGCCATCAGGTGCCAGAGAACTTCCAACTTGGAAAAAAACCCCAACCAACAAACTTAACTTGTTCTTGTCTGATTAAATACTCTGCTACAGAGATCCCAATTGTGAATAATTACCATTCAACCATATGAATCAGTCCTGTGCACATGACTGGATTTACAGCAATAGACTCATTTTCAGCTGCGCGTTTGCAAGTACTTGTATTAGAAAGCCACCATTTCCTAGGCAAGCATATAAAGAAAACTGAAGGTGAAAACTTTTTCATTATCTTCGAAGACAGCCTATTACCTATATCATTTTCTCAGATATCCATCCATCCACACCTAATGACTCCTATGATTTATTCAGAACACATTCATAAAGATGATTCATAGTTGTTATGCAGCCACTCGATGGTAATAGCAAAGCTGATGTCTTAAATCACAGCTGTTTCCCTATGATAGCCAAGGGGCAAAGTAACATTTTGGAAAACCCAGGAAAGAATTTATTAGGGCAACTTTATGAAAGTAACATTTACAAAAAAAATGTAAAACAAAACATCAGGGTCAACAGTGCTATAACCAAATCACTAGGTAGTATTAGAAGCCATTCAGTAATCTGTATAATTAAGAAGTTAGTACTTATTGGTTCTCCCTCTGCATATGTTACTACTGCTAAGAAATTACGGTACCTACGTTAACAATTCAACAATTTTCTTTTTTGAATTTCTTTTTTAAACTTTTGTTAAAAAAGTTTAACAATTTTCTCTATAATCTCTGGCCAGTGTTCTGTAAAGACGCATAGAAACCTGTATATACTTAGTAACAAAAGGCAAGTGAAGTATCATTCCTTCCTATACTCGTAAGCGTTTAACCACAATTCAAAGGACTAAATTTTAACCAGAAAAGTCTTGTATTTTGCAGTTGGAGAGATTTACTGATTTATTAATACCACCAAATAAGGAACAGATAATACAGTATGTTAAAGCCAGTAACAAACATGACATGGCCTAGCACCTTCAGATATCCTTACGTCCCATCCTGCAGTTCTAGCTCGTTAGTACTTTCTGCTGGATTACAGAGTTTACAATGTTTTACAGGGCTGAATCCTCTCTACATACACCCCACTCAGATGCAATTTGATCCAGAAACACTCAATTTATGTAGATTACAGACTCTGGAGCTTTAAAAAAATATTGTAATTTTACAAGCCAGAAGGAAGAAACATATGAGTAAACATCACACAAAAGATGACAATTAGGCCCAAGACACCCATCGGCTCTTGGAAGTCTCTTCATAGATTTATAGATAAAGAGATGCTGCAAGCTCTGGTGAGAAACGGGTGCATTTTGAACTAGAACCAGCAATCCCTGACATTTCACTTGCTTTCAGCAGGACTCCATTTGCCTTACTCATCACTATTAAAAACATCTAAATTAATCCAGCAGGATGTCTGAGAAAGCAGTGAATGAGCTGTGATTTTACAAAGCACTAGTCTGATTTCTGCCTCCATTCTTCTGGGCAGTAATTTTAACAATAGAAATACCAAAATCAGGTTCCCATTACCAACCATATGGTATTTTTCACTAGGAACGAAATGACTGCCAAACTGGAAAAAAAAATACGGAGACGAGCACAAGATGTGCATACACCCTAGCAAAGCGGAATAATTGCATAGATTAAGTAGGTCAACTATAAGTATAGATTTCTTTTAAGACAATCCAAAAAGGTATGAAAAGTTGCATGTGAAGGCACGCTCCAAAAGTATTCACAACTGCAAACAGGCTTGTCTTACTCAAATCAAGGGAGGCAAAACTGAAACCACCTACCCTAAGGAGCTTCCACTGGAAAGCCGGTCTTACTTCCCAACTTGCTTGCTGGAAAGCTGCTGTGGAATAACCGGAGCGGCTGATGAGCACATGTCGTGCAACTACTTCTTCATGATTTGTCAGGTGATTTGTAACCAGGAGCCTGGATTGGATAGGATTTTTTTTTTTTTTTTTTTTTTTTAACAACTGCCCTTGAGTATTTTGCATTAGAAGCAACGGCAATTCAAAATACATGAATACAGCAACTGCTGCCTTCCTTGCACCTTTTCTCTGAAGTGAACCCCAAAATTTTCTATTACTATTTAGATTCACAATGTGATTTTCAAGACAGAGGTAAGCCTATGTGTCAGAAGTAAAAAGCTGAAAGCAGGCCAAGAACCACCTTGTTAAAATCCAAGCCTTCCATTTCATAATTGTGGGAAGGGGGGGTACCTTTTAAAAAGAAAAAATCTCTGAAGAAGCAATTCCTGATGCTTTTAGGGATCTGTGGATCAGTTTGCTACAGTAGGTCTTGGAGGACGTGAAGACACGCACACACATGCAGATTTCCCACAGCTGCTAAATGCACATGAAGATTTATAGATGTTTTGATTCTTTAGGTAGTAGGAGTCTTAATCTTGTGAAACTCACGTTATTTTCATCCGGATGTTTAAAAAAAATACTGGAAAGAGAAAAGCTAGAATTGGCATCCATGAGGCTCAGGCTGGCCATCAGGAGAACCTCGCATTTCTGGAAGTGCTGCAACATTAAGTTTATAATGAGAAACCAATGCTAATTCTAAAAAAATCTGAGGTTTTCCCCTTAACTGTAGCTAACACATGGCTCAAAAAGACGGTGCTTCAGCACACAAGTTCAATAAAGCCCCTGGAAAATCTCTGTTTCTCATGCACAGGAGCACACACAGACCCACAGACCTCACACCAGAACCCCTGGGAAAGATCAGCAGAAGTCTAGACACTGGGACATTTTGTTACAAGCAAATGTTCATCTGCCACGTGAACCGCAGACTGGGAACATAGAGACTCCTGAAGGCGACGTGGCCTCAGGAAAGGAAAGGTATGAAAAATTCAGAGCTAGGGAAAATCTCCCGTCTCTACGCTATGCTCCACCATGTGCCACCTCCCCTCTGAAGTAAAAGCAAAATAGAAATAGGTGCAGTCTTTAACAGACTGAAAATCCACTTCCCCCTACCTGTGAGAAGAAGCAAGGAGACATCGCTGTACGCTGTATTTCTTATTTAAATTCCTGCATGGCAACGCTCTTAGATAAACTGTTGCACCACACTGGGGTGGGAGTCTCCATACGCACAAAATCTTGCATATGCTGGCTGAGAGCCTCCAAACGAATGAAGAACATGATCATACTGATAAGAATATGTATAAAATAACAATGTACAACTTCCCATGGCTGTTCTCTACACCGTTCTTCATCCAAAAATAAAAATCTACTGATAGTAAGTAACTGCAAAACATGCTTAGAGATCACTGCACACATTCTTCTCCTAAGCTGCTTATCTGGGCTGAACTACAGCACTATTATTGCAGGAGGGAAAAAAAGACTAAAACAAAACAAAGCAAACCACTGAAGAACAACATGGTGTTGTAAAATAATGGAGTTTGGGGAGGATCCAGGAAAGTTCTTCAAGTTTTTCATCCTCTTTATAATGTCATGCTTCTAATTTACTTCATTTGTATTAATAAACACTGGATTACACAACTATTAAGCTAGTTGAGAACTTCACTAAAGCTCACTAAATCTGTCTCTAATTATTATGATTAATGGTCCAAAACGATCAGCTTGTCAAATTAACAACCCAAAGCAACTGATATAGAATAAAGGGTATTTTTCCTGGTAAACAGGGTCTTCACTCTGTTTAGTTAATGAAATCTTGAACACTCCATTCAGTAATACTGCTTTCTAATTCACCATAACTACCTATTTACATAGATTTGCATCAGTTGTGCTGCCACTATGTATCTATTTGAGATTAATTGATTTTACATTTCACTAAAACTTAGTTTCATGCTTATTTTAATAGTGTAGAAATGGATCTTTAAGAGCTTACTACCTTGGCCATATTGTTTCTCTCATTGGTTCCAGAGTTTGTACTATATCGAGCTTGTTGGATTACTATTCTTACTGTTTCCCAAGAATAATTTTTAAAGGACAAGGTCTTTATTTAATACCTGAGGTGTATAAAACGGAGTCCTAACACTTCAAAAACTTTCTTGAAAATTTTATAAGTATAACAGGTAAAACACTTAGAGGAATTACAGTTTTCTGTTACTTCTTTGATTACTACTCCAAAGTCTGTTATTTTACAGTGATTTTTTAAAGAATATTAAAGCAAGCCTATCAAACAACCTAAGCTAATTATATAGTTTACAAGTGAGAGGAACTATAAGGAGGATCTTATCAAATCCACAAAGAAACTAAGAAATATTTTATGTTCTAATACCCTCAGATTTGTGTTCCTAGTTTGGCAGTTTTACCTAACAATGATGGAAGATAGTTGCAAGGTCTGAGCCAAAGCCAAGTCACAAACAGAATTAGAGAAAAGTAGCTGAAAATAAGATCTTCCCTTGCCCTAATCATCCTCAAACTCTAAAAAAAGTTCTCACACCCCTTGAATACAAGTCAGCTAGTAAGGACCACAGCTACTACACTGATTTCCAAAGAGGAAGACAATACGCTCCCCAAGCATCCAGTCACAGTGATATGGGTTAAGAGGAAAAAAAAAAAAAACACTTCAATAAATATTAAATGAATGGCAGATTTCTTTGCCATCTAACAGTGATACTTTAGTATCTACTCACCCAAATAAGTATTCACATTTCTTGCTCAGTGTATCTTCACCAGCAGACTTTTCTCCAACATCTCTCATTGCTAAGGCTTTTTTTTTTTTTTCTTTTTTCTCCTTTTTCTTTTTTTACCCCCTCAAACCAAAAACGTGAACAGCACTGCATGGAAAAACTAAGTCCTGCAGAACATAATGAGAAACTTCTTCCACAGCTGTAGAGAGCCTAAGGGGTTGCTTATTCAAAATTAGACTTGAAACCATTAATACGGTCAATGCCGTTGTGCAGAAGTATCTGTCTCAGGAGTGGAAAAGACCACTGACATTTCTGTTTTGTCCTTCCTCATCATGGCCCATTCCCAGGACCATTTAACAATGTGCTTCTATTGCAAACAACCAGCATAATGGCCACGGCTGTTATTTCTCCTGCTCTTTGCTTATGGCATCATAACCTGCAATACAGCTGTACTTGGGCTTCTGCTACAGTTCTCACAGGGGGGCACGTGCAGTACCAGTCTCCTACTGCGTTCCTCCATACCACTGCCTCAAGGCAAATCCCATTTATTTTGTGGTCCCTGCAGGTCCCGTTTCCTTTTGGTGTATGTTAAATGCAACAGCCTTTACATTAATACATAGAAGCCTCTCTCTGTCACAGGATTTAAAAAAATATATGAAAGTCCTGCTTTCAAACATGGATTGAAAAGCTAACGGAACCTTCAACACTACTGGTGGAGAACTTGCTTCCACTTGAAGATTCCTCTCCTAAATCTCAAACTCCATACCCAGTTTAAACAAGTTTGTGTTCAGTACTTCTGTCATCATCCGATTTAATAACATTCATTCTTTAGTACATATGAGTAACCAAGACAGCAAAGATTAAAAGGAAATGTCGATAGCTAAAACAACTGGTTTGGCAGCTGCACGTAAGAAACAGGAGTGGTTCAACCACTAAATTCTCACACATCAGTCTGGGAATGCCCTGCAGAGGACTACTTAGGACACACTACTGGCTGGTGTGTGGGAAACCTAAGTACAAGATTGTTTCAACATGAGAGGTACATTTGAATGCTCTTCAAAGTAATTGTGAAACCTATGCAGAACCCACTCAATTCTATTTGAAAGGTTATTGGGAAATGGCAAATTACTCATAGCTGCGTGGTTTTGCTTCTGTTGTCATTGCTTGAAATGCCAGAGCTTGCAACTAACCTGAAAAAAATCAAAAAGACTCTTGACACTTGAAAAACTTACCAAATGCATCCCAGACACCATTACACTGTGATCACCCCTCTGTGTGATAAAATGTGAAGATGAAAAGTGAACAAAGCCTTTTTGTTAAGTGAAAGAATTACATTACATCCATAACTAAAAGATACGCCTACAATGGAAAATGACATGATATCATGTTTTGCAGGTTCCAAGTTCCAGTGGTGGGAGCGGGGCATGGGGGACATAAGTGCTAATGCTGGAAAGCATCTAATATACAATGCTGTAATTAAGCCTCATGTACCTCAAATATTTAACATGATTTTTTTGGACTGATCCATTCTACAGAACATGATTCTAACACCTTTTCTGTGGGGAAAGAGCTAAAAAGGAAACTGCCAGTTTTACTGAGCGTAATTGGGCTTACTTTCCTCTTTGCAAAACTATGGCTTCCTCCCCTTTCTGTAACAGCAGAACACAGAGGAACATTTTAATGCCTTCTGTGAAACTTCAGCTAGTCCTTTCACTTACTTTTTCTGAGCTAGTAAGAAATTTACATCATACTGGAGAGTAAAACCACCTGAACTTCATCTGCTTTCAAGCCTCAACATGAAACTTCATACAACTCTATCTATCTGAAGTGACCCTGCAAAGTCTAGAGCCTTACTGATATATTTCGTAGCACAGACTGAATTAGCACAAATAGATGCACTTGCAGATACCCTGAAGACTAGAAAAAATTGTAGTTTGCTCCTGTGCACGTACAAGAGAAACATAATTTGTGAAAGCATTCATGTGTATAAGATTTCCCAAGGCTTCATGTGACAAAAGTTAATAAAACATATTTGTGCCTGATGGTATATATTCTGTATCACCAGCACTCACCTCTCTTCTGTTACCATGAATTTTCATTAAGGCAAGAAGGTTTAAACACATATGGAGAGTTTAGACTTTAGAATTTGTTTACAATGAGAAGAGTCAATGTAAAGGTTTTTGGGGTTTGGGTGTGGTTTTTTTTTCTAAAGATTATACTGCTAAATTCATATCATACAATTGTACCGTGAGCCCACTGCTGAACAATAAGAACTGAGAAACGTTCAGTGCTTCTGCAAGCTTCATCACTTCACAAGTAGGCAGTTATTTTTGAAGAGAATGTCTTCTCGTACTATTTCATACCTTCAACATCACATTCAGTCTTAAAAATTTCAGAACACCCACCTTACTGCAACATCAATACCACTATGTCAGGCTGAAAGGAAGTAACACCAAAACTGTCAAACACCAAAGATCTTCCAAATGGACAAGGTTTCAAAGATGCTACTACAAAAATTACAATCCTTAAGATAGAAATCAGTTAGATACAAGATACAAGTAGTGCAGGATTAAAAGGCCCAGTAAAGAATAAGAAATATCACCTTAAGGTTGGTGCCTATAACCTGCATCATATAAGATCGCGTGCCATGCCTTGTGTGAAGACAGCTATTTCTTACGAGTCATCCATTTCAAATAATTCATTTTGTCATTCAAATTCATTCAAATTGCCATCATCCAATTGTCAACTAACGCACAGCTCTGTCCAGGTTCTCTATGTACAGAAGTAGCCTCGTGAGTTAATATTTAATGTGTGTTACACCCTGAGCTGCAGGGGAAGATTACAGTACACCCAACAGGTAGCTCACAATGTAATTTCTCACCTAGTTAGTAAGGAATAAAAATGGATGCAAAGCAGTAAATCACTCTTATTTTTAAAGCAAGGCTCCACAGACTGCAGACAGAATAGAGTAAAAGTCCTGATGCATCGTCAAGGTCACAATTTCTAATTGTGGGTCTTCAAAACACTGAACAGGGCACTTAACATCCCCTCTCCAACACCATAAATAGTGGATTACTGAGATTTTCTAACAAAAACTCTTTTCCCCTAGAAAGCACTGGTTCTTAAAAACAAAAACCCACACAAAAAACCAAACCAAAACAAACAACCAACAAATAAAATCAAACCCCCAAAAAAACAGAACACCCCCAAAAAAACTCCAAGAATATTTGCAGAAGTCCATTCTGAAAACCTCACTATAAGGTTTCACATCCTGGGGAAACCACTGAAGTTTCCCATGTAAGCACTAGAATGCTCAAGAATTCAGCTCTGCAGGTGGGTGCTCTCTCCCTTCACTTTCCATCACCTTAGGGGAGGTGGAAAGTGGCAGGGAGTGAGAGAAACACCTTGATCCTGAGCATCTCTTTAATTACAGGCACCACTATCCTCAAAGAGAGGTTTAATTGGCCTGATTCTTATTTTAGCCTAGTCAGTTCACTCATATTTAACAGTTACTGAAAGACATTACACTGTTGGTCTTGAAACTATTTTTAGACACCATAAGCCTGGCCTTAGCAGAAATTCTTAATATAATTTGTCACGAAGAGAGTAACAAATGTACTTGAATAAGAAAGGCTCCACACTGACAAAAACACGGGGAAAAGCAGAAGCCCGTCAGGTCACAGACTAAGTACGAAAAGCTCAAGCAAAACTCCCATCCGTAAGAGGCGTAGCGAGCCC
This sequence comes from Microhierax caerulescens, assembly GCA_035590215.1. Taxonomy (NCBI): domain Eukaryota; kingdom Metazoa; phylum Chordata; class Aves; order Falconiformes; family Falconidae; genus Microhierax; species Microhierax caerulescens. The sequence continues at coordinate 22,355,860 of JAVJGJ010000003.1, forward strand.
TGCTCAGGCTGCTCAGATTCCCTGTGTCACTCTTGCAACATTTTAACACTACTACATGTCCAGGTATGGCCAAGCACAGACCAACCCTCGAGAAGATTAGTTAAATATACAACCAATACAGTTTATTCTAAACACAACAAAACTAACCTGCTAGAAGTAAGGTACATGTAAGCTATTCTGTAAAAGTTGTGACTGCTACACAAAGCTACATACACATATATATTATCATCATTTGCATAAAGATGATAACCTCTATCATAATGGCTAAAGATGGGAGACTGAAGTAGAATATAAATATTGGAAAACACAAAGCTCTACACAGCATCCCAAAATGCTGTACTTAGCATGAGTATTAGGAAAATGCTTATTTATAGTAAAATAAATATAGTGTGTTGCAAAATACTGCTATAACGGACAGTGGCAGAACTACATCCTATAATGCTGACGAATTCTAACAGAGGCAGCCTTTTGGTTTAAATGGATTGAATACCTATGTAGAAATGTTTGGGTTTAGCTTCCTGCTCTGAAAGTTAATACTAAAACGTAGCGGCAAATGAAAACGATGTATATATCTTTGTTAGAAAAAAAGTTTACCTTTATGCCTCTGGAGGCTTTAAAAAAATAAATTAAAAACCAAAACAAACACACACACACAACATCAAGAACAATCAAAACAAAACAGCACCCACATTACTTTAGAGCTACCAGATATGCAGAATCATTTCTTTTAAAAAGCCAAGCTTTCCAAAATATGACTAAGATTTTTACAAATTACTTAAAATGTTGCACAACAGAAGTATCTATTAAATCAAAAAGGACTGGATTGTAAGAATTAATAATTTGAGTTGGGAAGTTCTTTTAAAAGAATTAAAATGAAAATAAGAATACCAGAAGAAAAAGAAAGAAAAAAAGAAAAAAACAAAAACCACAACACAAAAAACACACCACTTTTCAGCTCTCTACTATTCAGTTTACAGGCTTATTTTTGAGATAAAGCTCCACTTCAAATTTACAAAAACTGGACATTTATCATCTGTCCCAATATTTATGACATTCAGTGACAAGGCAGGTTATAATCTAAGTCTAGAATTCCTGTTGCATTTCAGCAGTCAATCCTGCCTCTTGAATGATGGAAAAATCACCTCTAAAACCTGAATTCACTATGACAATGTGGAAGTTGGGCAAATTTCTTGATGGAGTGAATAGAAGAGAAATGCAGTAAATTGGAATCAGGCCTGCAGGCAGTTACTGTTCTTATTCTTAAGAACTTATACTGTTCTTATACTTAAGAGCTGATCTTATCTCTACTTAAGCATCTTAGAATGAGATCTTAGGATGTAAAAACACCACAGAGTTTCTGAAGTGGGGTTTTACTTGATAACACTGATAGATTTTTTTTCTGAACCTGCAATTTTCTGCTGCTTTCCCTCTATATTATTATCATTGCCCTCTTTTTCTTTCATTTCAGTTTACTTGTACCGATCAGATCACATAGTTTTATTCCTTCCACTAATGTTATTTCAGGTGCTCCAAAGTGAAAAAGAAAACCCTTCACTTTTCTAAGCATAGTAGTTGGCTCTTAATGTGCGTAAATAAAACAATCGAGACTACTTTTGTATTCTGCCTGAAATTCCACTGGTGCTGAATGGGTGAGATTTGTAACCACCATACTTTATTGCTTCTAAGGCACCACTCAGTCTCTTGTTGGATGGAGACAGCTGAAATGACAGCATTCTCCAAGTGCAGGGGACACATCTCTGCCCCAAATACACACTTGTCAGCAGCATTGTGTGACCAAAGAGGTGGTATTTGAAGGATGTGTGCACAAGGACAAGGGGAGGACAACGGAAGGGAGAAGAAAAACTCAAATCATAACCAGAGAAGCAAAGAGTCAAGGATACAGCCAGAATCAGCTCCCCAAGAAAGCACATTTGGGTTAACAGCACACTGAAGGAGGGTCTGAACTGTGAGCAACTACATTCTGCTTAAATTCTAGAAAACAAAAGTAGTATTACACGTTATTTATTACATACACAAGACATCTCACAGGATAAAAAAAAAAAAAAAAAAAAAAAAACACTCCCTTTAGAAAACCCTCAAAGTTTGGACAGATTCTTGATCAAACCAGACAAAAAACACTTACTTGGCCTTTGTTACCTCGACATTTTGTGAAAAACTCAACTCAAAACTTCTAAATGAATTAACAGGCAAAGTTACATGAATCTCTAAGCAAGACAAGAAAAGCCAGAAACTGCATTATACAACCCTACAATTAATCATTAATACAGAGTAACATTTAATACATTTCCTTTGAAGTTTGGCAGTATGGGAAAATACTAGTGCTGGAAAGCCTCAGGTAATCACAGCTAGCAGGTGGTTTAGCCCGAGGAGTTGGAATCAGGAAGCCCTTTGCATTTTCATTATTATTTCTTTGTAAGAGATCAGAAGACAACGTCTTGAGCTAAGACGATGTAACTTCAAAGTACAGGTATGGCTACGCTGAGGAGGAAAAACAGTGCAGAGAACTCAGAGACTGGCAGCAGATCTGGTAGGGGCTGGAGTCACTGGCTGGGAGGAGCTATGACAGGAAAGCTCTCAGGTGCATTCAAAGATGGTTGAGCCCCAAAACTCAAGGTGACTAAACAAATTATCTTCTTACAGGAATAACGATACTCCTCTGTACATGCTTGGGAAGTATCCGTAAGTTTTACACCATCTCAAGTGTTTTCTAAAACATCATGAATGTTTGTGACTAACACATATACTTTAAAGCAATTTTAGAATTTGGGAATTGATTGAAAAAGTTGTTCTTGTAAGATGAGTTAAAGACCATGTGACACACAAAACAGATATTTCTTTTTAAAAATAATTGAAAAACAGTTACATGCCTCCAGAAGAGTGAGCTACTTCATGAATGACAAATGAGCTCTCAGCTAATGAGGGAAGTGATTCAACTGAATTTCCAAGGAGGCTTTACCATAGCTTATATGAAGTATTTCATTAATATTTATCTCTGTGACAAAACTCAAGACAGCCATTGTTACTTCCTCAGCTTCTAGTTACAAAGGAAATTCTTTCAAACAGTATTATGCTCAGGAAAAAAAATCCCACACAGGTTGTGAAGTGTCATAAATTAAAGCAAATTATTGTATGTCCTTCCGTATATCACTTTTGGATTTAAGGAGAAATTCTTGTCTTTCACTAAAAGTTTTCAGGAACTTGATAGTTCTGGATACTTCTACCAACTTTTCTCTGGCAGCAAATGTGCAGCTCATCCGCAGGAACAAGTGCGCAGCACACACATCTAAGGGGCACCATCAGGACGTTAAGGAGAATGTTTAAATATTTCATTAAATGAACTTCCCTCTGCTTGCAGGCATTAATTCAGATGTACAGTCACTGAAATTTAGAAACTAATACCGATGCTTATGCAACTTTAATTTGACTGATGTGATGAAAGAAAAAAAACATAGCTATGATACAACAGATTCACTTTCACTTAGTCATGCAATCTTTTGCCTTCCTCCAAGCACCCTTTGGTTAAGGAGCACTGCAACTCAGCCCCCCGCCCCCCCGCCCCCCCCCCCCCCC
>JAVJGJ010000003.1:22364367-22532052 GCA_035590215.1 Microhierax caerulescens
CAGCACTGCCCTGCCGGCTGTGCGCCGCGGGACTGATTTTTTTCGTAAAAATAAAACTTCGTTACTGTCTGATTTTGTGTGTGCGCCCATAGCAGTTTTTATTACTAGTGCTGTTAATCCCCAGGCATATCCCTCTATGAGGTGTTTAACAGAGCCCTGGGAAAAGGTTACGTTTATATTATCATCCAGACACTTACTTGTTGCATGTTAATTAAATTGACTTCCTGAGTTAAAGCCTCCAAAAATTATACTGGGGACTCAAATTGCAGCACCTTTTTCTCAGCAGATACCACTCTAAGATACATGTTTGATAATATATAGCACCTACTGAGAAATTACTGCATTTAGAGGTTATTGATTAGAGCTCTTTAAGTTGAACTAAGGTTTCTCTGCGAAGAGCAAAACACTTCGGGCATCTACATGGCAATTTGCATTCCAGCTTCACTTCTACTTTTGTTTGCTGACCTTTGTGCAGCTGTGGCTTTGAAGGCCATTCTTTTTCCAATGTGGTGACCTAGTTGAAAAACTCTGGCATTGACATGCTCTTGCATATGTGCTTATTGAGTGTTTCCACCTCTTCAAGTACTCGGCTTGTGCTGAGGTCCATCTTGATGTGTGGAGCCTTCTAAAATGTTCATGCTGGAAATCCTTACCATTTGTAGCATAAAAAAAAAAAAAAAAAGTCTGCACAGGTCCAGTCAAGTACTTTACAGATTTTATGCATTTATTCTGACAATTTAGTAACACTGGAAATAAGTAAATCCCCTATTGGCAAAAGAATGCTTATTAGCTAGTGAGTTCATATAAATCTTTGGAACCATGCATTGATTTTCCTATCTATTTGTATTATGTTGTTGCTTACATGCAGCTGATGAGTTACTTGGTAAATATTAAAGACCTTTGTTTTGTTTAGTGACTGCCAAAGGTACACAGTGGCTGGGCACATATTTCTTGAAATGCTTGAATAAAAATGTACAGGACTTCCAAGACCGGACTTGCAAATTCCATCCTTCAAAGAGTAGAATGTTGTCTTTAGAAGCAGCTTTGGATTGCAATCCTTAAAATTCTTTGCTAGTGCTTCTTGATCAGTATATAGTTATGTATCATTTTGTGTTGGTGATTAAATTTTTTTAAGCCAAATAGGCATTTAAAAATGAGCAGGCACTTTTGACCTAGCCAGAAAATATTACAGTTTGTTTATTTATGACTTCTCAAATTTACTGGTATTTGTAGCCAGATTGAATCAGTGTGGCAAGCATGAATGTGCATTAACTGTTGAATGTATATTTTTGTGTTACTTTCTGGGTAAACTCCGAGAAAAAAATTGCTGAAAGTGGATCTTATTTGTGACAAAGAGCTGAACAAGGTGGCTTATAGCACTTTCAGACTACAGCACGTTCCTTCTCCTTTCACTCTGGTTGTGTGGTTATGAGATCAGAAGGGTAGGTTCCTGCTCATTTGCTGTCTGTATGTCTCTGCGTATGCAGCTGGATGGCAAGTTGTGCTTAATCCTGAGAACTTTGAAATTAAAGAATTGCAAATATGTCTTGCTGCTTCAACTTTTCATCTTCAAACCCTTACGCTTGCTGGAAAATCTGAATTAAAAAATACTTAAGCAACAACTGATTAGGATGCTGGGCTGAATTCTGACATTTAGTCAATTGGGAATTAACGTCAAAGTGGCATTCTGTATCAAGAGAATAATAATTGCTTTAGTTTCGTGGACGCTAAAGTTTGCCAAGGTCAGCTGGCTTATGCATATTCTTTATTCTGCAAGATTTAATACTTGTACTCTGAAGTCTGTCTGTCTTGTTCTTGAAAGACCTAGTCATGGCAGGGGGGAAATGCCTTCTCTTCAGACAGTAATGTCATTAGACATCCTTGTTGGAAAGTAGTCTTATTCTAGACTTCCCCAATATTACAAGGCCACTGTTAGGTATTCTTACTCAGCTACGTTCTCCTGGTGAAGCTAAGGCATATCTAGATGTAATTCTAAAAATGCAAGTTTTGCACCTTTGACTGAAAGCTGTGCTAGGAAAGGGAGCCTTGTGCCAAACAAAATGTCTCAAGTTGGGTGCTGCCAATGGAGTTTGACCAGTTGAAAGCATCTGTTCTTTCCAAGATAGTCCTGTTCTGGCTTCAGCTATTGATGCCATCAGTGATGCTTTGTCTACCATTTTTCTATTCCTTCTCATCAAAGAATGCCTTAGGCATTCATGGTGTGTGGATCTCTCAGTCCAGCATTTTTGTAAGAAATGCAAAATTTTTCTGATGAAACATACAGTTTTCTTCCCAAGCCTTACTGATTAACTAGATGATTCTGATATTACTGTTAGTATTCGTACCTTGTTCTGTCTACTGTGTTGGGTTTTTTTCTCTTGCATTTCATTGAAAAAGGCTCCAAACTTGCCTTTCAGACGCTGCTGTGATCCTATGTTTACATGTTAGGTATTCTTTAAATGAGGATTATGGCCTGGACTTTAAGTTCTAGGGTTAGGGTTTTTTAATTTTGTGCTTCTAAACACATACCTATAAAAATCTTTTGGTTTACATTTATTACACACATGTTACAGAGCATGTTAAGGTTTCAACAGTTTTCTGAGAGTTGTTAGCAGATTTATTAGCTGATAGCTCAAGCATCTAGCTTGGAATTTGTCTAACTTCCAGTGTTGTTAGCTTCTTTGTGAGCCTGTTTCAGGACAGACTGGGGCCAGCATATTTTACATGCCTTCAACTCATCCAAGGTACCTGTCTTTGCACTCTTGCACAACTTGAATACCCCATTTTCTCTCCTAACCTTCCCCCAACCCGTCACTGTCTGCTGAAGTGCTGAAAAAGCAATTTGAAAGATAATATTCTTTGATAGTTTTGTTTCCTTTATGTTCTTGAACCTTTTCTGTTGTCACTAGTGAACTTACTCGTTGTAAGAATTGTTTCCCAATTAATAAAGAAATATAAAAATTCGAATAAACTGTTCCTTAAGCTGTAAAAGTATTAAAATTAAAAGCCCTGTAACTAAAAGAAAATAAATCCTTTAGGTGTTTTATTTTTGGGAATAGGGTTTGTGACATACAAAGTTAGACTGTAGTTAGCTGCTACAGTCTAACCACTACAATGCTAGCCACTCCAGTTTTGTCAGTCACTTTAAAAAAGATGTAGGCAATAAATCTATATCCAGTTGCCTATGAGTGCTTTAAGCTTTACTGCAATAGATGGAGAGAATCTTAATTTCATTCTTGAATGCATGCACTAAAAAGTGCTATGGTGTTTTTTTGTTGGTTTTTTTTTTTTTCAAATGACCCACAAAAGAGCATAGCCAAAGGCCTTTTCTTTGTATCCTGTTGAGTAGAGCATAATGTTTTATAGTGTGGTGGTGTTCTAAAGCTTACATAACATATGCAACAATACTGCAGGGATAAATGGACCTTTTTTATCCCATCACAAATGTAATGGAATTGATTTAAAAAATATCTGCACCTTTACTAACTTGCCATTGAGCAATTCTCATAAAAGCTAGTTACTGTTTTCAGTCCTGTATCACTTTATTATTTTAAGAGGGTGAGAAAAGGAGATACTGGCAATTTTTTCTAAATGTCATGAAACACGCATCTCTGGAATAGACGTTTTAAATGCTAAAAAAAAAATTACTTCAGTGCTAACAGTTCTTTCTGAATTCCCCCCATCCTTCTTCAGTGTTAATTCCTTCATGTTTGTTCTTACTATTTCTCAAGCTGGAGGGAAAAAGCTCTGCTGATATTTGGAAATAAATCTACAAACAGACTTTGGGAATTGTATGTTTAGCTTTTCCTGGAATCAAGTGCCTATAACACTAAAACCTGAATGCACAATCAGATGTGGAGGTACTGGTATGCTCCTTACCTGGGACTCGTGTGGCCATTACCATCGCCCTCTAAGATTTGTTGTTGTTGTTGTTGTTGTTGAAAGTGTTGTCTGTATCTGGAGGTCTTAAACCCAGGTCGTGGCTTCCCCTCAGGCTGCAAACTGCTCTGTGTGGGGATACACTTTGTTTCCCTAAAAGAAATTCTTGTGCAGGAAATGCTGTCCCAAATAGACTTTCCTTTAGGTTTTGTTCCTGAATTTTATTGCTTAAAATAAGAGAGGCATATTTAAACACTCAAAATTTGCTGTTTAACTACAATTTGGTGTACATTAAATAATTTTATCTGAAAGCTCTGTTTTAGACTGTTTCCTCCAGAACTTCATCCCCCACACAGTTTAATGCATCTGAGTAGATTAGATGCCTTTTCACAGGCATAAAAAACATGTTGTCTCCCAATGTTCAAGGGTAAATCCCAGTGTAGGTTGCAAATCAAAATGGAAAGAGCAGTGTTAACTTTTCTGGTGCGTTGCCAATAAGGATTCTGCATCAGCATTTCATGGTCCAATGTTTTCAACATAATTTTTTTTTTCTTTTCCTTTCCCCTATGTGTGAAATTTCAGCAGATTGTTATGCAAAACAGTTTTGTGTCTCAGTGTGACTGGGGAGACAGCTGTTCAGCCTAATGAGGAGTGCTAGCGCTACAGTATTTCTGTTGATTGAGACCCACGGAGGGAGCAGGATGTTCGAGGCCAGGCAGCGGTGTGTGGTGAGGAAGTGCCACGCTGTCAGCTGGAAGTACACGCTCGGCTGCTCCCTATGACAAGATAAATGAGTTTTGCTGGGGTTTGGCGGAGGCTGAAGCTTTTCTGGAGAATAGTTGTAGCGCACCAAACTCCCTGTGGGACCCATGGTTTGAAGTGTCATAAGACTGCTTCCTCTTCGCCAGTTTGTGGTTGGTTTTTTGTTTTGTTTTTTGCTTTTTTTTTTTTTTAATGTCCTACAATACCTGTCATCTTTTTGAGTTATTAAAAACCTAATGTCTTCTAGCATTCCATTAACACGGGGTCTGATGATCTTTTGTTGTCATTTTTTTTATTAATGTAGCCAAGGGGATGTTAACCACAGTTCTAGCTGGGTTAGAACAAACTGAAGACTGGTATAAACAGAAAGTAAAATTAGCCACATGAAAATACAGGGAAAAGTCTTTTTATTTTTGTGATATGGGTGGGGTTAGGGAGGCAGTACTTTTAAAAGATTATTTGTGTATCAGCTGCTCTGCCAACTTCTTTCTTCCCACACAGGCTTTGCTTCCCTTTGTTTTCACCTTCCCCCTTCAGCTGGGTTGAAATTCTGTTTTAGTTTTTAAGTAGGAATTGGCCTTTCTTATTGTTGCTATTTTAAAAACAACAACAACAAACAACCAACAAAAAACGAGATGAGATGCATCTGTTTCACCATAAGAGATGCTCCAGTTTGGAATAACAGAGGAGACAAAGCATGATCTGTAGTGCATAAGAAAACCTATGAGCACAGCATTGGCTCATGTTTCCTTAAGTCAGTAGTGTTGTACATGTTCTTGAATTTAAATGTGTGTGTGTGTGTGGTGTTTGCTTGGTTTTTTTAAAGTATGAACACAGTATATTCTGCTTAAAAAAAAAATGACCAGAAAAACCACCTGGTCTTTACTTGGATGACAGTCAAGTGTTGAGAAACCTCCTCACATTTGTCAGGTTTCTGAGAATGATGCTGCTTTTGGCCTTTCTAGACGTGGTGTTGAGTTACTTAAAACTTCTAGTCTTGCAGTCTTATTTTGAAAATGAGATATCCTTGAGGATTGAATTAAATGTATCAATAGGTTCCCCTAGAAGAGTACTGTTGCATATTTTTAAAGCATAACATCTAGGACTGTTACGCAGTACATCCATGTACTGTTTGCTTTGAAACTGTGACCAAAATTCTTGATGGGGAACAGTGGGTTCAGTAAAAGGTACTTTTATATCAAGCCTTCAAATTCAAAGCTCCTTAAAAAGGCTGTTTTTGTAGTCACGTGTGCTTGCAAGTAGTGCATACCACCAGCCTTCAGTGCCTTACGGGGATGAACTGTTGGCAGGGTAGGCAGAGGACTAAGACCACTAAACACCTTTAAAAATGTCACGGAAAACGACCTGGCTTCCTTCCCTTTGCCTTTCTATCTTTCCCAGTTGCCAGACAGAGCTACAGCAGAACTTTATTGCGTTTTTATTTAACAAATTTTTTCTTAGTGCACCCGGTAATACCTGAACGAATAGTTAAACTGAAAACAGTACAGAAAAGGGTTTGCTTTTCTTTTGAGTCTTCTTGTTTTTACAGGAATAGTGTTGCGCTAACCTAGAGTTGGCATTCTGTTTGCATGGTGATAATTTCGAATTTTTCATTGGAGAAATGGTAAATCTAAGAAGGAGATAACTTTTATGGGGTCAAAGAAACTTAACTATGTTTTGACAATAAGTGATAAAAGAGAACCAATATGAGATCAAAGAAGCTAGAAAGCTGTTTAAAGTTGTGGAAAAAAGCATGCAAAATTGGAGGGTTATTTTAACACAGTTTCACAACATACTCCACCTGTAACTGGAATAAAACGTATGACGGGAAAATAGATTTCTGTGTTGGCAGCAGAATACTAAAACACAGTATATTCATTCACCTGGTGCTTTTCTATGACTTGAATTACTTGTACTGTTCTGAATCAGAAAGTCTCCGTGTGTGTAAAGTATGGGGATTTAATAGTAAATTTTATACTTAAAAACATTGTTGCAAATGTGTCACAGCGATGTAGAGCTCAGTGAAGGTCTGAAACATTTTACAGAGGTATTTTGCTACTTGTATAATGAACTAGTGAGGAGAGAAATGCAGATGTTGGTAAGTTTAACAGAGATCAGGATGGTGGAAGACAGGTTTGGAGCTAAGAACATCCTATTTTGCAGTAATTTTGGCTACATGAATGACTTTTCTTCCCAAATGCGAAGGTGCCTAATGAAAGAGACTAATCAGTTGTGGCCTTCATGTATGTTTTAACTTTTTGACTTTTGGTTCATAAAGTCCAGAAGCTTAGGTGAAGACCTCTTGGTTCTTATTGTAATCGTCTCCCTGCTAGCATAGCTGCACTCTAGTAATACATTAGGAAACTTGGTATGATGAATAAAGTGGGCCTTCATCCTAATTAAAACTTAATTTGGTGTCAATTTAGATTAAAAGGCTTGCATAAACTGGTCCATTGTGACCTGGCTAGTGCTAATCTCAGTCAGCAGCTTGGATAGGACATGAATTCAGATTTCTGCAGGACAACCAAACTGACAACTTAAATTAAAATTACTAAATTCTAAGAAATTGATGTGCATGACCCAAGTTAGAAGATAGGTCATTAAATCAGATCTGTAGAAACAGAGCTGAGAAGCCTTCCCTCATGATTTTAGGGAGACACAAAAATGCTTTTTTAGTACATTGTGTGGGCAGAGAATAACTGGTTTTGAGTTGGGAATTCGCGCAGTGTTAAAATAATAGTACTACAAAAAATATTTAATATGATATAAAGGTAAAAGATTTTTGTTAAAAATCAGCTCATCATCATGAGACCTGTTCATTCGAGCTCAGCAGAATGCTGTTCTCTGAAAATATAAAATACAAAGATAAAATTCTCAAATAAAATCCTGCATGTAATCTTTTTTGAAAGTAGTATGTTGCACTTCCAATTGCAGAAATATTCTTGGGAGTCTTTCTCTGGCTGCCCCTGTGCTTTTGTAGACAGAACGGGTAAAATTTGAAGAACTTGAAGTCTGGTCATGCTGCTTACTACTACTATTTGACTTTTTTTTTTTTTTTTAACTAGCTCTCAGACTTAGCTGCTTGTAAAATATGAATAGAAATCAAAATGAGAAATTATTAGATTGCTGCAGCTGTTGCTAGTGGAACTCTACTGGAAGCTCTGTGTATGTATTACAGCATGTTTAGGTGTGCATTCAGAATAGCTTTAGCTGTATGTTAGGTAGGTATTTTGGATCTTTTCAATGTCTGTGTTATGAATGACAGATACCTGAGGTAGTTCTACAGAAGTCTTTGGGTGGAAAGTAAAAGAACTTGACTCAAAGTCTTAAAACAGTTAAGAGAAAGAATTGTACTGTATGCTACTAATTCAGTTTTAGTTGTCTGATAAGCTTATTGGACATTAATACAGAACTTCAAAAGTTAATTAAGATTTCAAGATTGGATGTGTTTAGCTTGTATTAGGATCAGTGGAATATGAGAGATGCCTCTGGAGTGGCTGTCCACTCTTGAGCTTCTTTTCTTAACACTTGGGCCAGCCAAACCCTGTTATACTTAAGTGGCACAGCTTCTTGTAAGAATATTTTAAAAAAAAAAAAATATTCTAAAATACTCACTTGGGGTTTTAATATTTCAGGTTACTTTGTTGGTTTTTTTTTAAAAAAGGCAAGCTAAATATTTTAAAGGAAACACAGGAACAGGAGATAGAACTTTAAATCAGATGGTAGTTTAATAAAGAACTTTAGAGCTTGACATCTTTCTTTTTGTTCCTGATTGTTTAGCACTGTGACATCTGCAGTTTTCACTGTGGGAGACAATGTTGTTTCTGGTAGTGATGACCGTACTGTAAAAGTTTGGGATTTGAAAAACATGAGGTCTCCTATTGCAACGATCCGTACAGATTCTGCAGTCAACAGGTAAGCAGATCTCCAAGTTACTGTTTTTCTCAATTTGCAGGTTTTTTTAAATTAATTCTTAATTTCTTTCATGCATGTGAATGATTCAAAGCTGACTCAAGGGGGGTTTAGACTGGATATTGGGAAGCATTTCGTTACTGAGAGGGGTGGTCAAGCTTCCTTGAGAACAGGCGTCCTTGAGAGGTTGTCAGTGCCCTGAGCCGGTCTGTGTTTGAGGTGTTTGGACAATGCCCTTAACAACACGCTTTCACTTTTGGTCAGCCCTAAATTGTTCAGGCAGCAGGACTAGATGATAGTGGGTCCCTTCCAACTGAAGTAGTCTAGTCTATTAATTCACTGCATACACATTTAATTATACTCACTAAAATTAAAGTTGAGGTTTCTGAGACTTCGAAAATGCCTGAAGTGGTTTTACAAAATGCAGGAGTAGTCAACATTAATTTTCAGTAAATACGTAGTATTGCTTTGAGATTTTTTTTTTTATACAGGATGCAGATGTTAAGGCTGTTTGAGCATCTAGTACGATAGAAAACACCTTAATGGCTTAATACTTTTTTCGCTTGAGAATTTCAATCAGGAAAAAGTCAGCCGTATCACTTCTCATGAGCTTAAACTTGTACTGTCAGGTTCTATTTGCCAGGCTCACCGTTTTATACATAACCTACTTTTGTCTCTTCTGTGCAGGATTAACGTATGTGTTGGCCAAAGAATCATCGCCCTTCCACATGACAATCGACAGGTTAGGTTATTTGACATGTCAGGAGTGCGATTAGCACGCCTCCCTCGCAGTAATAGACAGGTAAGTGAGTCTTTATAGCCTTAAAGTGTGTCTGTTCTTCTTTCGTACGGGGTTAAAAGTAGAATTTGGTCTCTCCAGCTTAAAAGCTGAACAAATGCTGAAAGACATTGTTGTCTATACAAATATGCTGGTGTTAGTTGCTGAGAATGACCAACATGCAAATAAGTAACATATTTTGATTTTTTTTTATTAGAATTGGGAATGATGTTTCAAGTGGATTTTGTCTTAATTTTTCTCCTTACTAAAGTGAAACTGATATCTGCTTTCTCTATAAAATGGAAAAAATGTGTAAAAGCATGTCAAATGTGTTTTAATTTATTTGTATTGATATGAATAGTGCCAGAAAAGTGACACGCTATGAGGTTTAATGTTTGGGATTTTTTCAGTTACACAGTGTTTGATTTGTTACATAAAGAAACATAAAAGAAAAAAAGTAGGGGTCAGTTTTGTGAGCTCACCTTGCATGATGTGGTGATAAATTTCTTTCCTTCCATGATTTTGCACATGTATTCTTGATATTTGGTACCACATACTAAAACATCCTTGCTGCAGCCATCGAATTTTGAGTGTTTGTGGTGCTTGGCATGGCAAGCATCCCTAATGGAGCAAAATAAACTAAGTGAAATTAATTGGATTATACCACTTCAGTAGGCTTTTTTGGGTAGATTCAGCAGCTCTTGACAGAATTTAGGAAGGGGTTTTAAGACTTGTTTAGTCTTTTTTATTCTTCAGTGTGTTGTTTTGTTATTATTTTTCTTTTTTTTTTTTTTCTTTTTTTTTTCCCCCTTAATATTTCCATTCAGTCTGTTACTACTGAAATCATGGCTTTTTTTGGTTTGGTGGGGGTTTGTTTGTTTGTTTTTGAACTAAAATGTTGGTCAGAAACCTCCTTGGGGTGTTTTTGTTACTATTGGACTTGAAGAATAGATAAGGCATTGTGTTTCCTCTGTATGACATACCCCCTGCTGTAGTATTAACCTTTCCGAATTATGAACGTGATAGACACTTAATCTTACAGGTTTATGACAGAGTAGTTGCCAGCAAGTAGTTCTGGATTTTAAAATTGCTTTTATAAATAAAAATGCTAAAATTAAAATTCATTTTGCTTTTGTAAGTAAAATGTGATTCGATGGCAAACATACCTTGGAAAACTAAAAAGTTTTGGTACACCTGTTTGTGTGCTTCTGTCGTTACGGATCTGGTGCTGGTGTTAGGGAGTCTCCTTGCTATAAAGATTTTTGCCTTGCAGATGAAAGTATCAGTGACCTTGCTAATTTTCTAGTAGCGTTTGTAAAAACTAGTGTGAGCATTAGTGCAACTCAAAATGCAAACTCGCTAACTTGTTAACATAGAAGCTTTCAAAATATACTGTAAGTAATACTGCTACCTCCCGAACTCTTGCAGGGCCACAGAAGAATGGTATGTTGCTCAGCATGGAGTGAGGACCATCCCATATGTAACCTCTTCACTTGTGGATTTGATCGTCAGGCTATCGGTTGGAACATCAACATCCCTGCTTTGTTACAAGAAAAATGAAATGCGGGAAGAATTTTTGTGTTTTGTGTTGCCATGGACGTCCACACTTTTGCAGACCTTTCTGAACACTGGTCTGCTGTCTCTCTAAAAGCTCTTCCTTAAGCGGAGACTTTAGCAAATGTTGTTCTTGTTACACATTGTGCACAGTTTGCATGAATTGTACAGAAAACGTGATTTTTTTTAAATTAGTTTGTCTTGTGTATGAACTTTTATATTTTGGCATCCACTGGTCAATATGTTCACTGTTGCATAGAGCACATAAATGTTCATAAGTTATTTAGCATTTAATAGATACACAGTAGGGCATTACATCTGTGACATAAATGTGAAACTTACGTAATTAACGTAGAGAGTGTATAAGTCTGTTACGTTTTTTCATGACTCTACATATCTGCCTTGTGTTAAAAAGGATCTGCAGGGCTAAAAGTTTGAAATGAAGTGTAAATTTCACTAGTTGTATGATTGTAAACATTTTCCTGTTTGCATCTGATTTGGGATACTTTTTTTAGTGCTGCAGTATAGTGCAACTTCAACTCCATTTTTGTCCCGGTTACTGGAGAAATAGTAGATTTGACAAGGAAAATACAAGCAACTCGTAGTGAATGTAGGCTGCCAGGTTTATTTGGAATGCTTTTTGTACTTTTTCTTTTGGAGGGAAAAAAAAAAATCATTCTGCCCTTCTTATATAAAGTGATTCTAAAATCTCATTGCATTTCATACTAGCAAAAATCCAGAATATTACAATTCTAATCAGTAAAATCTACTCAAGCAAATTTTGAAGCACTTTAGTTTATAGCTATTGTTATAAACCATTTATGAAAGTTTGACTTTACCAGTGAATGTGAGCTGACCTTTGTAAGAAGGATTGCTTCTTTTTGGTGATCTGCCCAGAAAGGAAATAGTTTTTTTGGGGGGTTGGGTGTTTTTTTGTTTATATACCTACAGTGAGCACACTTTTAATTGTGTTCACTTCCCATATTTTTATTTTGAGCCAGCAATACAAAGTAAATGAGTACTACCTCAAAAATGAATGTTGGTCAAGATGCATTGAATCTCTTTGTAGCCTAGAAAAAAGCACTTTTGGTCTCTGGCTGAAGTACTATCTCTGACATGAGAGGAAGGACAATCATATTAAATGTGATCCTTAAGATAATTAACCCATAAAGCTAATGGAGCAATACAATAAGTAAACATCTTCTGTCACCTTTCTGTTCTCAGCCGTGGCAAGGGCTGCTGTAGTCCCTATTCTGTCCCAAAAGGGGGTAATTAACATAGGCCTCCCTGTTTTCTCCCAGATGATACTGCTTGGTTTTGCTCCGCGCTGTGCTTAGCCTTTTTTACACTGGCAGTGGGGTGTTACACCGCAGCTGCTGATTACAGAAATAAATGCAAGTGGCAGCTGATGTCTTCGAAAGAACAAAAAGGCGCTTCAGACAGACACTTCTTTTTAGCTAAAGGGAGATACCGCCCCTAACTGTCTGGCATATCACTGTAAGATGAAGGGTGAGGGTAAGCCAAGGGTGCAGTCTTGCAATGGGAATCATGTTTGTGGTAGGTTGGTGTAAGAGAAGTAGCAGGAACTTTTTATCTCATAATTATGATTTTGTGAAACTATAGCTGTGCTTGTGCCCTCTACAGCACTGCTTATGACATGAAGAAAGGTGTGCTAATTGGTTCTGTTAACTGAGATATAAGGGCGTTGGAGTGCAGTGGTGTGGGATGGTGAATGCCTCATTGAGGAATTGTAGGGAAATGGGGCTCCAAGGTGTAGTTTTGGAGCATAATGTTAAGGAAGCTCAAGATACTTCTTAATGGAGAATGTATGTGATATCTTATAGTACAGGTTATCATAGTAGCTTGATCCTTGGGTTTTGTTTTGATTTTTTTTTATTATTATTTTATTTTTTTATTCAGAATATATACATAATTGTACTGAAGTAATCTTAAAATACTGAAACTAGTGAGGCAGGAGAAAGCAGCTGCAGAGTTTTAAGTCTTCTGATAACAAGGGTTAAAGGATGATGTCAATGTTCATTTTCACCTTTTTTTTTTCCTAGGTTTTTAACTCTTGGGTAAAGCCATTTGATGTTGGGTTGCAGGTCTTACTCTTTAAGAAAAGAAGACACTTTTTCTTTTAGTTGGTAACAGAGAGAACTTTACACAGGTTGATGCTGTTTAAAAAAATGAGAAAAAAGTCTTTCTAGCCAGTAGAAGCCATTTCTTCAGCATGGCCTGCATGTAGTATCTTGAGCAATGACCATTGTTTTATTACCTGAGGTGGGGGGGAGAGTGTCACTGGTTTTGGTCCTGCTAAACTAAATTGTCTGTTTAAGCTTCTCTAATACATATGTAATAGAGGAACACCGGACTCTATGCAGTTTAATCATCATTGCTGCAGATTTTTTTATATCACCAGAGGGACCATCCTCTGGTACCAAGAATGGGACAATTATACACTTTCACTTTGAAAAAAATCAACCAAACAAGGTGCTAGAGCCATGTTCTTATGAGCAGGCTAATACTTAAATCAGCTCAACACTTAACTGTCACTTAGCTTAATTTTATATGCTGTACTGAAGGTTAAGCTGAGGCTGGCATTCCCCTTGAAGCAAATCACATGTGAGCAGTGGTAGTGAGTAGTACTCCATAGACTAAACACGTGGAAAACATTTCATAGCTTTGAATGTTCTAAAGAGTGTTTTTCAGCACTGAACAATGTCCAGCATTTCATAAAATGGAGGAGAGTTGCAGTTACAGTTTCAGTATTGTGCAGAATTTCACAGAAAAGTCATCACTGGGCAAAATCAAGCTTTTATGTCTTTCAAGCAATGCACATCAGTTTTCACGAAGTTTGTGTATACTTTACGGTCAGAAAGATCTGGAATGAAACATCTTATTTGTTGCGTAAATCTGTGAAAACTACCTTTTTGGGAAAAGAATTTATAAGTTATGTGGAACCACTTTTTATTATTCTGCTGATTTGTTTTTAGATGTAAAAATGTTTTTCTTCATTATGATTCAAAATGTATTAAAACATTCAACAATTTTTTTTTTTTTTGCAAGTTGCTGTTCTTCTGTGCTGCATTAAGGTTGCTTGTAATCTTATTTTTTCACTGTGTTAGTAGTCAAAAGGATTTTCCTATCCACTTTCCACTCTTCTGTGCTCAAAAAGTTGATTTCCAAGGCACTGATGGGCACAGTTCTTCTGCAGGAAGGCCGAGTCTGTCCCTTACAGTGGACTTCTGTAGTGCAAATGCCAGTAAAGCCCATAGACTGAAAAGGTGCTGTCTTTTATGCTGTCTTCTCCAGTTTTGTATGGAAAAAACCCTTGTAATTACGTATTGTTATGCTGATTATACAGCAGTCTCCATGTGACTCTTCACAGTGCTCGATAAATTGACACTTTTAATGAAATCTAAGCCAGTTTTTGTATGTTTAGAATACAGCAAAAGTACTGTAAAACTGCTCTGGTGGGGGAAGCCCACTGTCAGTTTTTCTCTAGGTTGAAGTAAAGGGTCTTTGCTTGTTGCACTGGTATTACTCAAAACCTAAAGCTTTGCCGTATTGAAATAAACCCCCAAAAGCTCGTTGTCGTCGCAAGCCGTGCCGCTGGGTTTCGGATGCCTGGGAGAGTCCTGCCTAACCAGCACCCGAGTGCAGAGCGTGCCTGTTTGCCTTCCGTCTGCTTTAGGAGCCTTTATTGCCACATTTTGATTCCTGCAGAGCTGGTGCTCTGGAAAACTGTTGCTATTCAATGTTGCTGGTGATAGGGACCAGTAATAAAAGACTGAAGTTACAAGGTGGCACAACTGATGTGAGAGCAGGGTTGAGACAGAATGCCAAACCCTTGTTTTTAGTTGATTTCAGTGGAGGGATTAAAATCAAGTTAGGGCTTATTGCAACCGGTTTGAACTTGTGATGCTTGTAACCTCCTTAAATCTTCTGATGGTCTAAGTTATATACCCTGTACAAAGGCCATTTCTGCCTGTATTTTGGAGGGAGGCGATTTGAAAATGAGTATGTGTTAAAGCCTGTTTTGTGATGGTATTGGGGTTTTTTTCTTTATTTCTTTAACTTGCGAGTAAATAGTGTGCACAAATAAGTGGTTTCAGTAGGATGTCTGTGTTTTAACCTGAGGATGAGCTGCAGGAGAACCACTCTGTTGTGCATCACAGTTTGCTCTTTAGACAGGCGTAGAAATTTTATTTAATGCTCCACTGAGACCAGAGTATGTCACTGAAAAATTATTCAGCCTTGTGATATTTTATTTTTAAGTAGTGTTGTTAACTATACTAATTCCCACAGGTCATAGTTTTCGGAACATAAGTAATTTGCAGGAGCTTACAGAGGAAATCCTGTTAAATTCAAACTATAAATCCTGGTCAAAACGTACCAGTGACGGGGAGAGGTGTCGTACTGGGGAAGTGTGGGTTGTGCCGGTGTGCTGTGGATGCTGCTTGTCAGTGTCTTGCGAGTGAGAATATTCATCAGTACCAGGACGTGCTGTTTCCCAGTGAAGAGGGGAGGCTGACGAGCGTTTGCAATGTCTAACCCAAGTGCCTGAATTAGCAGCTTGAGCACCCTGAATAGTTTTTGCGACTTTCTGAAGGGTGGTTCGGTGCCACATAGAGCTCAAGCGTTCAGGGTTTCTGCTGGAAAATGGAAACAGTGCAAAGTGTCTGGGATGGCACGCACAGTAGAAGGGAGCTGAAAGTAAAAAAAAAAAAAAAAAAAAAAAGTTCTGGCTGGGACTATTTTGTAAATGGAAATGGTTTTAGTCTGGCTGGCACCCGCTGCACAGCGGAATGACGGCACTGCTAAGGAACCATGTCGCCCGATGCTACTTGAGGGCCGATTTCCAGCTGCTGCTCACTGCGCCGTGCTGCCGGCTCCCACCAAGACTTGCCATACTTGCTATTAGCTTTAGTTTAACACCGGTTTTCTGTGATTGCCCTCTCCCACTTGTATTTGCCATCTTCCTCCTCTCCCCAGGGTAGAACAGATTTAGTTACGTGTTTATTTCGGAGCACAACGCCAATGAAAAGAAACCCTTGCACACAGGTCTGTGAAGGGAGGCTGGCAGCCCTGTGCTGGGAGCAGGGGCCTGGTGCTTGGAGCTGACTTTGATGTCAACGGGCTTTTTGTCATCTTCATGTTTGTTTGGTTGGTGTAATTGTTAGTAATGAAGCTTCCTTGAAGACTTTCTGCATTAATGGTCTGGGGTTACTGAAGGCTGAATCAAGCCTGTGCACCTTACCTGACGGGAGAAACTAGATTTGCAGTGCTGCTGCTGTAGGTGACTTAAGGCATCAGGAAGGGGCAGACAATGATTTCAAAGGCTGTGGAAGTGTTACAGAGAAAGGAGAAGGAGTCTGCAGTGTATGCAGGAGTGGTGACCCGGCACTGGAGAACGAAGTAAGATCACGGGAGAAACCTAAAGAGGCAAATCTGTGATGAAAGTGTTTGAACTGCAGGTGAGGAACATGAAGGAAGGATAACAAAGGGGGATGAAAAGCTGGAGTAAAAATGGGAGAGCTGAGGGAGCCAGGTGGAACAGGGAGCACGGAGGGGTTAGGAGGAGGTGCATGTCTGAAAGGTGAAGCTTACTGGTCAGCTGCGGATAAACTGTGCTGGGAAGCCGGAGTCTAGTGGATGCACTGACTTGAGGAGAAGGGAAAGGAGAGATGGGAACAGGGCAGGCAGAGCCTGCAGAGGGGGGAGCAGCAAGCAGTGGGCTTGCTGGGAAACACAGATATCTGGATGTGCTCTACGTCCAGACCCTGATACACAATCATCTGGAAGTTAAAGATCTTTGCATTTTTTAAAAGATCAGGCTTGTTTGTGTCAGTGTCCTTGGTCTGGAGAAAAGCTTGCTTATATAGAGCCGGCCTGAATTGTATATATTCAGTTCTCGATGTCAAGTGTTGTAATGGTGCAGGGATGCCTCAAGCAGCTGATACATTCACTCCTAGGAATTGTAACCTTAGCACAGGATTGAAAATGTTACATACAAACGAGCTCTATCCTACAGACTCCAGGTATGACAGCAGGGCATGTGGCTGATTAGGAGTCACTCCTGGAGTGGACATCGCTTGAGCGAACAATTGATTTGGCAGGAGGAGATGCTGGTTTACACGATCCCTTTGAGAATATGTGGCCAGTCTGGAAAGTAAGGTTAAGCATTTTAAGCTTGAGGACGACTTCGGAGCAAAATGCTCTGAACACTTGCCTCTTAATGCTGTTTAATTCAGTTCAGTCTGAATTGACTTGGGGATATCTTTAGCCGAGCCAAAATAGAGGCGTCCCAATGGATAGATTACGCCAGGGAGACACTGCTGTATTTTCAGTAGGGTCTTAATCCTGGAAAAGGTGAAACTGGCCTTTCCTTCAAATTTTCACTTTGTTGAGATGTCAAATTTTGATACCCTCCCTCACAAATCCAACTAAAAAGATTATTTTTGACTTTGATGATCAAACTTCTAACTCCAGCACATGCAAATGACTTTTGGTCAAAATACACCCCTAAGATTACAGACAGTATCAGTCTTACGCTAAGGAGGTAATTTGTGCCTTCATCCAAACCATTACCTGATGGAAAGGAGAACAAATAACTGGGTAACTTCTTAAGTTAATGTTCTAAATTTATGTGGGTTTATCATTTAATACTTTTAATGAATATATTTTCCTCTAAGTGCTTAATTTGGATAAAGGCAGAAATCTGATTTTAATTTTCTTGTTAGTTTTTTAGACCTTATCTAAATCTTTGCTCTGACACCAAGATCAGCCTTGTACAGATGAAAATGGAACCCGAGTATTTTAGTGGAACAATGTGTGTCCTCTGAGGCTGAAATTGCTGAGTGTCTGGTAAGGTGAGTAATCCTAATAATAAATAGAAAAGTGTAAAATGTGACACAGTACAGAACAAACACTGAAATCAGGTTGATTGTATGATAAAAACTTGAAGTACGGGATTAAAGTATTAGGGAAAAGGGAGAGAAATGAAGGAAACCCAGAACTTTTCAGCAGCAGTTGAAGGGTAGAGGGAATAGTGATGATATCATTGTTAATTAAGATTGTTTTTCAATGTGGATAATTGCAGGACATGTTGTTTTGGCCTTTGGTGTTCTACGAAGCTTGCAAAAACTGTCTCTGCCAGAAGGCTGTCAAAAAGTTGGATGCTGTCATGGAGCGGTGCAGCCTTCAGAAGTGCTGAGCTCCTGTCAGCGTTCCGTGGAGTCTGGCAGGTGGTTAGGGGTTGGGAAAATCACATTCAGATGGGCCTAAATATGGATCTAGGAGCTTCATTTTAGTTGCCTGGTTTTGAAGGCTATACCCTAATTTTGTATATATTTTCTGTTGTTGCTGAATTAATGAACTGAAAAGTTCTTGGACACAGATGCCTGGTTTACTGAAATATAAGAAAATCAGAGAGGTAATTTTCTCTCCCAAATTACATAGGGCTACTTGGAGTTTTCTGTTGGGAAACTGAAGCTGCATTGTGTCAGTTCCAGATCGAGCTACTTACTGATCAGTGAACAAACACTTTCAATTTCAGATGCTCAATGCTCCTCTTGCAAAAATCTTTTTACCCCTGCAGAAATAACAGTGTAAGTTTTCCATAGCAAAGGGAACTAAAGGTTTAGTTGAAGTTGCATTCGTAACTGTAACACCACCCCCCGCCCTGAGTTCTGCCATTATAAGCAAAACTGAGGAAATCAAACCTGAATGTATTTTTATGGTTCTGACCATTCAAACCGATGCTGTATTTCTGTGAAACCTTGATGTTACAGTTAGATCTCTCCTGTGCTTACCGTGAGGACACTACTGGGTGCCCATCTGCAGATGTGCTGCCAAGGGGGATCTTCTTTATCTAAAAACAAGCGTAAAAGCGGGCAGTGATAGAGAGGAGATACGGACTTCCATCTCCATGTGGTTTTTGACCAGAAAATACAGCTTGTTTGAAGTGACAAGTGCACGTCATTTACTTACCTTGGTGGAAGCACAGGGTCTTGACCCTGAATGTCAATTCCTGTACCTGAAATAGCATACAATCAAACTTGATCGTAACATTTTGTGCCAGCGAGAGATGGAGCCACATGGAGATAAAGCGAAGGGCTTTGCCTCCTGTAGCAACTCAGGCCAAATAGGAGCTGGGTGGCAGCAATCAGAAGGAAAAAACCTGTTCTATACCAGACTGGTGGAAGAAATGGGGCTCTGGGAAGCTGTCTGCAGAGCTGGTGGTGCACCGTCCCTCCCCAGGGCTTCTGTTGACCAGAAGTCCCTCTTTTTAGGGGAGAGACATTTTTGAGATTGTGTTCAAGGACTTATTCAATCACAGAATCACAGCATATCCTGGGATAGAAGGGACCCGCAAGGGTTATTGAGTCCAGTTCTCAGTACTTGGCCATTATTTACCCACATTAAAACCCTGGTGCCCTGTGCCTAGTGCTTAGGGCTTCAGGGCAGCCCTTGTAGCAAAGTCTGATTTTGCAGCTGGAGAATAACTAGGCTGGAAGGGGCCCCTGCATCTACCTTTGAAACCCTGAACTTTTTCTCCTTTTCTTGCTTGGCTGCAGCATCTCCCTTGTGTTTATGCAAGTGTGTGCCTAAAGTAGTATTTTTAATGGTTTGCTTTATTTTGTCAAACCAGTATTTTCTTTTGAAAAACAGCCTGGCAAGGTCTTAAAAGAAGCAGCTATAAACAGATCAACAGTGCATTAAAGGAAAGTTTAAGACCAAGAGTTAGTTAGAGCCATGTCCCTGCAGAGATTATCTGTGCTCCACATAAAGCCAGCATTCATGAGAAAAATATGAATATCACCGGGCAAGACTATGCAAAATCCTTAAATTTGGCTCTGCTGGAAATAGAGACAAGTTAGGTAGAGGTGCTTCTGGAGGATGATGTACAGAAAATTAGGGTGAGAGCCCAGTATCATAATTGTTATTATAATATATAGCAGCCTTAACCATGTATAAAGGCAGTAAGGGAGTACTGGGAGAAACACCCTGGCAGCATGGCATGGCAAGGGTTGCTGCTGCTCCACAGCTGAAGTGCTACAGTCAGGGTACTCATAGGCACACACAGGTGTCAGAGGCTTCTCCTTTGCATTTTTCAGGCTCCTCAGGACTTGGCAAGTTCCTGCTTTCCCCTTCCACCTCTTCGCACCAGCTCTTCGCACTGCGCCAGGCTGTGCGGGAGCTCCAGGGACAGAAGGTGAAGGAGAATAATGAGGGATTTGCAAAGAGTTTTGGTAGCATGAGGCACTGGAAAAAAGTGCTCATTTGGAAAGGTAACGAGTGTCTGTAATTGCCAGGGTGGGTCAGGGTGGGCATCCAAACAGCTGAGGGGGAGCTGGGAGGAATCAGAGCAGAGGCCCCTTGCAGTGAAAACAAGTGCCCTGTGAAGTTGTGCAGCCTTTAAAACAAACAAACAAACAAACGAATAAACTTTTGATGTCACAGAGCTTTTAAAAAAGACATTTGCTATGTTCAGAGGAGATTGATGTTTACAGCTGTATCATGTGAGACCAAAGGAAATGAGTTTGCAATAAGTCGGGGTGTGACTAGAACCATTATTTTAGTTTGGCTGAACAGGGGAAGGTTGTGCTTCGCTGATGGTGTAAAAAAAAAAAAATAAATAATAAAAATCCAGATGGTGTAAAAAAAATAAATAAATCCAGAACTAAACTCCGAAGTAAGGGTGACAACTAAGAGCAAGGCGGAACTTAGATCTCTGCTCTACTTCAGCATCAGCTGGGTGTTGGGTGAGATAAGGACAACAAAAATTTGGGTAGGACTAAAAGGTCTGGACAGAGACGGGTTTGTGAGCCATCAGGATATGAGCTCAGCTGCTGTTTGCGAGGAGACTGATGGCAGGGCCCTGTGATGCTGCGGGAGGACCATGCCTGGCATCCCCCAGGAGCTCTGCAGGAGGCAGGGCTGGGGCGGGTGGTAACAGGTGGCTGCACATGGGACCGGGCCAAGGACCCCAAGGATGGGCACATCAGCCCTGGCATGAAAGGCACAGGAGGGAGTGAAAGAGTGTGAAGGGCTTGGTGAGTCACTAAGGTGGGCGAAGGAGTTGGAAGGTGAAAAAACAGAATAAAGTCAGTGTCTGTGTGAGAGAGAGGAGGAACGGGCTGTGGGACAGGGAGGGTGACATTGTGTTTTTGCGTTTTCTTTTGGAGCAGCTGGTGTGACTCAGAGCAGCGATACCCGGGGGCAGGAGCACCCAGGTGTCTGAGGAGGACTTCGCTGAGGCTGTGGGTGTGAGTTGCAGCTCAGGCAGGCCCTGACTAGTGTTTTCACTGGTTGAGAAACCAGGCTAATTTGAGTGTTAAAAAAGACCCACTTTCCCAAACTCCTAGAAGGTTTGCCTTGTAATGAGGTTTAAGAAAGACTGGAATTTACCAAGGAGACCACAGTTTCAGCTTTGCCAAAAGGGCGAGTATTCTTTGTAGCAGTTTTTCTGCTTATAAGGTCTCCCCCAACAAGTCATTAAGTGTGTTTGCAGCACCGCTGTGCATTGCTCTGAGTGCTCTAGGAATATACTAGCACCAAATATGTGCTAGGAATAGAATGTTATATGCCTCTAAGCGTCTCATTTGTTAGGCTTTTAAGTATTGAATTGTGCTCTGGTTCTTCCAAACCCCATCCCTCCGTGCAGTGCTGTTGGCCTCAATGAGCCTTCAGCAATCAAGTGTTTGCAAGAGCCTCATCTGCTCGTTTGAGTCTCTACCTTGAACCACCCACAACTGTCTTTGGAATAGAACATATTTCTGCTTTCCCACCAGAAAGCCACAGCCACTGAGATGCCCCTTTTCACTGCCCTTTCCCCCTCACCAAAGAAAGTTTCCCCCTTCAGTGTCTTCCTGTCTCAAAGTGACAGGGGGCAGAAAGAGGTGAACCTCAACACGTGAATAAGTCCACATCACGCTTTTTCCTAAGCAGCTTCTGTGATGTTGCAACCAAGATGCTCTGTCAATAGCCTCTGTATTTATTTTCCCCTACTGAAGGCCAGAGATTAATTTATCTGGACGTCCACTCCACCTTGCAACACAGCTTTGTGTTATACTTGATAACATGTGGAGCTGTTTTAATCCGGCTTAATTTGATCTTGATCTTTAGTTAATACCCTTTTGATTTTTCCTCTAACCTGTTTTCCTGAAGTTTACAAGTATAAAATCATAGGAGAAATGGTATCTAACTTCTGATCCACATTATTAATAAGCTGATTACAAGTATTTAAAGTTATCTCCTCTTCTCCAGATGCAACAGAACAAATGCCCTCTAAACACCATCAGTCTTGCCAACAAGTTACAGAGCTCTTGCTGGATATCACCGGTGTCAAAATGCAGATGGAGACCTTGGTCCTGTGAGTCAAACCATCATGCGAGTCCAGCTGAGCTTGGTGGAGCCCTATCAAGACATAGATTTTCAGTCTTGTAGTTCCATCAGGTGTGCAAGTTTTGGCTTGAAGAAACTGCCAGTAAGCTGGGTCATTTACACAAAATATTTGGTGAGTATCACGGAGCGATTTCTCTGTAAGTACCATGGGTAGGTGGTTAGAGGCAGTGTAGCAGCCTAGTGCTCAGCCCAAGGATAGCAAAGGTGCTGCTGTTGGCCATCCTGGACTCTTGCCTCTATTCCCTCAAGCCTTTAGTCATCTTTTTTTCACATGGTAAGTTCCTGGACAGGGTCAACCCCCTTGCTGTGTGTTTGGATGGTGGTGGGTGCGCTGGAGCCTCCGATACAGGCACTTTGTCTCTGGGCGAGCGGGGCTGTGGGTTTCTGTGCTGCCCATGGGCAGCAGAAAGAGGGATCTTTCCTGGGGGTGACCTCAAGCAGTTGGTGCAACTGTGGGTCAGACCCTATTTGGGGACAGGGGACCAGTGGCAATGGGACATGAAGGCCTGGTTGGGATCCTCTGGGAGCCTCTGGAGGGGCAGTTAGAAGATGAACAGCAGCACCGGCTTTTTAGCACCCAGGTGCTGTGGAAGGAAGCTTCTTGCTCCAGGGGATCTGACTACTTGGGCCAGGGGGGTGTGATGAGGTTTGTCCTTTGTTTCTTGGGTCCATGACGTACCGGTGAATTGCCAGGCTTGCAGGTGAGCTCTGCCCATCAGAAAGCTGTAGGTGCTGGGACAGTGTCGTGTGTTCACTGAGTGACTGGCCCTTCACAGATGTGTTGAGAATAACTCTTGTCCAAGGGCTTTCCACAGAAAATGCGCCGCATGCCAGGAGTGTGCTCTAGGGCCGCACTGTTTTTCCCCATAAGAAAGCCCATCTCCTGTGTGTGACAGCGATTTTATACTGGTGTAGCTCCATCAGCCACATCAGCTTTAGGTGGGCTATTTGAGAACAGAGGCAGATCCTTTTTCTTATTTGGGAAGAAAACAAGTCTTTTCTTCTTCATTAGGGATGGCTCTGCAGGGAAAAGATTGCCGTTTCCTGCCCATATGCTCCCTGGTCCTTTAAAAAGGGAAGATCTAATTGTCTTAAAAAGGAGCGATTCTTCAGGACTCTGCATACACTTAGAAGGCGTTAAATGAGGAAATCTCTGACACTGCCCCTAGAACTGCATAATTTAATAAATAATATACAAGGCTGAATTCTTAAGTTTTGGTATTTATCTTTCGATTTTTTCAATGTAACTAATTGTCAAAGGGTAAATCATCACCAAGCTACGTAAGAAATGAAAGAATGGAAGAAATGAATGAACAAAAGAAATGTCCTGGCTGTGCAAGGACAATAGGTACGTGCTTGATGTGTGCCAGGAGATGGTGTTTGCCAGTGCCTGGCGGCTGCCAAACCGTCTCCTAACAATGACTTGTTGATGAGTCGTTGGGGGGACACCCTTGGGACCACCACCTCCAGCCAGCCCATCGAGCCTTCCTGGAGCCTCTGCCTCAGGGCTGGGGAGAGCAATTTCAGCACCCACCCGAGACCTGCCCTCATCTCATAGCTCTGCTGAAGCTCTGCTGTTGCTAATGCACCTGATTTTCCTTTTTCCAGTTGTTTGGGGTTTGTATTTTTTGGGGTTTTTTTTCTTTTCTTTTTTTTTTTTTTTTTCTTTTTCCAGAAATATTGTATTGCATGCATTTCTCCCTGGGTGAGCAGAGCTGCTGGCCGGGGTGTTTCCCACTGAGGAAGGCTGAGCACAGGGCGATCTGTTGTTGGGAATAAATGCCAGCAGAGGGCACGCCGAGATATGCAGTCGGGGAAAAAAATAAAATTACGTGTGTTGGGTTTCTCTGAGGAGTGAGGCAAAACTGTTGGTTCATAATTCATGTGCCTGTAGGACATTGTAAGAGAATATAATTGGTCTGTCAGGGCAGTGGTGGTATTTTGCTTTGAAAAATGCTATCAACAAAATATCTTAAAACATCTATGAATGTAACATGATTTTCGATGTGTTGATGGAAAGAAAAGAGCCTCCCCTCCCCTGGCTCACCTGGTTCTCTTCTATTAACCTTTCCTCCACAGCAGTTAGAAAAAGGTAATAGAGTAAGCAGAGTTTTGCAGTTTTAAAGACAGAAGCTTTTTTTTGTTTGTTTGTTTTTAATAAGTATATATCTAATTTTTATATTATTTTAATTCAATATAGACTAGCTGCTGTTGCTCTTTGGGGCTAGATTTACACTATCTAGGTTTGTGGCATGTTTTCCAGCTTAATGTGCTAATCTGGGTGGGATTGTGCACACTGAATACCCAAATGTGAGTCTTCCTGGGGAATAAGACATCCCCTAAATGTCTGTCTAACAGCAGATCCAAGGAGCTAGCTAGCACCAATATACAATCACCTCCAAAAGAAATAATTAATGACATCTATTGATTCCTTGGTTGTAAAGTTAAACCATGCAATGGATGGCTCTGCCCAGAGGACCCCACGGAAAGCCATGAAGTCCTGGGTGTCCCCTGCCCGATGTGTCCGTGGGTTGGGTGCTTTAGGCTGGTGTTTGCCTTGTGCTGCACCGCTGCTGCTGCTGGTGGTGGTGGGACCAGGAGCTGGGAGATGAGGTGCTAAGGTGACTCCGTGGTCCACATCCACCCAGGTGCAAAGGAGCTGATGCTCGCTATGGGCAGAGAGGGGAATGAAAAACCTGTGGCATTTCAAAGAAAAATCTAAGCTTTTATTTTAAGTATTTAAGGATAATAAAATGGTTTAGCTAATCAGGCAAAGTGTTCAATCAAACTTCCCTACACTTCAGTTTCGAATAGATCAGGAACACAACTCTCACCTCAGAATCACTGAAATGTGGTTTTGTTTTGGCGGGTGGATGCACAGGGTTTGGTCCTTCCTTGCACCAAGCTAACATCAGTCTGGAGCAGGCACTGCATTGCTCGGGGCCATGCTGCAAACCCAAGGAAGGGCCAGACATAGAGCTCCCTGCACTGCTGCTGCTCACCGGTGCTGGGTCACGATGGCAGTGCCAGTCTTGCCTGGCAAAATGGCCTGGCAAAGCTGCCGGAGAGCACAGGCAGGGCCGGCAGGTAGGCTTAGATGCCCAGATGCCAAAACACAGGGAGTCTCAACCCACCAGCAAATGTCCAGAGGCAGCACTGGCCCCGTGCCAGCTCCCTCTGCCTGGTGGGATGGAGCTCGCTAAGGGGAGTCCTATTTAGTGCAGGGCTTTCCTAGGGGAAATCCTCTGTCCAGGGAGAGCACATCACGTAAATGAATTCAAATTCCCTCAAAAGACATGTTTTCTGCAAGCTCCCAGCATAGCAAAGACTCCATATTGCGTAGTGTGTAATGTATAATGTATAATGGCTCTCCCTCAGCCTTGCACCCCTGTCTGTTGGCCTCCAGGCAGAAAAGCAGTTGGCTAAACCCATCCTTGATTTGGATGGGAAGAGCCTCATTTAAAGAAACACTGTCTGTATGTGTTTGTAATGGAGCGAGGGGAGGCCCCTCCACCGGGAAGGCCTTGTGTGCTCAGATGGACACCTGAGGTCAGCTGGAAATGGCTGGGACAACCCTAAAGCTCTTGGAGGAGGCGGTAACTCCAACACCTCTGATGATCCCCTCTTTGACTGGCTTGAATTGAGCACCCTACTGCAGGAACCATTAGGGTTATAAACCTGCAAATGGGCAAACCAGCCTGCTGTACCCTCTACCTAGGCATGATGGTTGTACAAAGTCCACAACAGTACCTGAATTAGATTGTTTTAGTTTGTTTTCTTTTTTTAAATTGTCAGCTGGGAGGTTACTGGCACAAGTCCATACGTGAGAGCAGCTCCAGGGTGTTCGTTGTTACTCATCTAGAATTTACTTCAAGGACACCTTGAAGTCTTTGTCTTTGCTGTCATTTTAGGTAATATTTCTTTGAGAAATTTCCCACCCAAAACTACATGATGTGGTTATGGTTGACTGACATAGTTTGCAAGTCCATCAATTTCTAACATCCAATCCATTTCTACCCTTGAAAAGTTGCATTGCTTTGAAGTAATATGTGGTTTTTCAAAGTAACTATGCAGTCTTTGATTCTATTAGCTAAGCAGCAAAAGGATTCCCAAATGAAATGAGGAGTTTGAAGTCAAACAAAACATCTTTTTTGATCCAGCCAAAAATTTCTCATTTTTCCCTTCAGAAAGGAAATTACCTGACATGTAGATATATTTGGATGTGCTTACAAAAGCCATGTGTATGTGGAAAGCATCATGCACTTTATGAGAGAAGATTTCTTTACTACAGATACAGTACTGTTTCCAATACTGCCTTTTGGTACCCAATCAATCTCCCAATAAAAGCCTTTTCCTGAATTAAAACAAGAACCACAAAATCCTCAAAAACCTTGTTTTGGTTGCCCAAAATGTGTATAAACTCTAACTAACAGGGAACTGGTGGAGCAATAAACAAACATGTTTAACACCTAAGGCACTGGTACCCTCCGCAGACTCTACAAGAGTTCATTAAACCTTGCCCTGTAAACTTATGGACCAATTTCATCTCATGCCGTCTATTCTGCCAAGTTCTTGCTCTGTAATTCCCTAAACAGGATAAACTCCTAGACATTCAGCCAGCAGCAAGAGGACTAGCAGCTGAGCGTAACCAGCACTCCCACCGCCTTGCTTGCTGCCATGCCTGCAGCTCGCTTCGATCCCTGCTTTAAACGATCATTACAATCAATAGAGTAATCAGGGAAATGGCCTGCGCTGCTGCCTGTGCCTTCCTGCTGGGCATCTGCTGCACGCCCCAGCCACCCCCAGCATCAGGATGCCTCTGGCCTGCCACTGGGTACCCAGGACCTGGCCTGGGCTGATGGCACGCGCTGGCGAGGGGCTGTGTCAGTGCTGTGTTAACAGAGAGTTCATCTCACCTCCCTCCCTCCAAAAAGGAGGTGTCACGATGGTGGGTGCCTACACCCAGCTTACACCGAGCGCGTGGCTTGTGGGAGGCAAACGTCGTGGGAGAGAAATTCCCACTCTGTAGGTATATATGCAATGTTTTAAGTAGATGTGTTGTTCCCAGCAACTGAGGAGTAACTGGTATGGATTTATGAAACATTTGAAAAATCACAAAGTTAAATTCAAGAGCCTCTTGGGGTTTTTTACATTTTTACATCTCTTCCTGTTATAGCAAAATATATGTATTCAGCAAGATGGCAGTTCTGAAGTATAGGAAGCTATAGTGGTTTTCCTAAATAAAGGAGGTGGTTTAAAAAAGTGAAATATCTACCATAATTATTTCCTTTTTTCCACCCTTCATATACTTATTTTCTTCTCTGTGAGCTGGGTCTGTGTTTATCACAACTTTGTCCCAGGCTAAGTGGCAGCCACTCTACGCTATCAGCTGAAACTATCGTATATTCTTTATAGATTACAGACCTCAGAAATGCCTTAGAAAACTTGGAATACAATCATTAGGCCTATTTTGTGCTCCTCTAACTGGCAAATCATGCAAAGCTCCAGGAAAGAGAAAAACGTAAGCTAGCAGATCATAAGCAGTCTCTTGTAAATGGCTTTCCAGCCCGCAGAAAGGCACGCTTTTGAAGTCCAACAGATGGGGCCATGGCTGGTTCCTGGAGGAGATCTGTGACCCTCTGCTGCCTTGAGAGTTGACGCTTCTGTTCCTGCCTGTCCCAGATGCTGAGTGGATGAGAAACGCCTGTGCTGGGCAGGACCGAGCCGTTCCCCTTCCTGGTTTTGGGCAGAGCAGAGAGGATGGATAATCCTTTGAGCTGGGGGTGAGCAACGTTTTGATCTTTAGTTTTATAAGGATGCTGCTGCTTGAAACCACCTAATTGTGCGGCTGGGTGTGGGGAGGTGGGAATCAGAGCGAGCTGGCAGGGCCTGGGGAGGGTGGCCAGAGGCGCATGGTACGTGTCCTCCATTGGATGCCCATCTCTAAATGTTCATTTCTGAACATGTCTGTTATAAAAAAGTGTGGGTGTAGCTTTTCCACCCCCTCAGCTGTGTTTACAGACACAGTGATCACGAGCACTGGAGCCCAGCCTGGTGGCTGCGTAATAGGGGGGCAGCCCCTTCCTGCACCCCCACAGGGATGGCTGGGGTATGGTGCCGAGGTAACTTTACATGGGGTGTCTCTGAGAATGGCTAAGGTGCAAGAAAGAGCAGTGAGAAGCCGATCCATCAGTGATGCACCCGTGGGGTCCGGAGTTGCATTAAGTTCAGTCTTTCACCCTTGATCCTTATTTGCCCAGACCCAAAGACTTGTCTTCCTGATTTGCCCATGGACCAGCCTCATCAACTTGGACCTGCCCAGCAGCTGCTGTGCTGTGGCTGTCCCTGGTTTCCATCGCCAGAGCTGCTTCACTCTCCTTGCTCAGGGATGGTGGGACTATACCCCTATCAGTGGCGTTGCTGCCTGCCATCCTCACCTTCAGCCCTGGCTCAGGGGTTGCCTTCTCTTGCAGTGTAGCTGGCACTTGTCGTCGTCGTCCCCCGTCCCCCTTCAGAGTTTTATTTCTTAGTTTTATCTAAATCCCATGATTTTGTCACCAGGAGTCCATAAGTGGATTCAGTTTCATTGACCAGCATTCAAGCATCAATTTAACTACATGTTAAGCAGGGCTGACTTTCTGAATTGGGACCAAAACCACTGTTGGAGGAGGACAGTGCTGAATTCAGGTGTTTTGGGATTTGATTGTTTCCTATTGAAATCAACACCAGGCTCCAGCTAATTTCAATAACAAAAGCTATAACCAAATGTAGAAGTATGCATATTTAAGTCACTAGGTGGGAATGAAACACTTGACTGTGCTCTGGATATTGTATATTGTTCAGAATTTCACAGTAGCTACCTTTGTGCTGGCACACATTTGCAGTATGTTTCAAATAACTGGAATAATTATATATACAGTTCTAGTAAGCGGTTAATGCAGATGATATGTTCCTACAGAGAAAGAATGATAACAAGTTCAGTAATTATGGGGAATGGGAATTAAACCTGATAAACTGCATGGGCATAGTAGACCTGCAGTCATGAATTTTGCTTTTGATTGATACCAAGAACACATAGTTGCTGGAGAGAAGTAATAACACTGAAATATGCATCATCCCAAGCAGTAGTTTAACTGTGTATGTGTGTGTCAGATCTAAGTTAAATGCTTATCTTGAAGCATGTGATTATTAAAGAAATATAAACCTTGTTATGCATATATCAAATATGAGTATCTAGTATATTTGGAAAACGTACAACAATCTTATCACTTCAGACTGGACATCCACTATAGCTAAGTTAATGGGGCTTTTCAAAACATTTCTCTGAAATGTTCTTTTCCCAGTTTTTGAGTTACAAAACTTATTGTGCAGCACCTCATACAGTGATAACAATGATGGCACAAGACCTTCCTAGAGCTTGGAGCTAGACCATGATGACCTATGTGTGGTCCAGGAGCTGGTGTGGGGCCACCACAGCTCTGCCCAGCCCACTGCCATCACCCCAAGGTGATGCTTGAGCCTCCCTGTTGCAGATCTCAGACAAGTGGTCACACCAGGGAAAGGTGCAGGCCACTGCTCCTGAAGGCCAACTCTGGGCAGGCAGTTTGTTGTCTGTTCTTAAATATTTCAGGTTTTGTTCATGTTCTGCTCCCGTCTTGTAGTAAACTGGGCTGTACCCTGCCTTCCTGGTCCTTGAAACCCAGGCCTCATCTTCGCATGTGGTTTGTGCCCAAGGATGTCAATGGGCAGGTGCTGTGACTTGTTGGCCCAGTGCATTATGGGGCTGATTTCTTTTCGAGTTTTTCTTCACAAACGTTTTTGGAGAAGTTGCTGCTGCTAATTAATCTCGTAGAGGGCCAGGCTCATTTTTGGCCCTTAATGATCAATAGCATTTGATCAGTTTTGTACTGATTAGTGTTGGTCATTCCTGGATTAAAAAGGGTAACTTCTATCTGACTCACTAATGTTTTGGGGCTGTAAATTCTCTTTTAGCACATTAACACTCTTTTGTAGTGTGATATTTGATGGATGAAAGTGTACGTTATCTATAACCTATTTTCTTGAAGCTCAGCCCAGAAAAGCAGCACACTCTAGTCTCTCTAGAGTACCTTAATTTTCAGTCATAACCACATTTAGACATAGCACTGCTGTTTTAAATTGGGGTAATGAAATCTTGACAAGTGGCTTGGACAAACACAACGCAAGCAATAACAGAGGCTTTAATAAAATGAAAGGATTTCCAGGGAATACCTTCATTTCTTCCCTTCTCCAATTTAATTCTTTCTGTGAATAATCAGACCATAACATAGGACTAAATTCAAGAGATGAAGTTCAGCTGGAGAGGAAATAATGTCCATAAAATGTTTTCAAAGGTTGTTCATTTGTTTGAAATGAGTTCTGTGTGTCGGACTGATGTGCCTTAAATACTTCATAAGCAAAAATATTTTGCACTTGATGTACCTTTTCATCTAGGGATCTCAAAGTGGTTTAGCAGGAAGGGGAAGGATAACTGTTGTTGCTGCCTGTTGCCAACTAACAGCAGAGGGCTGAGTCTTTCAAGGCAGTTCCTCCAGACCTGATTTCGGTGTGGTGCGGGTGGAGGGGATGGGTTTGGTGTGTTCATTCCATGGCCTGGTGTATGCACGGGATGGCCACACCTGCCTTCCATGTCCTTCTCCCCCCTGTGAGCTCTCACTGCAGCTTGAATCTGTGATGTGGGAAAAGTACAAAGGTTTTGTTGTCTGATTTGGGGCATTTGACTGGAGAACCAGAGGTGCCGTGCCAAAATAAACAATTGGTTTGTTAGGGATATCTCAGTCAGAGTGAGCTTCTGTTCAGGTGATCAAAGTAACCTTCATGCAGGTCCAGAGAAGCTCCAGATGCCCCCCACCCCAGCCCCTGCATGTCAAAAAAATAGCAGATGCTCAGCATCGCCAGGACCACTCTGCTGCCCAGCCTCTGCTCTGAAGGCATATGCTCCTCACCTGCCATGGTCTTTGGTTATGGTAACCCTGGTGAGCTTCACACAGAGGAATGTGTGAGTTACAGCTGATTTACTCAGTAGGACGGCTATGTCTAAACCCCACGGTACGACAGCCAGCAAAAGCTCTCCCAGAACTCCAGCGATAGTGACTTGTCCCACCGATACAGAGAAAAAAATCCAGCCCTTGTCCCTCCTGCTGTGGTGAAGTCTGGAGTGACTCGTAGGGTGGTAAGGGAGCGATGGCTGGGGCAGGCTGGGGGCACCGGGCACCACCACCTGGTGCCAGGAGGAGCCCAGGGGTATTCCAGGCCGCGGCCGATGGCGATGGCGCACTAGCAGCGCAGTTTAGCTCATACAGCCCGTTTAGAGTCATGTCCCCATGAAGGACATTTCACTTCCAAGTGCGAGATGAGTTCCTTTACTGGAGTTCCCTGTATCCCGTGGTTTCTCCGGGATTCGTAACTTTTAGACAGAGGCCTAGCGAAAGCCAGTCTGGGGGTGACGAGACTGCGTGCCTCATTAGCACCTCTTGTGTTTCAATGGGCATCAGGGCAATTAACACAGGGCTCATTACACAAGAATTTTGATCATTTGCTCTGCTTATTCATCATAGTATTTCCCCTGAGCATACCAGAGACTGTGATTAAGCACAGGAATAATTCATGTAGTTTCTTCTTTGAGATTTCTATCACCTTTTTGGGGTCTAATTGTTTTACAGCCTTCGTTAGGGATGTGCTTACGGTGGCTATGCACAGCACCTTGCACATCGGCTCTGCTCTTCAGCTGCTGGTTGAGGTTATTTTCTGCTTGCACCACGGACTAGTAGCTCCACCTGGAAAATACCTCAAAGCCTCAAGGTCTAGCAAGGTCTAACAAAATATTATGAAAACCACAAAACAAGCCAGATTAAGCCCAAGGGGTTACCTGCTTTGATCCTGATGCATAAGATTAATGTAAAAACATTACAGAATGTCTTTGTTGGACTGACACCCCTCCAATTACCCCACAGTTTGGTCTTTGGCAACAGGAGATGAATGCCTATAGAGCACAGTGTAAGAACAGGGCAAGCAGGCAGTGATATTTCTCAGGAATATTGTCCCAGCCTCCAGCAGCAGGACCTTCCTGAGCCAGATATTTTGTCTTCATATTTCATAGCTTTAGACAGGTTTTTATTATGTTAATTTGTTAATTATAGACATCGTGAGAGGAGTAACCCATGGTCCTTCATGAGGACAGGAGAGGGATCTAGGAGGTTCAATGCTACAAGGAACAGATGATTTTCTGCCTACAGTCCCAACCTACAGATCAGGAGGTGTGGGGCCCATTTCCACAGCTGTCACAGGGTGGGATTGGTGTGGATCTCTGGCCCTGGCTGCCCTGGTGCTGTGTTTTCCTTTCTCCCCATCTTCCTCTCCCACCAGTTTCCATTAGCTTGACTTCAGAATTTCTCTGCAGAAGCCAGACCTGCTTTGCTGGAAATTGCAGAGGAGATATAGGCTGTGTTTGTTCAAAATGTGCCCAAAAAGGACTCTGAGTGCAACACAGGGGGACACACATGGAAGAGAAAAGGACATAAAATAGCTTTAATTTTAGACAAATATTTTCCCTGGGCCTCTCTTTCCTGCATATATAAAATCCTTTTCGCTATGATGTCAATGGATGCTATTGGAAAACCTGTGTCAGATGTCCTGTACCACACAGGACTACGACTCTGTAAAGGGTCTTTTTGAAAATCTGAGGAGAGAAATTGCATAGAAATATTGTAATAAATAATTTTCTGTTGGAAAGTTGGCTTGTAAGATATGAACACTGTGTAGGATTTTAAAATCTAAGGAAATACAATGACTTTTATTTCCAAGTGGCAGGAATATGTCAGGCACAAAGCATCTTGTTTATTGAAAGATAGGGAATGAAACTTTGAGAGTAGTTTTCAAAAGCTTTGATCAAAAATCAGTCTCAGGTTCCTAAGTCACTTAATCTTTACCTCTGTTTCAAAGTGCTGGCAACAGTTATTGGGTAGCTGAAGGTCTGCACTGAAAAGATATGGGTCATTTATTCTAAAATCCCTGCAATTATTGAAGTTTTCAAACATTCAGAATAAATTAAATGAGTATCAGCTGAATATTCACAAATGGAATGAGTATGTTAACAAATCAGGTTTCCCATTATTTGATTAGCACGGGCACCAATATATTCTGCCTGCGAAACTGATGCAAAGAGGAATGCTGAACCCAGTCAGTTCAGAGTTGGAAGAAGGTTTTCTTATTCTGCAAGGATTTAATTTCCTTTTCTTGCTCAGCACCAAGCTGATACAAAGGCCTCTCAGAGAGAAAAATAATTGTGCTTAGGGCTCAGCATATGGAGACACAGGGTGTAAAGTCTGCAAACATACCAGCTGGTGGGAGAAGCTAATGCCTGGAGAAGATCTTGCATCCTAGCCTCATCCCTACTGG
This sequence comes from Microhierax caerulescens, assembly GCA_035590215.1. Lineage (NCBI taxonomy): Eukaryota > Metazoa > Chordata > Aves > Falconiformes > Falconidae > Microhierax > Microhierax caerulescens. The sequence goes on from JAVJGJ010000003.1 coordinate 22,398,101, forward strand.
AAACAGCCACCTTCCTGCCCCCAAACCTCCCTGCAGAGTATTGCCTCAACATCCTTCTGCACCTGGCTTGGACACAGTGAGCAGGATCACCAAAAAGCCACTGACCCCACTCGCTATGATGGCTGGTCATGGCTCAACGGGGAGGGACCAGCAGCGCCCCTGGGGTGGGCACCATCTCCACAGTAACAGGAGGAAGCCCCTGAGGGAGATGCAGGACTCAACTGTGCATGTCCAACAGCCCAGGCAAGGTCTTAGAAGGATGCTCCTTGCTCCAGGGGAAATCTCCACTAGCGTCCACCTGCGAGGTCTGCCCAGGACCTATGCATGAAGTATGGAGACTCCTGGGAGTATTCAGCTTCAGGTAAACCAGCAGTTTCTAATTTAAAAAAATAGTTGTTTCAGTAAGTGTTTCCTGGCTGGTGCTGTTGAAGTATTTTAGTCTGCGCTAACAGTATCATATTGCTAGCAGGGGAAGCTCATTCCACCTAATTGTACTAGGCGTGTGGTGATGGAGATGGGAACGTAATTAACTTCATCAAATTGATTTCATTTTGGTTACCACATGGCTATTAGAGGAATGACAATAAATTTTGGTCTCTTTGATCAGGACTGGAGTTTAACCAACATTTCTAAAGTCATTAATGTGTTATGCCTCCCCCAGGCTAATGATTTGATTACCATGTAAATGTATTGGAGCCAAGCACTTCAGCTATACATTACGGGTGATGGATAGAAAGTTGTGAAAAAATACATGTTGCACCTAAATGCAGCAGCAGTGAAACACAGAGGATGCCAGATAGCTACTGGCAGGCAGGGAAAAAGGTACACCTGGAAGCTTCGGTTTGGATCGGTCCTGAGCACAGAAGTGCTGAGGAGCCCCTGAGAGTCAGCTCTGGCTCCCACCTCCCCACCTGGGGTGCTTCCCTGTGCCTTACCTACGTGAGGGTGACTGAAGTGCTGAACTGCCGCTGGGAAGGAACTGGGACATTTCTTAGTTGTCTTTTGTTCTTATAGCCAAATAAATAAGTAGTTATGCAGTGCTAAGAAACTCCATGGAATTTCATTTTTGTGGGTTTTCAATCTTATTTTTTGATGCGCCAAAAATATGGGTTACATCAGGTGGTGCATAATGGTATATTATTTGTGCATATTATAAAATATGCGTGTGCACATGTATATATACATGTTGATAATATACGTTACTGATGTGCTTTGGTTATCACTCACATGCCATAACATGCTATGACATAGTAATAGATTTCATATTTAAATATTCCACAATGTATTTTATTGTGTTTTATTTTAAACACTTTCTGGCTAGCTGCCATCCTTTTTTTTTATTATTATTTTCATGGATTGATTTGCATTGAAAGGAAACCCTTTGGTGCTTTAGCTCAAGTGACTTAGGGTACTAGTTCAGATGATCCAGTGTGGTCTCACCACTGGGCTGAGTCAGACACATGCGTTGTGCTCCTCACCTGTTTTTGTCTGGGTTACACTGAAAGTCCTGCAAGAACAAGATTCCCCAGCCTTCCTAGACAATGGATTCCTGAGGGCAAGTAAAGAAATGACGATGCTCCTGCTGCCCGGGTGCATTGCACGCCATGTGTGGCTCAGCAGGGCAGAGCCTTTTCCCTTGCCAGGCTCCACACTGGAGGGCAGGAAGGCTCCCGGCGGGATGCGGTGTTTGCTCGGAGGGCACATGGCCTGGCCGAGGCACTTCTTACCTGCAGGACTTTCCCATGACCACCTCAGCACTCTGTGCCTCAGTTTCCCATCAGTAAGGGGTCAACATAAAAGCTATGTGGCATCCACTGCTACCAAGGACAGGGGATGGATCACACGTACTACAGCTAATATGGGTCTATTAGGAGCAATAAACACCTAACCTATGTGCAAAAATCTTATTTTTTAGGAAAAAAATCTTCAACCTGGCCTAAAACATGCCCTAGAAAAGCTGTGGCACACTCAGTGAAGGTGAGGGGAGAAGAGGTGGAAGGGGCAGCAAGGGCTGTGAGGTTGGTCCTTCTGTCACTTGTGTTTCACACACCATCTTGTATGCAGAGATCAGCATTTCCAAAAGCTTGGCCTTATCTCACGCCTGCAATGCTGCCGTTATCTGGGCTGGGCATTTCTGGCAGCTCAGCTGGCTTCCCCCTTCCCCTGGAGCCTGGGGCTGCTGCTAGGGCAGAGGCATCACTGTGCTGGCTGAGTGACTGTAGGAACTCGCAGTTTTCCTGGGGCTGGAGATGCCCCAGGACAGCTCCAGGGCACTCAAAGGCAGTGAGGAAAGACAGAGACAGGCAGCATTGCAAGATGGGGGAAAAAAAGTCAGAAACTACTGGTGCTTAAGCATAAGGCTGCAGAGCTAATGGCTCTTTGCCATCGGGGAGGAAAATCCCCTCTTTGTGTCACCATCCCCATCCCTCTCTGTGTCACCATCCCCATCCCCCTCTCTATTGCCATCTCCATCCCTCTCCATGTCACCATCCCCATCCCTCTCCATGTCACCGTCTCCATCCCTCTTCACCACCCCTGCCCCGCTCCCTGCCTCCCTGGCTCTGTAGCCTCCCAACCCCATGGAAGATGACTTCAACTCCCTAGCCTGAGACATTCATCTTATTTTTTGTTGGGCCAATTTTTGGCATGTTTAATGATTCAAAGAGGTTTGGGAGGATGTGAGGGAGAGGGCAGGAGGTGCAAGCAGAAGCAGGGAAAGGAAGGCAGGGAGAAGCAGAAAAGAGGATCTCCCTTTTTTGGGGCAGCTAGGAGTGAGGTTGACTGGACGTATCTCATGGGGCTGTGCCCTTCAGGGATGTACACAGATGCAGAGAAGACTGGCTCAGTTTTTTATTTGATTGATTAATAGCAGATATTGACTTGACTTCAGATGTGGGAGAAAAAACTTTTCTGTTTGCTGGTCTAACCCTTGCCCTAGTGCATTCATAAAGACACTTCAGCAACAGTTCAGCATTTATTGACCCTGCAGAGGATAAGGGTAAGGATAAGGTCTGCGTGACTTTCCTGAAGCCTGGAAAGCAGCATGTGGGAATAGGCCTTGCTTTGCCTCTTGTTTCTCCTGGGGTATAAACCACACATCCTTCCTCGCAGCATATTCCTGCTCCAGTTTTGTGGAAGACAACAGGAGGGGAGCAGGCAGTGAGTGATGCTGAGGGGTGGGAAGTCTCAAAAAGAATCAAAATACATTAAATGGCCACATCCATGAAAGCACACAATTTTCCATTTGACAGAAATGTCTTAAATAAAGGTGTTCATGTCATGGTGCCTGTCTGAGGAACCACTCCATTATATTTCAGTGAGAACAGGCAGCAAGAACCTCCCATCCACATATCAACATGAATAACCCCCTGCACTGTGCCCTAGGTGGATGCTTTACAGGCTGCCGATGGGCTGCGATGTGGATGCTTTCCAGCTTCTCCCAATACATTAGCATCTCTTACTCTGCAAGCGGTGCTGCCATCGCACAAAGTATTCAGACATACAGTTTTTTCCAAGGAAGGGAAATGATGACACAAGGAGAACAGCAGTTTCTCCAGTGGGGAGCTCTGACAAACAGAGAAACCACATAAGTGAACATGTACGTTTTCCCAGTGTTGTTTGTAAGCTCTTTTCAGTTCAGTGTGTTCGCAGGGAGGTGAGGGCTGGTGGTCTGCACGTACATATGAGTGTGTAGGGGGACCTGCATTTGCAGCACCACTGTCACATCACCGTGCAGAAAGGTCCCTTCACCTGCCTTCCTTTTTGTCCCCTGCACTTTCTCATCACGGGTATGTGTGTGGTGCTGTGGTGAGCCAGGCAAAGCACTGAAATAATATCCCAGGCTGAAAAAGAGAAAGAAAAGGCTACCAGGTTTTCGGCAGGATCAGCTTTCCTGCTCTGCATCACTGGGCACCTACCTGGACTGCAGTGCCAGGGACAAGGGGGGGAATGACAGAATGACACAGGGAGCAGTATTTTTTTTTCAGAGGCAGTCCTGGTTTAAGTGCAAGTAAAACTAGTGCTTAAACAGCAGGATATATAGCCCCGTACCTCTGCCTTTTCTGGTGGGGGAGGCACGGGGCAGCTGATGTGCCATTGAGCACCAATGTCCAGCATGTGGGATTCGGTCCTTAAGCAAAAATACATAAAGACATACACACATACACAAAAACATATATATATGTATGCCAAAGCTACCAGCCCACTGGCTGCAGCAGCTCCCTGTGTACAGTGAGGGCTTTTTTTCCTTTGGAAAGCAAAGGCGATGCCAGGCCCACCAAGGTGTGGCTGGTTTGTTTGCTTGTTTTTTCTGGGCAGCTCCTGCCATTTTCCCAGTGCAGGCTCCTGCTGCCAGTGCTCAGGGAGAAGGATGTGAAGGACTGAAGGGCTCTAGTCTGTTAATTTATTTTAACGAATATAAATTAATGCAGTTTTCTTTTCTCTGGCTTGCACATACTAAAGTATGACTCATAAGCATGATCTGTCTTATCATCAGTGGCAGTAATACAGTAATCACATCTGATGGAGGCTCCTGCAGCCCTGCTGCAGGGGGAGGGAGCAGGCATGCAAGGCTGGAGAAGGCGAAGGACCACGAGCAGCTCTCCAGCTGCTGCAGACACCAGGCAACAAGCACGGGGCAGCCCAAGAAATTTCCACACCCAGCATCTCTGCAGCAGTTTGTCCCCATGTGTCTCAGGACCCCTCTCGCAGTAAAACCAGACAGCTTCGAGAGTGGAAAGACTGTCACACCGTTCAGCCAGGAATAATAACAGTGAAGTCAGGAGCTATTGCAAACCTCCCTGCAAAAGATGGGAAGAGAGCTGCTTCATTTAAGATGTACTTCTAGTTTGGCTTACTGTTTCTGCGTGTGTTGTTTTACATTTCTCTCTATTAGCAGCAGGCACTCAGCAGTCCTAGCAGGGGAACCCAAAAGCACCTGACCTCAGTGGCATGAAGACACTGAAAACAGCTGGTTTGGAACATGATCGTGTAGCTTTCTGTCAGGACAATTTGTAGAGAGGGTTGGCAAGGAGAAAGACGTAAGAGTAGAAACTGAGCATGTTTATGAAAGCTTAAAATGGCATTACAGCCCTGGTCCTGGGGCAGGTATCTGCCATGTTACCTGGGGGACCACACTAAACTGTCCACCTTCCCATGAAGGTCTGTCTAATCAGCAATGGCTGAATAGAGCTTTCCTCCCATGAAAACTGGAGGAAGAATGACAAAAGAGGAGAGAAATTAGCAGCAGAAGTAATGTATGGCACTCCCTGGCCAATCCCATAAGCACTAAAATGCTTCACCAGTTTAATGTCATTTCACAGGGTAATCTTCAGCCAGCCTTGTCTAGAGACACTAGCAGGCTGCTTCAGTGTTCAGTGGTGCAAATCATTGAGTTGCACTGCGAACGTACAAGGAGAGGCAATGATGGAGTGTTTTCATGTACCTTTATCGTGTGAACTTAACCCCTCAATTCCCTTCTTATATGGAATTCTGCTCAGTTACCTTAGTCTGAGTCCTTGGAAGTCAATAGATTTGCATTAAGGTGGCAGAGTTATACCTTAGTTGGACAATCCCATGGTGCAGTGAGCCAAAATTATTTCTTTTGTACATTTCACTGACACTTTTGGGATAGAGTGTTCTCCACATCACCCCTCAGGTGAAAAGGGGTTGTTTTCAGAATGACTCAGCCTTTGCTTATTCCACAGTTCCTCAGGAGAGACCAGTAGACAATGAGCCAAATAGATGGAGAAATTAGCTACTTCTGATCTCTGCCTCACCCCTTGAATAACTGAACAAGAAGATAAAAGAATATTTTAGGAAAGCCACACACAGAAAGCAGGGCTGAACTCGTACAGCAAATGTTTCAAATAAGGAGAAAGGTTCTTCAAATGTATTTCCACTTGTTAGAGGGTCAAAGAATTACTGGGTCAGATATGAAAAAAATTAGATCTGGGAAATGCTGAGCCACCACAAGGAAATTCTAATGCCAAGGCTCAGCTGGCAGTGACGGATGGGTTTGGCTTTCCAGGGAGTGCAGATGCGTCAGGGCTAGGAACCAAGTTTTGGCACAGGAAAACGGTTCGTACGGAATTAGTTCTCTTAGCTCTCAAGTTGAAACATGAATTTGATATCAACCTAACCCTGTTGCTTGCTGCCAGTAATGACTCCTTCAATGATTCTAATGGCAACAAAGTTGTGTTAAGAATAAAATTCCTTACCAAATCTCTGAATATGTATGTATATGTTAATCTAGTCAGCCACCAAACCTTATGGCTGGAATGCCTACTTTCTAGAATTTGAAAATGTTCACATTTAACTTTAAAACCAGTTTCATCTGTTTCAAATAATATATATGTACTATATTGTTTTCTTACAGTCGAATAGTATTAATACTCAATAGTCAGCTCCTTGTGACAAGGAATAGTCACTGGTTTTTAAAACAGAGAAACAGAAGGTCCTGTGGCTTGCACACTCCTTGGCTGCGAGTCACCTCCCCATGCACGGTCCTCTGAATCCATGTTCCCTCTCCCATCAGTGGCCAGACCTCTGAGAGGACAAGTTCTCCACAACTCTTAGACACCGTCTTAAATGGCATGAATCATGTTATGGAACCACTTTTCTCTGTCCGGAAAGCTTAGAAAATGGATTTGAACTAAACACCTATCCTCTGGGTGGACAAAGTGGTTAAGGTGGAGATGGTCCTTGCACAAAGAAGGTTTTTTGGTGTTGTGAACTCATCGCCTGGAGGGCAGGAGCTCCCCCACCTGGGGTCTTCACACTTCTTTCCACTTCAGAGGGTAAAATCTAGATAAGAACACAGATCTGCTTCTTTCACTGGTAATTATCCCTAAACCAGCTGTTATCAAGTCTTATTTGTTCTCTCTCAGGCCAAAAGGTTATTAAATGATAATAAAAAATAATTTACCTTCTTCTGTTTATTGTGAAATTATATAAATGTGAGACACACCTTCTCCATACCTTCCTTCTCAAGTGCCTGACTTTCTGGTCATTACGATACTTGCCTGTCCCTTTAGACATCAGCCTGAAGGGTTTATCAGTTGAGTCACTCAATGGAAAAGGACCCTCCTCTTTTGTTGGGATGTGGCCTTGTGGAGGATTTGAGAGGGCCACAGGTGGGATGTGCAGGTATAGTTCATGTATCTGGACGGGTCTAAGCACGGTGGGGATCAGCACCAGGCCACGCCAGGCAGCCAAGAAAAGACATGCCCAGAAGAAGATGTGTAGGTTCTAGAGGACATTTGATGCCAGATTGTGCAGGGGTTTGGTACCCAGCAATGTGGCATTTAGGTATTGGCAGTAAGAGGCAGGATAACAAGTGCCCTTTTTATACCACCTCATCTCCCACTGAAACTTGATATTTAGGAGCCCAAGTCCCACTGTTCTGTGTGATGGTCAGGATTTTAGGAGTCTGTGGTGTCAAGGAGATACTGGCACCTGTTGATACTCCTGAAAATGCTTTTTTTTACCACTGAGACCAGGATGTGAACAAGGAATTTGCATTAGAAAAAACATTTTACTATAGAACCCACAGTAAAAAAAACCAAGTAAAAATGTCTTAGTTTTGAGAGTTAAACTCTTCAGTGAGTGGGCAACTTTACTCAGTTAAGTGGGTGGTGCTGGGAGGAAAGGAAGCGCACTGCAGCTAAACCACCTCCTTTGTAGTTTGTCACATACAGCCTCTGCCAATGCCTGAATGTGACTTTCAAGTTCCAAGAGAAGGAGGGATAGGCACCAGTTAGTCTAGCATAGGAACCAGTCAGACTCAACAGTAAGTACCATTCTTCATATCTTTATTTTCCTTTGGGGAAGGTTATTTTGGTAACATTGGGTGTAAAGGAAGGAGCTGTCTCCTCTTGGCTTGGATCGCTTCATGGCAGTGTAGGCTGTGAAGGCATCAGTTCAGGGCCAGAGGAAAATGAACAGGACCTTTTCCTCTCCACAGCAGAACAAGACTTTAATGGTCTAGTGGAAGTAATTCTGTATTGCAAAGGAAGTTGATAAAATAGAACATAAACTTCTCTAATAGAGGATTTAATTACCAGGAAAGCCAGACTGTATGAAGCATTTGAGCAGAACTATTTCATTGCTGAAAAGGCAATGATTATTAATCCCCTTTCTCCAAGGCCACATTATTTATTCAGGATGCTGGAGTGCTAAGAAACCACATGTGTCTATATGTGTGCATGTGCTTGTATGTCTTTGTCTTGGATTTTTGTTTTGGTTTTGTGGGTTTTTTGGTTTTTTTTTTGTTTTTTTATTGTATCCAAACAGATTGTTACTGCTTTTTAAAAAGCCTCAGATTTTCTCTGACTTCACCCAGATTTCCAGATAAACTGGTGTATCCATGTGATCAAGCTGAAACCAGCCAAAGTAATCAGGTGTCAGGGCTGGAAAGTAGGCACAATAGTAATGAATCAAATGGCTTAAAAAGCTCTTAAATTACTATTTCATTCTTCAACACACAAGCATGGCTATCAAGGTTTAACTGCAGCAGAAGGACTTATTTACTTTATTTGTGAAACAAGCACTTCTCTGAAGCCCTCTATTAGTTGATACATCAGCTTGTTCATGTTTTATGTTGCTGTTTTTCCAGTATACAGTTGGAAAAGAAATGACCGTTCCTGACGACACTGGGGTGTATGACTGTAAAGTTTTAAATGCAGTTCTGGTATTTAGCCTTTAAACTTAATGAGATTAAACACAGAATCCATCCATACAATTTACCCTAATGACTGCTTTGTAGTTGTTTTCAGCAGCCAAATTGTGTCGTGTTGTCTGCCACGGTCAGGCAGTAGCAGCTACTTTTGGAGGATGAAACAGGCTGGGAGCCTCCTGCTGTGAAGTCAGCCATGGCCCAATTGCCCAGGAGTGGGCTGGGGGGCTGTCAGGCTGCTGGGAGTCCCCTGTAGGGACCTACTCACCTCCATCTTTTGCCCTTCATGGCCAAGGCTGTGCTTGTTCCCTGCATCTGCACTGGGGCTGGTCTCAGCTTGTGCCCTCCAGAGTCCCTCCGCGAGGAAAGCTGATGCTGCGCATGGCTTTTGCCAAGTTAAGAATTTGAGTGTTTACATTTTATAACACCAAAATAATGGTAAGCTCGTCACTTGGAGGGTGGATAGCAGAACAAACTGCCTTTCCACTGGTGTAACTTCTCGCCTTTCTGCGTAGGACAGTGCTACATTGCCATGGCTGTTTTTACCAGTAGGGAGGTGCATGCTGTGTCCAGGGCTTTGGTGAGGGTGGGACTATGGCGGTTGTTTTACCTGTACTCAGTTAATGCAGTAAAATTTATGTGTGCAAACACTGAAACTTTGTTGCTTTTATTACTCATGGCAAAAATCCACCGTGTGTGGTGGAATCGGGTCAGGTCACAGTGACATTTTTCACACAGACATCCTCCCCCTGCGAGTGCTTTCTTCTCCCTTCTCTTCATCCTGCCCCAGTGCCTGAAGACATAGAACCCAGCTAAGGAAATGTAACTGCAGCAAAGTCTTAGCTTGAAAATAAACCTATGCATAGCTCCTGCCCTGCTATGCTGGGGAATGAAACCCATGGGATGGTTTCTGTGGGTCCAGCACTGACTTCTTCAACATGAACATCAACATCAACATGACCACGCAAGAAGCTGCAGGGCCAGTGAACTGGTGGGGCTCCCTGTGAGCTGTCGGGCTCAATTTCATTTTGGAACCAAATCTTCACAAGGAGGGGGACAGGGAAATCTCTTTTTAGGCAATTTTCACTGTTCGTCTATTATATTTTCACAGTAGGTGCTTCTGAAAGGCTTTGGAGGCTTTGGTAACACCAGTGATCTCTATGAGGACTGGCCAATGGAAATCACCTGGAGGCACCATGTGATGCTCATACAATAATACATTTTAAACTTTTGTGTGGATGGTGTCATTTGGGCTCAGTGTGACTGTTCTGCTGTAGCTGAACGCTGACAGTTTAAAGCAAGAATAAACCCAGGCCACTCCACCAAGAAGAAGAAATCTGCAGGGATGTACTGACCTTTTGTTTGTCACATTAGTTTCCTTAAGCAGCACGTCCCGTGCAGTGTGAGTTTGCAAAAACTTATTTAACATTTTTTAAGAAAGATCTTGGAGCTGGAGGGATCGAATTAGAGAGGAACCCAGTTCACTCTTCTTCCAGGATAAGGCTGTGTCCCTGTATGGCTTCTTCTACATGAATGGACACATCCATCTCCCCGTGGAAGTGTGTGATTCCTACGGTGCATCAAATACAAACTGAGTAAGAAAGTGTTGCCTGTAGATCTACAGAAAGTGTGTGTAAATATAATACATACTAACATTTTGGAGCACATTCAAATTGATCGCTAAGCCACAGTGAAAAATGGTCAACAAACAGTGAAAGAACAATTTTACTTGGCATTTTATTCACTTAACAGAAACATTCACTTATCAGGTATCACTGAAGTGCAATTTACAGAACTTAGCAGCAAATTCACATATGTAAATTCAGATTTATTTTCTTTTGTTGTCTTTTTGTTTCTTTTTTTTTTTTTACAAATATTACAAATGTACATCCATTAGTACAGTATTGCCATTCACTCATGCGTGTTATGTACAGAATCTTCACTAAAGAATTAACTACTGAGCACTTTTTCCTTTCCTTCAGGTAACGCTACGTGTAGGTCCTGTGCTTCTGGGATGTGGCCCCATCACACCCTGTCGCTGCACGTAATGAGAAGGAGTAGACATTTAAGGTCATAGTCGACCCTAGTGCAAGCAGGTGCAACTCTGTTGCCTTCAATGGGATCAGCTGATGCCCATTTGCGGTGGGGACTCCGTTTGGTCCCCAATACTAAACTCGTTGTGGCAGCTGAATCCAGGATTGCATTTATGTGTTTCTTGCAACGAAGGATAATTCAACCCCATCACACTTTCTGTTTTGTCCTTAAAAATAACCAGGCATGGTGTTTTGTTTGCACAGTAGCTGCAACACCGGCCTGTGGAGCTATGTGCTTTAGTTGAGCTAATGTCATGCCAGGACTGAGGAAGGATGAATAAGGGCAGGGAGATGTAAGGAGGAGCTGTTGAGGTCTCTTGTGTGCTAGATAAAGACCTCTTTTTTTTGAGAGGAAAAGATCCCCCTGCCCCGTGGATCTCCACATGAGAAACTTTGTCCTCCTATCTGGTTGCCCTGTGGTTTCTCTCCCTCGGTGGGAGCAGCTGGAGCCCCTGGGACCACCACTGCCAGTGTCACCCGCAGCTTCTCCTGCACATCCAGTCATGGGCCTGACCCCTCGTCCACCCGCTGTCCCTCTGGGCACCTTTGCTGGAGGTCTGCACCAGTGACAGCGTTGGAGGACGGGACCATGTGGAGGCACTGGGAAGCCTCAGAAGGTGCCAAAAATATTCTGAATGTTAATCAGAAGAGATGACATAGTGGTCAAAGTATTGACAGAGTGGTGAACACAAGATGTTTCCATTACTGAAATGTCTCAGTTTTTTGTTTTGTGTGTGTGTTGGTTTGTGTTTTGTTTTGTTTTGTTTTGTTTTTGTAACTATTTCTACTCTAAGGATATTTTTTTAAATATTTTTGGTAGTTAATACGGAATGTATTATTTTGCTGAAAAGGTTTCTGGAAGGGGAGAGCTTTGTTTTATCTAATTTAAAAATTCTAGTTTATCACAATTGTTTTTATACAAGACACTATAGATACATCTTGTAGTTTATAATCTAAAAATAAAATCTCATCAAAATACTGTAGCTATTCTATTGTGGGCATCAATAAACAATGTATTTACTGTATATGGCTCTCCAAACATGATAAACCCTATACAAAGAGCATCTATCTTTATTGATAGGAACAGTTTCCCGTGTAAAGGAAATTACATGGAAAAATATGAGCCTTGTGTTGTTTGAAAAGTAACTCAGCTTGACAGTTCTGAGAAAATACCAAGACAATTATCACAAATCAGTAGCAGCATGTTATATACAGATTTAAAGAGAATCACAGGAATAAAAAGAAAACAGTAGTTATATACCCGCAAATCCTGTCATTTAAAAAACCAAATACTGAAAGAAATGTACAGGGCATTTGAAGGTTGGTTCTGCAGTGGGACTGTCAAAGCTCAGTTCTCCCATGACTGTATCTTCTGCATTCTGATGAAGTTTGGGATAGCTCAAAGATGAGATTCTATCAGACCCAGCCACAGTTATGAAGAAAATATTTAACTGTTGGGTGATACTCGTCTCCTAACTAAAAAAAACCACCCACGTGCTTTTCAGGCTGCAGACGAACACAAATAATAGTACTACTTGGCTTTTACAGAGAGCAAGACTCTACAAGCTCTTCCATTGAAGTAAGACCTTACCCAAGCCTGTGCTTATAATCTGCTGCACTTAACTCAATTGGATTATGTGGGGAGGTAAAACTCGCTGCAAATCTGACAGAATCTGGTTTATGCTGTTGCAGATGACCAGAGCACTTTGACCCTGCCAAGTTCCTTAGATGTGAAGCAGGTAAGTGTTATTATCCCCATTTGACAGGTGGAGAAACTGAGGCAGGAGCGAGCCAAGTATCAAATGTGCTGTCTTGTTTGGCATGTCTTAGTTGTGGCTACCCAACCCAGCAATTTTTCAGAGGTACGGAGCATCCTGAGCTCCCACTCGCTTAATTTAGAGTTGTGGATCATCAGAAGCTTGGAAAACTGAGGCTCTAGGTCCTGACTCCAACCTGCCTGATTTTAGGCAGCTACCTGAAGCTCCAGAGCTAGGAGCATCACCACACCAGTCTCCACCAGCAGCCCCTGTGGAGCTGTGCACCTCTGCAGGCAGCGTAGGGCTGAATCACCCTCTTGGCAAGCATCTCCATCCTGGCTGTGTCTAAAGGGCACGTGTGATGAACTGGGCCTGGATAATTAACATTTGCAGCACGCCAAACTTGTAGCCGGATTTGAAGATATGATGGGAAGTGGTTTGTCCAAGATGTCAGAGGGAATAAGTGTGAAACCCAAGGGAATCCTGACACCAGGCTTTGTGCTCAGAGCCAGCAGTGGAAAACTGAGTTAAAAATGCTGCATACTTTTGAGGTCCAAATTCTTTCTCCCAGATTTAGGCAGCTCACAGGAGGACTTTTGCATAGAGGTTGGACACCTTTTTGTTTGTGGATGGTTATGGATGCTCTGAGACCTGCTGTCATGCCGTGTGCCTGGGGTACTTCCATCTTTGCTCACTATTTTCCATTATTTAATAATGACTCTTGCACTGATTGTGTGAGGGAAAACTCTCAAATTTGGATCAGACAGGTGGCCTGCTAATGCCTCAAATCAACAATAACTGACAGCAATAAACAATGAAAAGCAGAATATTGGTGGGGGTGTCATTATAATTGGGGCAGGTACATTCTTGGGAAAGGATCATGAAAAAGCAGTTTTCTAAAGTTGAGTTCAGTGCATCAGACACATTTCTATTTACGTATTTCCAATACAGAATTAAAAGCAAATATTCCCATGGAGGTTGCTATTAGATCTCAAACGGCTTCAGTTCTCTTGGCTCACACATCCTGCCTAGCCTTCTCTCCAGATGATTTGATCCAGTCATGTAGCAAAGGTGTCAAGTGATTTATACAGTTAGTAGGAACTGATCTTGCTCTGGGGGTTTCTTCACCCAGGTGCCCAGACCAGCTTTCTGAAATGCTTTAAACAGCTGCTGCTTGACAGACTGGTATGTCTGAGCCACCAGCTTTGCCTCGCTGTACACCGATGGCATGTCTCCATGGCTTGGTATTCGTGTGCTCAGCTGCAGAACAAAAATCAGGGAAGGGGAAAAAAAAAAAATCATAAAGAAAAAATCAACCGATGAGCCAAAAGAAACAGGAGGCTTCAGTAGCTGTATAATCTTCCTGTCTAAATTTCATAAGCAACAAACAATCACTGAGCTCTGTGTGTTTGCTTTGGGTTTAACAACAGAAAAACAGGGAAGCAATAAATGCCTGTGACATGGTTTCAAGCCATTGTGAAGAGGAACAGGGTAAAGAGCTTTGCCTTGGAGTGGGCATAGGCTGTAGCAAATCTTGCTGTATTTTACAAAGGCAAAACCCTACTTCTCAGTTAAGATGATTTTTAAGGACAAAAAAAAGGAAAAAAATCCTTTCTGAGGATCTTTGAAGAATGTGAGCCGTTTAGCCCGGGAAGCGGAGCAGCTCGGTGCTTCCAGGGTAATGCCAAGAGGCACAGGGAGGAGGGTGCCCTCCCACACTCACCCCTTTGCTCTCTTCAGTCTCTTATTGCTGGAAATGCTGCAAAACCTGCCCAGGACAGGGCAGAAATCAGCCATCAGGATTCGTGCTGGTGTGGGAAAACCACGTGCTCTGCCAGGATACTGGAGCCACTTGCCAGGAGCTGCCTCGGGGACAGTGCCACATGCCCCTCGTCACCCGGAGCACATGGGCAGGAGCGAGCACCCTTTGCTCTGCAGAAGGACTAAATAAACGACCTCCTTTGACCTGCCCAGGACTTAACATGCCAAACCAGCAGAGAGGCTTTGATATTGTATGAAAAAAACCTAAAGCCTGGAAAATCCCTTAGAGCAAGCAGGCAGGTGAAACCCCCACACTTTCAAGGCAGGGAAATAGCATCCTGCAGGAAAATGCACCCTCAGAGCACAGCCTGGTGAGCAAACAGCACTTCAGCCCAAACAGGGGGGATACTGGCAGACAAATTAAAGGAAAAGGTGAAGGTGTACCCTGAAAGGAGCTGCCCCAGCCCTCATGGTGCCGGCACACTGTGGGGCTGCTCGGCCAGGGGTGCACTGCCCCAGCCAGCGCAGCGAGCACCATGCTGCTGGGCATCAACGGGCCACAGGCTGGCCTGGCGGGTGGTGGCTTCTGTACAGCCACCCCTTTGTTCCCCAGAGGTGGACACCAACGGCATTATCATCTAATGCTTTGTTTCATCAAAAGCAAAGCGCCCTGCTCAGCCAGGAGTTACTCCCTCCAACTCAGCCCAGCCCCATCCCTGGTGCGAGCCAGGGGCTGTCCAGCTCTCCCGGCCATAGTTCTGGCCATAGCCTGCCCTGGAGCCCAGCTGGCCCAACTTGATCCTGTGAGGATCCCTGTGTTTTGGGGGCAGCAGGAGTGTTTCTCACCCCCCTTCCCATGCCAACTGCTGCGCAAGAAATAGGCTGTGACCTGTGCCACCAAACCGTGACTGAGCCCTGGGCAGGAAGCCCAGGTTGGTCCCTTCTGCTCACCCCCAGGCTCAGGGTCCCTCCTAAGACAGGTTATGCCTCTGCCTGGGATGGGATGAGTCCCACCAGCCTCCTTCCCTGGAGTGTCCTGAAGGGCTGAACAATCCCTTTGAGCTTGTCCTCATACCTCCCCACCCTGCCTGGCTGTTTGCCTTTCTGAATGATTTTGAAGGTCGAAGTGGCTCCAGACCTCCCTGCCACCACTATGCCTTGTTTTCCACTCATTTCCCAATAGCAAAGGGATTTTGGCACTTCATAAAATATTTTTTTCTCCTCATCATCTTCTCCCACTCTACATGGACTGCAGGACAATTCTTGACAGGCCTCCTTATAGCAAATTAATATTGTAGCCATGAAAGTAGTGGGCTGAAGAGACACTTTCCATTTTTCCTGCTGCTCCTCCTGGAAGTGATGGGGTCAGGGTCACCACCTTGATGTCTGTGTCCTTCTCTTCCCCAACACTTCCTTGAAGGGTCAGGCAAGAGGAGAAATTGTGACTCCAGCATCAGAAATAATGAGAAAAAAATTTTCTTATTCTACATCATGCTTCTTCCTATATGTCTAACACCCCTAGGCTCCACCCTGCAGGTTTTGGCCATCTCTCTGTCCTGACACTGTCTCCTGTCTGCAGGAGGTAACTGAAGTGTGAGGACAGATTGACTTTGGTGTCATTTCAAATAAGGGGAGTTCATGGATATCTTCCCTTGAGAAAGCAGGGCTGTCAAGGGGTGACGGTCATTTTAATTAAGTACAACCTGTAGTTTTAATGCCCTTAAATTGTACTGCTGCTGGGTGTAATGAAATCAGAGATCCTTCAGCACCTGGCTATGCACCTTGAGAGGAGCAGCTGAATTGTATGGATTTATCAGCACATCTGGGAGAATGGGGAAAAAGAGGGGAATGGGCAATCCATAGCACATATCACTCATGCCAGGTGAGACTGGGAGAAGTTTAGGCTGGGAGTCTAAACCCCTGTGGAACAATGAAGTGAGGTAGATGCCTCCAAGGCGATGAGAGAAACTTCCCTCAGGCTTCTAAGACTTAGTGAGTTGAAGACTCCCCTTAAAGTCAAAGGGATACTTGGGGTTAGATGCATAAAAAATTACCCAGCTGTGCTTCTATGGATGCTCAACACTCTCTTGGCTTCTGAGTGCTGGTCTGAGCATGGCTTCATCACCAAGGACAGTCAGAAGAGCCATTTTCTCCCAAACCTGCCTGGGTTTCTGCCTTTGGCTTTCCCTGGACTCTCAGCTCCCATAGCTGACCCCAGAGGCTCTCAGCTCCTAATCCCCTCCTAGGCCCTAGCAGGAGGGGAGCAGGACACCTGTGGAGGCTTCAGCTTCATCATGAGGTTGCTAAAACAGGCTTGACTCCAGGGTAAGGACTAGCCCACCTCGGGCTGGCGGCAGTGCCCTGCCAGTGCACCAGACCTACCTTGCCGTGAAGCTTTGCCCACCGATCAAAGAACATGTGCTTGCAGAGCCGCGAGGGACTCCCGCAGGTCCTCTTCCCCGTCGTGGCATTGATAACCTCCAGGTCAGCGTTCCCCACGATCCAGTTCACACTGAAGCTGGGAGATTTTCCAGGCTGCCGAGCATCAGCATGGCTAACTCCTAGCAGGAGAGAAGGACACCAGTAACATCTAGAGCTCAAAGCCGTCAGAGGCTGCTAACATGTGGTGGGTCACCGTGGCGCATGAGACGTCCCTGAGCGAACACGCTGGCATTGTGCACTGTATGTGCTGTTGTCACCATCGGTTAAACGTTTCTTGGCTGAGCATCTTAGAGGGACAGAATTTAGCAATTCCTGTAGATCTTTTTCCGCCCTGCAGGCAACCCTTTCATTAGCCTAAGGAACGCCATTAGACTGTAGTGCATCCTACTGACAGCCATGTGATGGCTGCCGCCGAGTGAAATCTTCAGAAAGGCTGTAATGGGATAACTGGTTTTTAAAAGGAACTAAGCAGCAAAGTACTTTTTCCATGAGTTCCTCTGGTGAGATACCCATGGTCCAGCATATTTATCTGCTATTAACTGCTGAGGCCTGCATTGTGATGGGAAATCTGGATCACAGAGGGTATAAACGGTGGGTGAGAAAATACACAACAGGCATTTCATCATCACAGAGAGATTATTAGATCCAAGTTAATAACGACCTTGTAGATATCACAAACCTACACAGAAAACCCTTGCTCCCCACCTTGTGTCTACACGCAAGATTCCTACTCTGTATGGGTGCAACAATCTCTTCAAGAGCTAGTTCTTGTCCTAACAGCAATATTTTGGACTTTTTTAAGTGAAATGCATCTTATTTAATTTTAGACACCTACAATAATGAAGCTTTCGGTCACCTGGGGGAACTGTATGACCTTTGTGTCATTCACACAGCCAGTTTTGGACATCACGTATTGGAGTCCGCTGCCCACATGGGTGAGATCTCCCTTGGCTCTAAATGCAGATCAGGGCTGCAAGGCCAGGTGTGGGTGTGTACTTGAGAGGCAGTTATTTTTAATCAGGTAAATTCCCATCTCTTCTTAACCATTTAGTGTAGTTCAACCTTTCCACGAGTCTTGCCACTTTCTCATTTCTTGTACCTGAAACCAGGGACTAGTTTAGAAACTAATTAGAAGAAAGATTAGTCTTTCCAAGGAAACAAGAAGAATAAAGGGAGCGGTTGGTTTGTTTTCCAGCACAGGATAAATGCAACCAAGTGAGCTCTGCCTTGCCCAGCTCCGTGCTTTTGGGAGCAAAGAATCAACAGTGGGAGCTTCCAAGGCTGGAAAAGACAGAGTAACCTGAAGCAGTTTGAATATTTTGGAAAAGATGGGCATTGGATGATGTGTCTGGATCCAGCTGTTGAGTCCATCTCTACTAATTTGCTGTGTGGGCCACTAGCCTGCAAACCTGGACAAGAAAAGCCGCTGTGGTGAGCAGGCAGGTGGGGACCGTGCTGGGGGGCAGGAGCTGCCTGGCACAGCTGCCACAGCAAGGCCAGCGCCAGGGCTGTGTCTCTGTTTCCAAATGGCTGCTCCCACTGGAGCCCCTGCCTGCAGCAGCTCCAGCAACAGCTCGTGGTTTGCACAGCTTGGCGGGACCTGCTTCCATCACTGCTGGGTAGAAGGCAACAGAGGAAGGTCCTTTGCATTTTCTGCTGAAGGGTTTCAAAGAACTTTTGCAGGGAGTGAGAAGTACTGGTGCGGGGCTGTTCAGAGAGGAGGAGATTAAAGAAAAGAGATCAAAGCCCCTCCTTTCCAAACTGCCCCTTCTCACTCAGGAATCTCATTTTCAGAACAGATGCGTGCCGTGAACATGTGTGGATCTCGGGCAGAATGGGAGGAGCTGGGAGCTGGTGGGAATGCAGCATCCATCACTGCGTTAAACATGCTGATCTTGTAAGCCCTTGGGAGAGACCATGGGGGAGGCAGAGGGCTGTGCAGGGTAGGTTGTGGCAGGGATCCTGCCTCCTGCCCGGGACCTCTCAGCACCATGGGGAACAATGTCAGTGAGGGACATGCTCTCCTCCTGTCCCTTCTGCCCTGGGAAGAGGCTCAAGAGCCAGATGGGACTGAGCATGCACAGAGAGAGAAAGGTGCCCATTGAAGGGAAAAAAATATATGGCACAACCATTGTGTATTGGTGGCAAGGCACTGCAGAAATCCTGTCAGTCACTGGGACTGAACTCGCTACCATGTGTAGAAGAGAATTACAGCTAAGTCATAACCTCACCTTGGATTTGTAAACACATTCATGTCATATTAATACTTCTTTCAATTTTTCTCCCCCCTGAGATAACAGATCAGTCTGCATCTGAAACTCCATTTCACCTAGGCAACAGGGTATAAACTGAGAGCCTGAAAATCAGATAGCTGTCTGGTGCTATTCAAACGCTTCTATACAGAACAAGATGCAAACAGATCAAAATCAGCTATCTGACACTATGCACTACTCTCTGTCAAGATAGCACCCAAAAGCTTAGAGGACTTAAGTGCCAAAAACCATGATAGCAAACACCCTGCTGTGCAAAGTTGCCACAGGCCAGTAAAGAAATAAAAATGTTGTGAAAACACTGACCAGAGGAAAAGAAGGAAAGGCTGCATGGAGGGGGCGCCTATAAGATGGGGGCTTTACACCCCTTCCTAGAGCTCGTCCCAGTGCCTGGAATACCCTCCATGCTGCTTTGGCTTGCACGCTTTCTATTCTCAGCTATCATATATAAGTACATGAATTTAGGCAAGTAGAAGATATTTTCACATAATATTCTAAATGCGAGAGAAGAGGCTTTAAAAAAGAAATCATAAGACTCATCACAGACTCAAATATAGAGCCTAAATATATTCTCTGATTGTTGTTTTTGATCCTTTTCTAACACTTTTTTTGTGTTTTTCTTTTGACAAATAATTGTTCTGATTTGATTTGAAAAGTAACACCCAGATAATCTGCATCATTTTCTCTCCTTTATATAGAACATCCTCTTTAAAACCAACACAATAAAGAGTATAATAGGAGACTGTAGAAACTGCGAGGAAAAGAGAAGTTTTTGTACAAATAATATGATCTAAAATACTGTAGGCTATCAACTGATGACTCTCCTCATTCTCTCTCTCCCAGCAAAACCTCATGCCTCTTCAGAATACCCTTCAGAATGGCCTCAGTCTTGAGAGAATGGGAAATAACTATGACACAGGGCTTTTCTTTATTTTAAAAAATACACCCAAAGGTAATCCCAGCGAATGAGTGGATTTCCATCTAGCTGGGACTGGTGAGTGGAAAACCTCACCAATTATTTTTCTGTGGGGCAACGATGCTATCTCAGGATATCTCATCACACATCCTCTCCTTTGAAATGTTTGTATGGCTATGACCAAGTGACAAAGTAACTGGCATCCTTATAATTGAAAGAGTCCTGCAGTTTGAAATCCCTGGCTGGCCTGATCTCTGAGATGAGTGTGGGAGGTGGACTTGCCTGGCTGACATTGCTGAGGTTTGGTGGCTAATGCGTCTGGTATGGCTTTTGTGAGGGGCCCATCTCCTCAGTCACTGCATAGGCTGTCAGCACAGTTTTTCAGGTAAGAGAAATGAACATAAGCCCTAGCAATGTAATTTTTAAGCAGTATTGGCTCCCTGGCATTTGTGGGGGAGGGAAGATTACAAATAATGACTTTAGAGACAAAACCAATGTAGACAGAGAGAGACAGATTCCTCCCACTGCATCTCCTGGGCTAAAGAAAATCCACAAACACAACCAAAAGCAAAACAAAAGCTTTTCCAAACAGAAGTCTCTGGGAAGAAGGAAGCCAGCCATGAAACATGCAGATATTTAAAGTGACACAAGGGCCTTCTGATGCATTTCTAACTCTCTTGAAATCTCTCACAATGACCATTGGACATAAATACATGCTTGTGCCGAGTATGAGCCATTACTTTTACTCTGCAAGGCCAATCCAGCAAAGCAATAGCTGTTCTGCAGTGAAATCTCTGACTAAATCCCTTATGGTATTTTCAGTCCTCCAACAGTTCAAGTGGTTCCTCTGTACATCCTGCAGGCACAGTGGAAGTGGGTGTCATTTTGATCGTGATGTATGGGTGGACTTACAATGAGCTAGGGCTGGCTCAGGATGAGAGCAGCTGCCCCAGTGGGACATCCAGAGGCTTCTGGCAGACAGGGGTGTGTGTTGCCGAAATAACAGCCAGGTCTGGGAAATCGGGAGATTTTTCCTGACCAGCTGTGAGTCCTTTCCTTCCTCCCACGTAGGAGGGAAGAGGGGGCTGAGTCATGCCCATGCTGGACCAGGGCAGGAGGGACAGGAGAGGACATAGGGTAGAGGAGGAGTGTGGAGCACAGTTTCCTGTGTACTTGCATTGCAGTCTTTGGCTAGCTGCACTGAAGAGTTAAAAAAAGGAGACAAGCTCTTCCAAGAAGGAACAGCTTTTGACCTACTCACCTCATAACATGTACATGCACATTACACTTGCCAGATGTACTAAACCACACAGAACCTGAGAATTTCCCCAGTGGCTAAACTATCACTTCTGCTTCAGCCAAACTAACTTTGTCACAAGAAAATATTAAAAAAAAAACCCAAACCAACAACAAAACAGACAAACAAAAAACAACCCCCCAAAACATGAAATAGATAAGTGATAAAAACCAGCCTCCTGACTGAGGAACCTAGAGGACTTTGAAAGGTGATGGTGTACTCCACTAAAGCATCCTGACCTCCCAGCCCTGTAACCCTGACATCCAATCGATGGCTTGGTGAATCCTCCTGAAGAATAATTATCAGAGTCTAAGAGCAAAACAAAGGTCTAATCCTGTGCAGAACTAGAGGCTCTTAGCACTCACACATCTCATAAGGATCTGAAGGCATTCAAGACTTCGTGGGATTTTGCTGGGATGAGGCCAGACAGCTGCTGCCTGCTGGGGGTTAAGGAAGTGCGAGTCAGGGGAAAGGAGAAGAAAGGACCAGAGACTTGGGGTGGGGACAGGGGGTTGGAAGGAGAAGCTGTGGCAGTGAGAGTAGCCCAAAAGATAGCTAGAAACTGTGGAGATGCTCACACGGCAGGCAGCAGCCTCATCAGATGGCAGCAGTGCCTTCCTGAGGTCAGCTGAGCGGGGTCTCCTGCACGAACGAACAGCTCTTTTCTCATGGCCGTTTGCTACAAACACGATGGTGAAGGAGCAGGGGCTCCTAGTAAGGGGCGCTGGGCGGGGGGCTGCATGCACGGCGCCAGAGATGCGAGGGCTGGCGTGGTGCGTTCACTGGGTGAGGGAGAGCAGGATGGGAGAGAGTTAAAACTGAAAATTTACTAAAAACTCCCTCTCCAGTTTTTAGGAATCATGTACTTAGTCAAACACTCTTTGCCACTTTGAGCATTCTTCGTACAGCGTTTGCTTTCCTAGTGAGCTTACATCCACTACTGATCCTTTTTGTGGTCACTGCATATGAAAATGGAACTGGATTTAAATGCATCAGTTTCTTCCTTCTACAAATTTGTACTCTGCAGGAAAAAAAGAAGGCAGGACCTAACGGTTTACTTACAAACAAGTAAGCTTTCCTGTTGGCGACCAGCACAATTAGTGATGAGAGAGGGGATCATTTGTCTTGCAGGCAGGTGTTTGCTTACCACTGAGAAGCAGCTGATTGCGCCGGTATGAAGCTGGCAGCTGACCAATGTCTTCTATTCTATGGCTCATTACCCGGGAAAGGTGACCAGTGTGGTAGAGGCTTCCCACAATGATGCTGTGCAAGTACATGGGTTCGATGAAGGAGCTGAGGAGAGCACCTTGGAGCCCAAGGATGTTCCATCTGGAAAAGAAATAAAGGAGCAATAAAACACATGGGTGGAGGAATGGCCACAAGAGAGCTGCCCTGGGAAGACCCTCAAAGGTCAGCACATAGCTTGGAGGGATGAAACCGTTCCTGTCTCTGTCCTATGATGCATGGCACTGTTGGGTTATTATACCCCCATGGGCTGGTTCTCCCTCTGTCATGGTTTTAGATTGCTGTGATGCCACTGATTTGAGGGATGTATTTCTGTCTTGTGTTACTGCAAACAGAGGCCTCTTGTTGAGAGCTATTCTTTATAAAAGCATTTGGTTTGATGAGTGTTCACCTAGCATGTCTTTAGACAAATCTTAATTTTTTTCCTGTAATTTTAGACTTGCAATGGTAGAGGTAAAATGAGAGCTTTTTTTATTCTATCTTTATTTACCATTTCTCATACATTAGTACCATTCCCTAGTCAAACAGCCACGACAACACATGACTCAGGTGGCCAAAATTCCCACAAAACTCTTGTGAATGATTCTTGGAAGCCTCACGGGCTGACTCTTCCTTGCACAAATGATCATGCAGATACAAAGACATCCATAAGAATCATGTCCTGTTCCTGAAGAGAAAAATAAGAGTTACACTTCTAGGCAATTCACTTGTAACCAATAGTTTGACCTGCTCTCAAGTTTTCAGGCTGATGGGTATGTCTCACCTTGTTGCTGTCTTAAAGGTGCAACAACAGAGTGATGGTGGAAACCTTGGGGCCTTCAGCCTGTTAATGACTGTGAGCTCCATACCACTGGTGTTGGATTACTTGCCAGAACTGTTCTGCATTTTAATAGCCGATGAATTTTTACACCAAGCTAGACACACATATGACAGGATGCTTGCTCTAAATTCTTCAGGGGACAGGTTATTGGTTAAAAAGTGGAAAAATTAAAAAGGGGATAGAAGTCATGATGCAGTTATCTTGGCAAACCAATTTAGCTCAGCCCATCTAACAAGAAGTTCCCCACCACAGAAACACTGACATGCTTTCTTACACTTGGATAATATTTTTTTATGTAAGTCAAACATTGTCAATCTGAATAGTTTTGAGTTCAGGAGTTCAAACTGGAAATGCTTCAGAAAATGTAGTTTTGGAGAGTATATTTTGTGTCATTAAAAACCAAAACACCAGCAACATTCGGAATTCTGTAGCTGACTGAAGGAAAGGGGAATAGGTGCCTGCAATTTAAGGCAACTTCCAGTGGCTGCCATGCTAAATAATGTGTTTAAAGCACAATCTCCATCAGCAGCAAGCATTATGTAGCTAATTTCTTACATCATTGTTCTTTTCATTAATTAACATTTCTCAACCGTTAGTGCAATTATTGCAGTGCCTCTGTGCTGTATGTCTCTTTTCATGATTAATAAGGAGTCATTATATTTCCCTTTCCTGAAGCAGTCAATTAACACGGAATACTTTCCATTAATTACTGAATGTTTAAAACCAGCATGCTGTACCTGGAGAGCAATCTGCTCTAGGAACCTGTGACACCAATTGCTTTAAAAAGTTCTCTTTAAATTTTATTCCAAAAACACAAGCAATTTAGCTGGCTATATTAATTTGCCTCCGAAGCAGGGCTGTGAATGAGAAACATCTTTTAATCTCATGCAAGAAAAGGCAGCCATCTGGCTGCTGAGGATTTCAGAGTCAGACTCTCCCCGTCTCCCTCTGTAAATGCAGGTCATTAAAGTAATGTGTTCATCTACATAAAACTCAAATGGAATATAAAAGGTAATATTTATATACAAACAATTTAGTCCCACAATTTAAACAGTCATTGGTTTTATGAAACATTTACTTTAGTCGATCAGATTTGCATAACTTCATTTGGGGGAAAAAAAAGTGTGGTCATTCCTGCAAATAACATCACTTTTAAAGGAAAGAACTAGCTGCCTCTTTGAGTAAATATCTTATCATGATGCAAAATTAATAATGCAGGCTTAAGAAATAGAGTTGAGTTCAGCTAACGGTACTATGCCTCTGACCAGCTTCTAAGGCGAGTAAAAAAATTAGACAGTGATGTCTTCGTCCAGATGGAAACTTGTAAGATATCAGTGTTGTTTTCAACATTTGACATTTCCTTTAAAAAAAAACAAACCCTTGTATATTTGACTGAAGGAGAGAAAAAAGCAGCTAAACAGAAAAACAACATATGTTCAACAATATTTGAATTTTAGCGATATGCACATCATAAGGAATCATCTGAGCTTTATTTACCAAAATAGGGGATTGTGTTCAGATCATAAATTACAAGGTAATAATGACTATTTAATTTAAATTCTTTGCAAAGAACCTGCCTTTTCTTTAGAAATATTTCTCTGCCTAATTCTGAACATGTTCATCCTAGTGTAAAAAGGGATTCAAATATCAATAAAATTAGATTATTGGAAATCATAGTATAAGCATGATCAGGCCATCCCCTATGTATTGAAAACATTTCATAAACATTAATGAATTCTCACAATACTGCTGTGAGGTAAAGCCCCATTTTTATACACCCTGGGGAATCAAGGCAGAAAGGCAGTATGATTTGCTGAAGTCTGAGCTAGAGTCCATGGCTTCTGGATGCAATAGTTGTTCCTTGAGGCAACTCTGTTTTCCCTTCCCAAAAGAAGGCCCAGGAAGGTGTAGGTGGCAATGAAACTTCCATATCAGCCACGGAGGGTTCTGGCTTCAAGGTATAAGGAGACACAAGGCAGATTGGGTGGAGGGGCCAGACCAAAAAAACACACAAAGGAGAAGAAACATAACAAAGAATACAGAGCAGAAAACCAAGCTATGCCTGATGGGTAGAAGGTGGTGTAAAAGAGACTGTCCCAGAACCAGACAGCATCCCATGAGAGGAAGGATGGAGAAAGCAGAAAAGGTGCTGACACTGAGAAGGCAATATTAGGAGGGGTCTGCTTGCCAGGTCTTGTTGAGCAATGCCAAGGCTGGTGTCCCCCATGGTGGTGGGTGAGGGTGATGGCACCCCCACGTGTACACTGGCCCCTTCACAGTTCGACACAGCACTGTTTTAGTAGCAACTACTCAGAGAAGAGGGACGAGAAAGCAGAGAAGGAACTTTGCTTTCAAGTCTAGCCCAGGTTTGACCAGTTGTTTCTGGAAAGCAGCTCCGAGCATGTGCATGAGTCCCACTAAGTCAGCACAGGTCCTAGGAAAAGAGGGGTCCTGTGCTGAACCAGCCACAACAAGACCCTTGCATTGCCCCTGTTGTCCTTCAGAGCACAGTCAAAGCACATTAATGATGGGGGAAATTCTCGGTTACTCATTCTGCTTCTCTTCTGTGGATAAAAAGACCTATCTTGGAGGGCAGCCAGTTCAGTACTTTGCATAAACAATAGATTTAACTGAGAAATATTGGGGGGAAGGTCTTTCATTCTGTGTATTGTTCATCCCTTGACCAACACACATCACTGATGTACTGACTCGGCCCTTTGATATCTGAACATCTAGGGGATTAGTTTCAGGTAGATGATAGGGAAAGATCTGTCTGAGCAACAGTGAAACTATCAATAAGGGTGTTCATTTCTGAAGGAGCTATTTCTCTGTAGCCTAATTTAGGTCCATGAATGTAGCTGTGTTCCCATCTGTAACAAAGTGCTCTCTTCAAATGTGGCTTTTCAAAATAAAATTATTATTCAGAGCAATGCAGTGTTACATTTTGGGTCCTCAATATATCAAAGTGACTTTTCTCGCTATGAGGAAATATGCTGGATCATTCTGAATTTTCCTAATTGTGCAAGATTTTAAGGGCTGTTTTCAAGGGCACGTATCTCTCTAATAACTTATATGCTGTGCGCTTCATAATAACCCTTCCAATAAAATGAAAATCAATCCACTGCTCCCTTAGTCACAGATCTTATTTAAAAAACCCAAAATCGTCAGCAACCAGAATCAATAAAACCAAATGTCTCCCCTTTTCACTTAAATACAGGAGCTTCTGGTGCTTTAAATGGAACGAAAGTGTACCCCTCCTTTTGTTCAAACAGCAGATATTACTGCACTGTTTACAAAGACAAAATCCTGTGTCCAGTTTTCAATATAGATAATCCTTGAATAAATGTATTATTGCCTGTTTGTCAGTCACAGAAATAGCAGCTATGAGCTGGCAGGCACCCCAGAGCAGGCAGCCTTTCTTTCATCAGACCCTGTGCTCCCCCAGCCCTGCCAGGGTGGGCTGGAGGCGACCCCCGCAGAGCCCTGGTGCACCCCCACACTCCTGGCAGCCAGGGACCATGGGGAACATGTGCTGGGAAGTGTGTCCCCAAGTGGGAACTATATCACACCAACGCACCACATGAGGTAGTCGTGCCCCCCCCCGCCAGGACCAGCCTGAGTATGGATGGTAAAAACGTTGAGGAAGGGGCTCGGGGGCAAAGCTGCAGGGGTGCAAAGGGCTGCAGCCTCGCTCGGGTCAGTGTGTGGCTCCTTGCCCGTCGCTGAGACGTGGCGTGACACCTGGGACCCCTTCGCTGAGTATTTCCAGCATGGGTTTGCTCACAGCGTTACTCAAAGCGGCATGCTGACGTGCTGCTGCCCTTAAGCCCCTCGAAGCTGAGAGGTGGAGAAATTTGCTCAATGTTTCAAAACATCTCAGGGAGCTGCGTCCACCTGCCATTGAAGCTCAGTGAGACCCAAGTGTCTCCTCGGGACCTCACTCATTAGAAAGCACTGCTGATGAATTTCAAAGCTTGCTTTGTTAAGGCTTTTTACAAAAGACACTTTTTTTGGGGTCATTATTAAGAGCTTTAAGTCTTACCCACTTGGGGTGTTGTTAACCTCCTGTACCACGGTTTCTATTACCAGTATTTCCAGCTATGCTTCAGACAATATAAATTGTTATTCAGGGTGGCCTGTGCTCAGCAGAACACCTGTGGTGTTCCTATTTATATGACCATTTAGCTATTATTGGTTTGGAAACTGGAACTGGTGCATTAGTTTTTGATCTGTATTTTAACAGTAGGTGGTTTATATATGTTTTCTGGAACATACCTTGTGGTGAAAGATTGAAATTGAAACCTCAGTCACGCAGAAAGGGGTTAAGAGAGAGAATTACAAATCATGTGCACAAATCATCTCTAATTGAAGATCTAGCTGTGTTAATTGATTTTAATTTACATTAATATGCAGCATTTGAAGTAGCTTTTCTTAAGAGTTACCTTGTCAGGCTCAGTCTTCTGTTAACAATGGTGCTGGTCAACAGGCTAAAACTAAAACAGAGCTAAGAATGACAATTTCTACCAATGACTTTTAGTCTTGCATTTTTATATGCTGCATTTAAATACAGCTTACATGTGCTCAACTCATCTTGTGAAATGCTACTTCAGACTCCCACTGCTAAATCCTGGAACAGTGCCTTAACACCATTGCCCTGCAATACTCTAAATGTGTTCTCAATAAAGATTCCTTCCTATTCTGTAGCTCACGGGCCCAAATAATCCACAAACTTTAGCCACGGGACATGAATAGACTGTCAATGCTGTAATGCAAAGTTTGGAGGTCCTTTGTTACTGTTTGTGTCATTTTACAGGTGAGGTATAATTTCGATGTTCAAGGTCTTATTTAACCTGTGGGCTTAATGTCGCTGTTTTTGTGAAGCATGAGGAAGAGCATGACCATTAACCTGGTGGCAACAAAATACACAGTCTTTTAAAGGTGACCTTTTGAGAAGTGATAGTAAGAAAAAAAATTTTAAAGCCAGAGCTTACACAATAAACACTGAATTCCGGCTTTTATTTGCTGTATAAAGACAGTGTTTGTGAGAATTTTTCCATCCAAGTCCTGCATCCTGCAAAGTAAGTTCCTCAAGCCTGTACCCTGCAAGGGGACTTCTGAAAGAAGCTCATGCATTTTAAATTACATTACATAAAGTAAGTCTTTACGCTATTAGTGTGTGTAGATGCAAGTTTGATGTACAGGAGGCTGGCATCTCTCCAAAATAAATACATCAGCTAAATATTCAGTGGGCGTGAACATGCTCTGACCTGGCCATAGCATAAGGTCTCTAGTCCCCTTGCTAAGTTCTACCAAGGAAGAGGGTCTTGGGAAAAAGCAAAGCACTGCAAAACTCCGTGTCTAATGAGACACCCAGATAAGAACTAATTTTTAAAATAAACCTTACTGTTGAATGCTTGGACCAAAATCCTCAAAATAATTTGCACGTGCACGGTAGCGGGGGTGATGTGGTGGCACAGGGCTTTGGAATGCCTGCTCGTGCTGCGGATCTGCTGTGCCGTGCAGCGCAATGGTGGCCGCCTCCTTGTGCTCCAGCACCATTGCCCTTCCCCGCCAAACCACGGGCACCGTGATCATCGAACCTCTCTGTGCAGCTGTTCGGGGCAGAACGCCCTGCTGATTTGGATTGGCTGATGCTGGGAGAAATGACTTCTCCAGCTTCTCTGTGTGGAAGGAGACGGGACCCAGCTGCTGGTGACAAGATGTGTAAACTTGATGAGCTCAGAGCATAGAAACTTTATACGGAAGGGAGGTATGTGTTACCAAATCAGGGGCATGGTGGGCCTAGGGGATGGGCCACGGTGGAAGGAAACTGGCCTGAAGCTCCGACTGTTCCCATGAGTCACAGAACAAAGCATATGGAAGGGAAGGCGGTTTCTGTACTCCCTGGCAGACTCCGGATTCCCCCCAGGAGTCTATCCAGAGGGGAGGTGGACTTGAGCAAGAGAAATGCATAGTTCTTTCGTATTTTGTTCAGTCTTTCATGTTTCTTCTGCTGCAGGAATAAGAAGTAGAGATATTTGGAAATCCTTATTTTATGTATGTATGCATTTGATTGTGTGAACTATCACCTGCAAATGTGGCATACGTGTACACACTTCGTGTGCTGTGGGAAGCCAGCAGTGGGAGAGGAGAGGCTGGGTGCTGGGTGGGCTTGGTGCAGCTGGAGACCATGTCACTGAAAGGGACATGGAAAGCTGGTGTCCCTGAGGCCCCAGGGCACCCAGGGTGGGTGGGTGGGGGTCTGCGAATCCCATCCCTGCAGCTGATAGAGACCTGAGCACCTCTCAGTCCTCACTTGTCTGAACATTTTTAAGGGTCTGAGACAGAATTTGGTGCTGAACCTTCCTAATGTTTGGTTATTGCATTTAAATGCTCAAAGAAGAGCTGAACTCTAGAGATATCCTTGGTTTTCACCTAATTATGTGTGTGTGTGTGCACATGCATGCTTGTGTGTACATATTTCAGTTT
Organism: Microhierax caerulescens; assembly: GCA_035590215.1. Taxonomy (NCBI): domain Eukaryota; kingdom Metazoa; phylum Chordata; class Aves; order Falconiformes; family Falconidae; genus Microhierax; species Microhierax caerulescens. The sequence continues at coordinate 22,427,865 of JAVJGJ010000003.1, forward strand.
TCCTTCAAACATTTGTTTGCTCCTGAACAACAGCTGCAGAGACATCCACCAGCAGCAGCATTAACCTTGCACTGACCTTGCAATAAGCAAAGGTATGAGCTGCTCCTGTGTCCAGCTTTAGCGTGAGAGAGGGAGGTGAAAAGATGTTTAATTTGGCCCATTGTATGAAGGGGTTTGCTGTCACGAAAAGCCTAAATTTTCTTAGGGCTGTGGTGTCTTGACATAAAGGTCTTAATATAGGTTACGATTAGCATCAAGAAAATGTTAAATGACACAAATCTTTCCCCAAACAGCTGATCATTTTCAAAATTATTTTGCTCATGACATTGCTGCTTTTTTATTGATGCTTTTTCATACTGTATACATTACAGAGGAAAATGGAGGCTGAAATCTTAGGTGTTACTGTAGTTAATGAAATATGGGTCTGAAGAACAAGATTTATTCCTAAAATCTATGGCGCTGAGAGGCTGGAGTCACTTCAGCTGCTCTGTGAGGCTCACAGAAGTTGTGAGTGTCAAAGCCAACACTCTCTTAGGGTGGGTTATTTGGGGATTCACAGAGCCCAAACTTTAAATTTGCACATATAAATGCATAGGTTTTTAAAGCCAGAAGGAACCACCAAGATCTAGTCTGACCTTCTTCATAATGCCATTGCAGAATTTCACCTCGTAATTCCCTGCCTGAGCCAAATAACATGAGTATTCATGCCAGAAGTGTTTGTGCTTTAATTCAGTGAGGGAGTAGGTATATGATACCAGGCTGTTTATCCTGCAATCTCAACAAAGCCACAGAGCCCAAATAATGCATGCCAAGCATCAAATTCTCTTGAAATTGTGGTCATAATAACAAAAATTGCTAAATGCCTTTGAATAACAAAAAAATCTGATTGAACCACTCTCCCCTTATGGCTATCCTGTGAGCAAGAAAGAACATAAATCGTTAGACACATGATTTATAGAATATTAATCACTTTCCTGAGTAACTCTCTCTGTTCTTGGGTCTTTGATATTCTGATAGAAATGTCCTTTGCAAATAATGCAAAATGATGTATAGTTTAGCAGCTACTGGGTAGGTGCTCAAGAGGAAACATTCTCTAATAGCTCAGTGCTCCTGAGGGGTGTTTTACAAGCAATAAAATCCAAAATATACAAGCCACTTTTTTGTCAGATCTTGCTTATACAAACATGAATTTCAGCTTTGGAGATCTTTTTTCTCAATGAAGACCGGTCCAGATGATGTGCAACCAGATTCCTGCCGCCAGCAGACATTTGAAAAGTCAGCTGTCTGCATGGTAGAGCAAATATTTGGAGCCCAAAGTGCAGCACAGGAACCACCTACTGATCTCGTCAGTGGGGGCAGGAGCAGGGAAAGGGCCCTCACACAGCAGTCTCCTTGCCCGCTGAACAACTTTCTGCCTGTACTTTCTATGGCCAGAGGCAAAGAAGGCAGAAACCAGCCCTATATGTGCTGAAATAAAGGTCAAGTGAAGAGACCTTTGATTTCTTCCCGTTACAGGTGATAGTAATAAGGATAAAAATCGATCGTAGATCACATTTAATGTGGTAAACTGAAATTTGGCATAAAGTTTATTGAAGATGCCATAACCAAACCTCTTATTGTGACCCTTTGCCAAGATTTACATAAAATTTATAGCACCTAAAAATCTCCAGCAATGTTGTCACTGGTGGCCGGTCCTGAGGGTACTGCCTACTTTCTGCCATGCAAGAGATTATTTTTAACGCTTCCTGCATTACCAGTGCTTTGTTTTGACTAGCACAGTGATCCCCAAACCAGAACTTGTGAACTGAACTGAAGTTATGCCACAAATGTATGTAATTAGGAGCCCAGTGGAAATAAAATTGCACAATATAACCGTCAGAAAGAAAGGAAGGGAAAGGCATGACCTCCAAGTGCAGCCAGGATTGCAAACATCTCTAGATAGCCTTGGGCACTCTCTCCAGCTTTCAGACCCTTACCTGTAGTGCATGCCATGGTGATGCCCCCAGTACTCTCTGGACTTCATTTGCCTTTCTCAGTTTCCCATAGTGAAAAGGGAATTTATTTTTTTTCCTTTATATTCAACTCCATGCTTTCTACTTTATTAACTTTGAATTTTTTCTCCTCCAAATCTCTGTTTGGGTCCCTCTTGTCTGGTTTCCAGCAGTTCTAGTTACTGGACCTGGCTGTATCAGACCCACAAATAATCTCTTCTATGACAATTTCCCATCTCATCCTTCCTCTTCATTGAGAATGACCATTTCCCTTTCCTTATAACATTCATCGATTTCAGAATCTCCGTGCTTTCATAATTGTTCTACCCATTTTCCCTGCACCAGAGCTCTTAACCTGACCAGGGAGTCTGCAGTGCTTGGAAGTGTCCAAACTTCTAAAGCATTTGTAGTGCCACAGCACTGCTACCACCATTCCTACAGAAGATGCTTTTCCCACCCCTTTTCTCAGCCTCTTTTTTAACTGTCCCTTACTGGTGAGAGTAAACATTTGCTGTTCAAAGCAAGGAATAATGATTGTCGATATTTTTTTTGTCTAGGAAAATTCCACACCCATTCGAATTACAGCGCAAATAAATAATAAATATTGCAGTAATTCACACAATGTTGCAATAATAATATCAAAGATGAGAGCTGAAAGATTATTTTTTTTTTAGCCTGGAAAAACGTTGTGGTAGATTCTTTGTTTCTTCACTGACTTTAATGCTGTTTAGATATATGGCCACAAGGAGTGGCTTCTGTGAAGGTGCTTAGCAGATGTGCTTGGAGAAAACCCAGCTTCTGAGACTGTGCGTTACGGTCAACATCCCCATCAACAGAAAAATATCATACTGTTTGCAAAGCTGGTATTTAATTCACTGGCTAATGCCATTCAAAACCACAGAGTGTGTAGTATTTCCATTCTCAAATTTGTTTAATTTTTTGAGTCCATCTAAGTCTGGATTTGGAATACCCAACTGCATCTAAAAACAGTGCAGGAGATCCACTGAAAACAGTTTGGGCTTTCTGTTATCTCTTTATGAATAAATGAAAACCTTATAGCAGAAGTTGCTCTTTATCCTTCGTGCAAACACACCGGTTGTGATGGTTACACTTAGCAGAGGGTGGATTTTGTGAGTCTGTTAGTATTTCCATTTGCTCATGGTTCAACCATACATTTTCCTGCCAAAATGGCAGGCTTTGCTAAGCCTAAAGACAAATTTAACTTCAGTAGGTCATCCAGTTAAAGCTAAGAGCAGAATTTATGCATGTGCATTAAATAAAAGCTTTATACTTTTTTTTAAAGATTGCGTTTATATTGGACTTTAATAATTGGGCCAGATTCTTGGCTGAGGTAATAATTTAACTGAATTCTTTAGGCATGATATTTCAGCAAATAATTTGATGATATCATTATTATTTTTATAGCAGCTATAATGTAATGTATGGTACATGTAGAGCTGTACCTACAGCTAACGCACATAATGCATCTATAATAAGCATAAGTATGCATATATGTATAGGTATATACTAATAGTATAATATGCATCTGAATGCACACACTTTGTTTTCAGTTTGGGATAGCCATCATTTGCTATTATTTAACACCCTAAACTGAGAATGCGTTTATGTGCCACCACAGAATAATCACAAAATATTTATTGTACAGCAATTATTCTACATAAATATATGTTGAATTTACAGGACAGAGCAGAAAGCCACAAAAGGTGCTGTGACACGAGAGTTCTACAATGACATTCAAAATGGTTGGAATACTCCTAGCTGCTATTAGGGCACTTTGTCCAACAGGGTGTAGATGAACTAAGTTTATCTGTGTGATGGTTGGTTTGCAAGTTTTGGGGTAAATGATCCAATAAAAGCAGAGTGGATGTATTTTATCTGCACGCTGAAATTCTATTGGCAAAAATGCTGCAAAGGCAGTTTATATTTTTGTCACACTGTAAAAAGCAACTAACGACCCATGGAGAATTTGGGAAAATGTCCTATTTACATTCCATCCTATTTATATGGTCTGTTTTTGCATACAAAGGAGGTCTTTGTTTCCGCAGGGTTTGTCAGCACCTGCTAGTTATTCCCCCCCAGCAGCCATAGCCCTCTGTGGCACCACATTGCAATTCCACACGCAAAGAGTTTTGCGACGTATGTACATCAGGTACCTGGCGATTTTGTCTGTACAGGACATGGTGATGAGCTGCTCTCCCAGCAACACGCCGTCCCACGTCTGAGCTGTGTTATGACACCGGACAGGTATGGTTCCTTCTCCAGACTCAATCTTTGTGCGGAGGTGTCCACGGTATTTTCTCACTATGTGCTTGCTGCTGTTCACTGGGAAAAATAATCACAAGAATGGCAATAATTAATTTTTTATATTTTTTTTTAGAAAGAACCTGAGGGGCTGTGTTGATGCCATAACTTGCATTTGCAGAACCACCTCTGGAGGTCCTTTAAATTGGTTGCAAAATGAGATGAAATTATAGCCCAAGAAAGCAGCACAGTGGAGAAAAGTATGCGCTCCCTAGCATGGCTGCCTTTCACATCAATCAAAACTTTCACACAGTGCATGCTGAGCTCACGTTCCCATTCCCATTCCCTTATATATTTTAAAAGAACAGAGGTGCTCTGTCGTTTAAAGAAGCAGTACAATTTCTTATTTTTAACCCATGCTTATAGGATTGAGCTGTGTCCAGGGAATATTTGAAAAACCTCGGTTCAACAAGTGTCATCAAAGACTCATCTGCGTGGCACAGTCCAATACCTTGCTCTACTGTGATAGTCAGTGGCATTTTCTGAATAATTTCAGAACTGAAGTTTTGGTTTGTTATCACAAAGATTCACTGAAAACTCTCAAAACCTGAAGTTTTGTATCTGGATCAAAACCATACCAAAACTTGCTAGTTATTAATTACTTGCTTAAATTCCCTCTATAGTCTCCCTGAAGTCAGGTATCCTCCTGCCTTGTGTCATACTGATATTTTTTATGTAATTGCCATCCATCACTTCAGTGATATTGTATATCTGAGAGCAAGGCAGCAGCTGCCTTTGGGGTGGCCCAGGGCAAGCAGCTAGCACACTTCTGCACCGCAATGAACTTAACTGAGTCCTACAGATAGGCAGTAAGTGCAGAAGATAATGACATTTCTAAAGTGCTTCACTTTCATGTTTATGAAAAGAGAAAAACTGAAGTTCATTATCGAAATCTCTCATACCCTCTTTATACTGCTGCTTTACCCCTGGGTATTTTGGTTGTAAAAGCACAGCAAGGAACAGCAAGGAAATCCTCTGGGACTGTCTTACCATCCGAGGGTTTCACTGGAGGACACCTTCTCCATGAGGCAGACTTTTCCTAGTCTCTCTTTAGCCCAAAGAAAATGATGAGAGTACAGGATAGCGTCTCTTTCAAGGAAAAGGAGTGCTGCTTCTACAGACATGAGACTTTTGCCCATATTTCCATCTGTCCTGTGTATTTTTCCAAGAGGTGCCCTCAGCCAGACCAGAGGTTTCTGCTTGTGAAGGTGATGCTCCTCAGCCCTCGGCAGGCTGCGGGGCTGCCTGCATTCCTGGCACTGAGTGACGCCGGGGTGTCACGGGTTGTGGGGCTGATCGAACCTCTGGCCACCAGCAGCTGGCTGTGTGCACACTCCCCAGCCACCTGCTCTTTCCCTCCGTCACTTTTTTACCATCTTTGCTTTGTACGACTGTTGTCTGTGCTGCGAGCTCTGGTGGAAGCAATTGATTGACTTTGGCTGCTGCCAATGGATGATTTACAAAAAAGGAATGGAAAAATAAATCGCTTCAGCCCATTGGGATTAGCAACGGCAGTGAACACATGTAGAACAGCAGAGTGAGCCGTGACCTGCCAGCAGACAGGCGGCTGAGCCCCCACTGATCGTTGCCTCTTTGCTTCCTTCGAGCTTTTTTAAAATTTAAGATGGGATGTGTGTGCCAGCAATGGGCTGGACCAGATACCAGTTGGATTGGTTGGCCGTGGTGAAAAGTGATTCCCAGCCAAACCCAGGCTCCATCATAGCCTAAATGTTTGCAAATACTCTAAGGTTGGTTTGAGTTGCTACAGGATCTGAGCGGGGAAGAGTGGTCATTGCACTGCCATCCCCATCAGCAGCCGTGCCCCACTGGGGGATGTGGGGGTCCTTGTGCCAGTGGTCACAGAGCACCTCACAAACTAAGACACTGTAGTCACCACCGGACTTATTGTGGCTTCTCAAGCTTCAGTTCTGAGGGAAACTGGAAAGAGGCAAAGGACAAATAAAAATTTCAATAAGCAAAAATGCCAAAGACTCAGAAATGTCTCAGATCCCTCTCCTCTGTAATTACTGGGCTATACCAACACTGTTGGGAAACCATTTTCACGGTCATGTGTGCTGATCCTTTTTATATCCCTCTTGTCTGGGATGCCTCCTGCAGTATCATTCAGAGGATGCTCTTTGGATGGGATTAGCTATCTGGGAACTGGTCCATATTTTTCTTGGGACTCTGCAGGGAAACTAATTTTTAAAAAACTTCAAGCAGTGGTGAGCAGAATTGTTTATTATTAAACTACAGAGTCATGGGAAAGGTACCATGAAATTTGGACAACAAAAGGAGAAAGTGATCACTTCTGCTTAGTAAACACACCTAGCTGAGCAACAGTGAGAACCGTATAGCAAAAACATTTTGTCTTAGTCTGCACACACTGAGAACTGATGGCACAGCAGAGCTAGACCTCTGCCAGGGAAGCAGTGAAGAGTGACTCAAGACACTGTTGCAGTTTTGGCTGGTAGAAAGTTTGACTTTAAGCAAATCAGTTCTCTTTTCCTAAGGTTTCCCACAGGTATAATGAAGATAAAGTTGCTTCCTTCCTCTGTTAATTCATTTAAGGGTAACTGTTCAAAAACAGTTTATGAAAAGCAGATGCTATCCTTTCGATAAAGATCTACCACAGGAGTCCACCTGCAGGAAATCCCCCAGGAGAAAATTAATTTTTAGTGTTTCTTTCTCCATCTTTTCTTTTTTTCTTAGAAAAGTATTTTGTCTTGCTACACCTTTCCCCATTTCCCATCTCTTTCTACATTCCTCTTGCTTTCTCAGTTTCCATTCTGACTGTCCCCTACAGGTGTATTGGTCTTGTAGTTTACTCTCTTTTTCAGGCACTTCACCAGGTTGATATGCCTGCATTTTTCATAAGGCACATGCAACTGCTAAAGAATTTTAGTGACTGCATGACAAGATGTGCAGCCCATCACTTATGTGACTCTGATTTCACTACATAAATATTACCTAGCAGGGGGCAAAGCATCCCACAATGTGCTGACAGAGATAAGGAGCCAGTTCAGGGGAAGAAAAAGCAGCAGCCCTGCAAAGAACTGTTGAGCACTAAGGGAATTTCACTCATAGGCCAACAATTTGCGGGGAGAGGGGTCTGAAACATTTCTGTGAGTTTGAGGGGGTCTGCTTATTTGATTTCTTATTTGTCTATTTGATCTTAATTTCCCTCAGGACCGAAGGAAGTACAGAGGCCAAAGTACTCTGCGTCTGGTTGTTATTACAGCATCTCAGCCCTGGCCTGCAAGTACAAGAAACTGAATAATAAAGTTTTTAAAAGCATTTAGGAAGTGTGTGCAAGTGCACAGATCATCTCAGTTTCCAAATGCTCATATTAACTCAGCCCACGTGTCAAACTTTGCTCCCCGTAATGTGCGTTCGACCCAGGGTGCAGCCAAGCAGACAGCATTAGCTGATAGGATTCAGGCAGCTGTGGCCAGTGTATGCTCACCCTGGGATACACTTCCACAGCACTGATAAGGGGTTTTAGCTGCTCAACTGCTATTAAATTCAATGGATAGGGTGTGACTAAAGCCCTGTGCTGTACTGCCTGTCTCAGGCTGCTCACATTGCTGGGACAGCCAGCACACATGCTCCAGAAGATGATCTATAGCGTTTATAGAAAATACTAATAACCCAAAGCTCTGAATACTTTCCGATTGCCGATGATTAAATAAATCCTGATCCGCATTTGAAAGGCACTGAGTTCTTTTTTAGCGTGTCTTTAAGTAGTGCAGGATGATATAAATATTGAATAAAGGAAAAAATGAGGCTCCGTGTGTTTTGCACTGAAGCTGCAGACAGACCCTGGCACATAAGCTGCTTGCCAGCAGTAAAAAGATGCAGTCCACTTGCTGGCACAGCTTGCTACGCATTGTTTTAAAGCAGTCTCAGAAAAATACTTATTTATGCAAGTTGGAGTCACAAACTACAGCCTACTGCTGTTCTGCTGTTCAGTATGATCAAAGCATCAGTGACTATAAGCATTTCTGATCTTTGCTGTGCTGGTTCTCCAACTGCTTAATCTCAACTAATTGCAGGGGAGAAGGCGTCTGAGGATGCCACTTCAACCAGAACAAAATGTCAATTCAAACTGGAATTGGAAAGGACAAATTTAAAAATCATTTGGAGTGGATTTATGATGTGTGCTACACTCAGATGTGGAAATTACTCCTGAGAGTTCCTAAGATAAAAAGGTGCTGGATTATTAATTATTGGATTAGAAATTTACACAGGTGCCCTGTATTTAAAATCAGTGAAACCCACTGATTTCAAGGCTCACCCCTTATTTTCACATTTTCTCCAGGACTAGTTCTGGCTCAAATGTTAATGAAAAAAGCCACTCCATATTTATTATTTAGTTGAAGAGTGAAGAGGAAATGGACGGTGATTAAACAGAATCACACGAGTAAGGCTCTGTCTGAAATTTTGCATGACTGCCTCAGAGGTTCATTTTCTATTTCCCTGCTTCAGTGGAGGCAGTTCTCTCCTCAAGAAGGTAGAAATAAAACAACCTATCTTGCATTTTCTTCAGTGCGGACCAGGACCCTCCATTCATCAGCATGGTTTATAAAGCTTCCTTAGAGCTGTTTGAAACAAAGGGGTGGAAAGAGAAGTGTTAACATCCGACTGCCTCTGTATTTCAGTGGTTACTAGAGATGCGCTTTCCTTAAGCAGATGCTGAATAAATGTACATTACTATTTCTGGAACTGTTGAAGGGAGCGTCGTGGCACGCTGAATGCTTTGGATGTGTCTCCTTTGTTGGGTAGGTTGGTTGGTCAGACAAATCTCTGCTGTGCTGTGCTCTAGGGACCAGCAGAGAGGGAGGCTAAAATGCAGTGGGGCAGCTCTTGAAAATGAGAAACTTTAGGGATATCCTGAAAGGAATCTGGATTTAGGAAAAAAGAATGCATCCCCTCACAACTTGCACCACTGAACTGTGGCTTCTGAGGGTAGGAGGGTAGACAGGTAAAATCAGTGGGTTTGTCTGAGGGTCTACAGAGCTGTCTCTACGGTGAGCACTGGGATGCGTCCTTCCCAGGAGGGAAGGCAAGCACCTGGCTTGCATGGGTTAAAAGTATATTGAGGTGGAACCCTTAAAGCTGAGATGTGGTTTTTGAACACAGGCCAGGAGGCCTATTGCATCTGAATGCAGCCCCGGGGGAGACCTACTCACCCCCAGAGCCATGTGACCACCCACCACCTCGTGGCAGAGTTCAGTTCAGGTCTGGGGTGTGGACCTTATCGTTAAGCCCTATATACAGATGTGAATACTGAATATATATATACTTTATCTGAGAATGTTACAAAACCTGGGACACCTGTAATTTGTGGAACTGAAATTAACATTTGAAATTGAACTTCTTTACCTTGTCCCTCCTCCCTGTGTATTTCCTACCTGAAATCCTGGCTTTGGACAGCAGTCGGGTATACCATGACCTGATCAAAGACATTATTCTTCCTCCTCATCATTAATCTTCAAATAACGTGTTTCAGTCTTTCTACTTCTTCCATGTTTTTTCATTTGCCAATTGTTTCAAGTGATGTATGGACAAGGTGTGAAAGCAAAGGCAATTTGCCTGTTCATGGGTTATCAATATGTGGCATTTAATCCAGAAGGAGTATCAGTATGAGAAAAACTTGAAGTCCAATTTCAAAAGAGCAGAAAAGAAATGACTGCATTATTTGTCCTTTTTTGTCCTTATTTTGTCCATAATTGCATTATAATTTCTAGTTTGAGCTGTGGTGTTGCAGACAGTAACTGTAGGAATGGTGAAAGAACAGGTTCCATCATATTAAAGTTCATCACTGTTTTGATGAAAACTATTCATTTTGATCCATCAAAATGGCTCCATATGTAATCACTGAGGGGCCAAATTTGATCTGTTCAGGTGACATAGCACCCTTAAAAACACTTTTTATTATTTTTGTAGAATAATATGAAATGTGTTGAAAGCTCATCCTAGGGAGAGTTGCTAGAATCCCTTTACGAAACTAATTGCTAGAGCAGAGAATGGCACTGTAACATGTGAAACCCATTTTGCCACTGGATTAACTTCTAAGTAAGCCCTGATCTCTCAGCAAGCCCTTGGGATGGAAAGAAAAATTATCTGAGAAACAGATTAAAATATGTACCCTGCAAACTGTTTTTCTGTAATGTCTGTCTTTGAGGAATACCTAACATCAAAATGTGAGTAACTAGTTAAGATTATCTTTAAAAAATTTGTTGCCAACAAAGTCATTCACTCTTTCCTCTGAGAGTTATAAATAACTGTTCCAGGGCAGGAGGAATGAGCGGTACTGGGTCAGACGTGGTGGAGATCCTGTCATGCCACCTACAAACCCAGGCTGCAGACTCCAGCCTGCTCTGAAATCCATTAGTATGTGGAAGTCAAAAGCACAACATTAATCAGTGGAATTAAGATTCTGTGCATGGGGCAATCAAGGAAAGTACAACTCCAACACCTCAAGATTATTATTTTTAATTACTAATTGCTCCTCTCAGCTAAAGTCAGATGCGCAACATTGCTGCTTGGGAAGCGCAGCTACTCCTGCACAGCAGAGTCTGGGAACCTGGCAAAGGGCTGTGCTGGCGCTGTGAATCCCGCGAGGCAGAGAACTGCTCTGCAGCCTTCGTGAGCCTTGTCAGGAGTCACAGAGGCACATTAGCTGGTCTCCAGCAATGACCAGCTCATCTTCGACAGCGTGGGGAGCTGCTGGTCGTGCCCAGGTGTCAGCAGTGGCCTAGCAAAGCCAGGACAAGATGGTCCAGCAGCTGGAGGCCAGGAGAGACCAGTTGTTCACCTGTGTCCTAACCTATGCATCATTGTATGTTGTTCCTGTTGTTTTTAAATGAAAAAATACATTCTGTTACAGCTGGACTTTATCTTTTAAATGCGTTTTGTATGGAAAAATTGTCAACACCACTGGAATTGCCCATTTGGTGACAATGCTCTCCCCTGCCATGTTTTAATCAAAAAGTTTACACAAACATAAAGGGAATGTGTTATTCATCATAACCCTTTATTTTATCAACAAAACACGGTGTTATTCATATGGCTTTAGGATTTTCGTTTTTGTTTGGAAATTGAAGTCTTCAAGAGTGATTTAAGAAATATGTTGTGAAGGAAGTCAGCAAAATGTGAAAACAAAAAATGAATCCCATGAGACAGAAACAATAGTAATCTGTCAATAATATTGACAGATACTCAGCCCCTCTGTGGTTGGTATGAGTCTAGAGAGGCTGTTGTTCCTGCTGTATCACCAGACACACTCTAGTTCAGCTTCTGGAGCTGTAGATAGAAATTCCTGAGTCAAGTCCTATGATCTCTGGCTTGAGAAATTCAATGTAGATCATCAGGAAATGGTCACTGTTGGCCTTAAAAATCTATGGATTGTATTTAATAACTTATTCTGATTAATGTTATAATAGTGCTTAGAATATATAGTGCTTTCCATTTTAATATCCTACCCTGAACATTAATTATCCTTCCTCAAAGCTGTGACTGCTGGATACCTTTTATTGCCATTTTACAGATATGGAACTAGAAATGACCAGAGTGAGATGAGTTGCTCAGTGCCAGCTAGAGAAGCTAGCTAGGAGAGTCACGGTCAGGAAGATTTTTGTTACTCTTACATAGCTATGTTCACATTTCTCTCTTCACAACACTCCAAGAAGCTCCCCAGGTGTCTAAAAAGTCCCACAGAGATCTGAACTGGACCTGGAGTTACCCGACAAGCTTGATAAAACTCGGGTCATGAGCTTTACCTCTTTACTGTGACTCCCACTCGGTGGAAGGGTAAATTAGACCAAATCAGATCTGAGTGGGTGTAGTTTTTGCCCACAGAGTTTTTTTCCAATTATGGTTTGCTATTTTCCACCCAAAATACATGCCTTAATTAGGCATGTATCTCTAACAGGTTATGGGACGTTGGGGTTGGACCTGAGGAAGGCATGTCCAGGAGCATGTGGTTCCTTTGTCCCTGCTGCAGAGGACCTTGGAGAACCTTAGACATCATCCCTTGGGCTGAACAAATTTGTGAACAAACAGCTTTTCTTGCTGAAATTTTCTACTACTGTTCTGAAACCTTCTCAGACATGGCCTTTTGCTGATTAATGTAGCCTTTTTATCACATCTGAACATTGTGTCCAAATGCAGTGTTTTACAAAGCCGCAAAACCCATAACAAAGCAGAATCAATAAATACAGTGCAATGCCCTTCGGCGATTCAAGCATTCTGTTAGAATTAGGATCTGATTATAGCTGTGGAAACCTGTTTTCCTGAATCCTAACAAACACATTTTGCTTTACATGAAAGCTTTTCAAAGCTGTGGCCAATGCTGCCTTTGAACAATCCATAGTTTCCAGCATATTCTTTCTCTTTTCCCAGATAGGCACACAGTGTGCTGACACATTGTTCTGAAAAATCTTATTTGTCACTTTGAAACTCCCCCCCAAAACAACAAAACACAAATAAGCAGAACCAGCCAAGAATATCACAAGGAGAGGGAACTGGGACATTTTCAATGCATTGTCAAAGCCAAAGAGTTTCCTCGTGATGTATCAGTTCTGACAAAGTTTTCTGACAGACTGAAGAAAGGGAGCTGTCTAGCTCAGCTGATAGTGAATTCACTGAAGCCCTGATCCAGGACTTGCGAGATACAGGTTCAAGTTTTCCTTTGAGTCTAAGTGGCCTTGAATGAAAAAGCTTACCCTGAACTAGGCATGGAAGGAAATGAAAGATGATTTTTTCTACCCCTTATTACTGTGCTGCTGACCATGAGACATGAAAAATATCGGATGTGAACCCAATTTCACACAAATATTTTATTTTAAACATTTGCCTGACAGGTTTTGACTTCTTTCCAGCCTGTCAGTACTTTGAGACCTGAAAGTTGTCAATTAAGTGGTTATTTGCTAGTCAGCTTTAGGAAAACACTAAAACCTAACTACCCAGCCTGCTGGAGATTAATAAAGAAATATGAAGCAATAAAAAATGTTCACAGGTTGATTAATTGGCACTGAAAGCTTTACAGCTTCCAGTGTAGCAAAACAAGAGCCTCTTTCAGAGGAGCATTCTGGGGTCTAGCATGATAACACCAACAATAAAACCATGAATGCTTTTGCAGCTCTTCTAAGTCAGGAGATTGCTGGTTTCTCTGCTGGGTTTAGGAGCTAGACCTGACCCTAGGGACTGGCAGAAGGTTTTGCATGGCAGGCTGTGTAGGGCTTCGGACCTCTCCTTTGGACTACAAAAAGTGATGGGATTTCCAGTGGCCAGAACGCATGGACCACATACTTGCAGACCCTCTGGCACTGCTGCTCTGAGTGCTACACTGAGTGGGTCCATCTGAGCATGGGGATGCAACAGCCACTGCTTCTGCAGCTTTTCCCTCAGGTGCCATCGGAAGGGCTGCAGGCTTCACAGCAAAGGGCTTGGGCCAGTCCCCATCTCTACTTGTTCTGGTCCCTCTGACACAACGCTCTCCTCCCTCCTCCATTCTCTCCCTCCCCTGCAGCCCTGGATGAGCAAAGAGTGAGTAGGAGATGCTGGGGGCAGAAAAGCTTCTTGCAGCACTGGAGTTGGCTCCAAGTGGGTGCCTGCAGGTCCTGTGTGGGTGCTGTGCATTGGAAGAAGGAGAGGGGCTCCATTCATCCCCAAGCTTTATGTTGTTGTTTTTCACCCACTTTCCCATCAAAGTAGAGCATCACAGACCTCCTCCTGCTTGAACTTTCTTATCCTCACTGTGGCCCTCCTGTCCCAGGGTCCCACTGATCCCTCTCAGCCACACCTCCTTCTCCTGAAATCCCTTTGCTCACCTTCTCCAGAAGAAAAAGGCTCCCCTACAGCCCCAGCATGGACTTACATTGGATGTTGGGAAGAATCTTTTGAACTGGCTACATGCAGCACCACCTCCACACCTGGAAAGCCCTGACCTAAATCAGACCAGTGCTCAGACCTGCAGTGCTTGGGGGAACAGAGGACCAATACACCTGGCTTGGGCTCTGCTGTCATCTTTGCCCATCTCAGCCAGCAGCACGCTTCACTTCTGCTCTCTGCCATGGGTTGATGTATTTAAGTGATGGAGAGACTTAACCAGAGATGACAGTCCTGTGACTGTGCTTTCCCTACCAAGTTAACTTGAGTGAAAGCAGCCACACTCTGAAACAGCATTTCAGCAGCCTGGGAGGACTGAATTAGAAAATAGGGCAATTACATCTAAAACTGATGACTGCTAACAGTCCTGAGCAGGGATGTAAGCTCCTTGACAGACCAGCTTCTAGTTAAATGCAGAAAGTCTCTGCATTTCCTCTGTATTTACTCCGGTAAATCAAGCAGGAAGGGGCTCTTGCTCCAACAGGACTTGATCTCAAAGGAGGCTTACAAAGGGTGCTGTGCTCACACCCTGAACTCAAACCTTTTGGATCCACCCCAGTCCAGCCTTAATGAAGTGAAATGACAATTTCTCCTCAACTTCTTTAGTAACCAGTTCCCTAGTCCCTGAATTGAGCCAACAGCCTCATGCTGTGTCTGCAGTTCCTGCAGCATCCTTTACATGACAAAGCAATCTGGGTTGACCACAGTAATTCAGCCAGTGCTAGGATTATTTCTCCCGAGGCAGTGTTCAGCACTACAGCCTACAGTGTTTCGTGCATTTTTTTCCTTTCGTGTTACTTTTGGGCATGGCTGTCTATGATAATTTTGTTCTGAGATCCCCCAAGGTATTGTTCTGCTCAGTCATATGAAAAATAGGAAAATAACACACCTTTATCCCAGTTCCACAGACGGGCCATTCATCAGCATAAAATCAACTTTACAACCCAGGAGGAAGCTGCTCCATGCACTGAATAGCTACAAGTTCCCAATATGGTTTTCCAAGCTGCAGCAGGCCAGCAGCCGTGACAGGGCAATACGATACCAGGGAGCACTTGTACAATGGAAACAAATAACTGTGTCCAAGCCCAAGGGATGACCCATGATTACCCTCAGTTTTTGTACAGGGGCAGTGTATCAGTTTGTTAGGACCCACATTTTCTTGTAGTTACAAATATCTAACTCCTTTTCAGATTACTGCGTTATTTAGATGATTCTTCTTGAAATACTTTCCCCCCTTACCATCTGCTCACAAGAACAGAATTTGTCTGTTTAAAAACCCCATGGGATTGGTAGAAGGAAGGCAGAGAGCTCTTCTTGTATGTCCAATGATGTTCACCAAAGCCAATGCTTTTGGGAGTGATTCTAACCCAGCTGCTGCCATAAGCATCTTCATTGTATTTCCATCCTGATACATGCCTGCAGGACCCTGAACGAGGAGTTCTGGGGCTGGAAGTCTCTGGACAGTCACAGGAGATCATTTGTGTCCTTATCTTGGAGATGGACAGGCTCCTTAGATGGCCTCTGTCTGAGTCAGGCTCTCTCCTGCTGGTCTGCTCAGGATATGTCCTCAGGGACTCTGATCTGGGCATTGTATACTGATACCATGGGGGTCAGCCCCACCTGAACAGAGTGCTGAGCCTCTGGTGTGAGCAGGGCAACCCTTCAAGTCAGACCCAGATTTGGGGGTTATCAGAGAGCATTTTATCTGGGAATGGGATGTAAAATCCAGCAGCCAGAGCCACAGGCAGGGAAAGCACAAGTTTGCACAGCAAAAATGCACTTGAAATAGAAAGTGCAAACTTGGTTTTCTGGGTGCTCTTCAGTTCCCCAGTTTCTCTGAAAACTGCATTGCACATCCCGTCACATCACCTACCAAGGCAATGATCCAGCTCACGTGGTTACAAGTGGATCCTGTTTAGATGAGAGCTCTGTCAAATGTGTGTGCATGAGAGCTTCAGCACAGCTGTAGGTTAATAGACAAGCAGGAGGAAGACCCCATGTGGAGCAGATGCAATGGTGTGTTTCAGACCTAAAGGGAATGTGGGATAAAACAGGAGCTGGGCTATCAAGGAGTCAATGGTACAAGGCAATACAGCATGTTAGCAAGAGATAGAAAAGTAGCCCAGGGGAGAAGCATGGAGACAAGCCCTGGGGCAGATTCTGTTTTTCTCTTTGGCAATCTATGTAGTGAAGAAAAGAGAGCGTATCTCTATAAGAAAGATGGACAATGAGGTAAAATCCTGCCAGGGAAGGAGGAGTGGGGAAGTGGAGGATTTATTAGCTCCATATTTTAAGCAATTCATTTTGCTTTTCAAGAGACTCTTAAAAAAAAAAAAAAAAGCCAATGAGTCAAGAAGCCCTAAATTAGCTAGGAAGGCACTTCAGCAAATCAAGGACTTGATTATTTTGTGGTTTGCCCTAGATTCAGGGGAAGGTGTAAAATTTGTGACAAATACCACAGGGCTAGCAGCTGCCCCCATGGCTCCACCTCATGAGCTGGAGTGTGTGTGCTGCAATGGGAAAGTATGGGCCCCCTCAAATCCTTCAGGAAACGCAGGTTAATGTGCCCTAAGAAGTCGGGACATACCTCGCTCTGGTGCACACGAAGGGAGAAGGTACCAGAAAAGGAGGTGTTGTCCCAGGCTCCCTGACCTACAGCGCTGATTTGAAACAGGGGCAGAAGCTGAGTATGTGAAGGAGCAATTAGAGTTGTGAGGACACCGGGAACATGCTGTCTCTTCACTATACAGCTGTGCTACAGCTTTGTGGGTGACCTTGGAAAATGATGGGAAGAGTCTCGGGAAGGAGTCTGGCCAGAGAGAATGACCCAGGACAAACCCATGAAAACTCTCACAACTATCTGATACCCCTCTGGCATTTCCCAGCATCCTGTTGCTGCAACACCAGGGACCCTGGCTGGTCTCCTCTCCTGCTGTCACCCTCCTGCACCTCTCCCCTCAGCCTTCTCCCCTACTCTCTTGGATTGTACCTGCCTCTCCCAAAGCTCCATTTTCACTTGAACTGCCCCACAAGCTCTTCCAGCCTCCTGACCTATAGGCACCAAAAAAGAGTTAACCCCCCCTTCCATGCTCAGAGCAGCCCCGATCCAGCTAGATTTTGCCTCTCTTAGAGCTGCCCAAGGATGTATCAACAAACAATTTCTGATCCAAGAAAGACATCATTGCAAATCAAAGTGAGATTTTATCCTTTTGTCCCTAATCTCTTATTACTCTGCATGAAGCTGGCATGGGTGCAGGCTCCCTGGACCTCTCCTTTGCACTGCAGCTGTTCGTATGAACCACAGTAAGGTCAGACTTTTACACACGCTGCTAACTTGGTACCCAGCTCTATCCAGTAAGAAATAAACTGGGTTTCAAGTGCCTGCTAGCTTATCTCCTCCCTTACCAGAACAAAGCTCATAAGAAGGAAATGTGAGACCTCCCTGAGGGTGTTGGGAAGACATGGTGGATAATAGGAAATTTTTGGAAAGAGATTTGAGAAGTGGATTTTACTCATTCCCTATATCGATAAAGGCTTATCATGCTCCTTCGCAAAACCAGAAACCACATGGCGAGACACAGTTTTTAAATGTTAATGCATCTTTAGAGAATAATCAGTAATGTTTGATGGCTTGTGCTAGCTCTAGGAGAGGCTTCTTTGTTGTTTAAGAAATGAAACAGCATTCATCTGGAGTTTCTTGTCATTACTGGATGAAAGAAAGGTTATTTCTTTAGTAAAAAAAAAAAGATCTGAATGATAAACATCATAAAATACTTATCTTCCCAGATGTCTCTGGGATAACGTGAGCTAAAAGGAAATGCTTATCTCACTGAAGGACAGCCTTTGGCAATATGGCTTTTTACAAAGTGCTAAATTATTTTAAGAACACAGGACAAAGGTACAGAGAGCTTAAAAGAGTGAATTCAAACCAGATGAGGTGCCCCTTCAAGTCCTGCTACTGAGTCACTGTGTAACCTTGGGTAAGCCACACAGCCCTTTCTGCCTCACCTTCTGCATTGGTGCAATAATTGGGGAAATAACCTGCTGCAGCACAAGCAAACTAGTAGGTTGCAGCAAGGCTTTACCACTGGTCAGTCTACTGTCTGTGCTGTATCTCCTTCCTCCAGAGGCCAGACCACACTGCTCCTCCTCCATCCAACCCCTCTCCCACCCTCCTCAGGGCTATTTAACCACTTAGTGGGAACGAGCTACACCTGCACATCTTCCATGTCAACCAACCCACTGCCTCTGAGGCAAGGCCACAGCTGCATGTTATCAATGCTAATCAGCCCACTGCCTTAATTCCACTACAAGTAATGTGGTTTTTTTCCTCCAGAATTTGTCCATTTGTTGGATACAAAGTGTTTCTTGAATTTATTTTTCCTGTTTATCAAAACCACCCACGACTCTCATTGTGGTTTAAATCCACAACTACTTGTCTGAATTACCTTATAATGGGTATCTTTCCCACTTGCCACTAAGATTACCTTGTCTCTGGTTACTGGGGTGATTTTATTTTAAAAAATATTTATTTATTTATTTTTCTTTGCTTTTTTTACTGTCTACAAGCAAAAAAAAACTCCCTGATCCAAAGAACATCAAGGTAGTCCAGCAGTTATGACCTTCTACACGGCAGCCAACACTTTCTTACTAGTTAAGGAACTGCATACAAGGTGGAGGGACACACACCTCTGTCTCTCTTTGCCTTGCTATCACAGCCCCTTGTCATCAGGCATAGAAACACCTTTCTATCCATCCCAAACCCTTGTATTTTTTATTTATCCCCACAGTGTAAGATTCTTTCAGTGGCAGTGGGTTTGCTCCACCTGTCTTTCCTTTGATCCAGTAAACTAGTGAAATACCAGCAAAGTAGATGAAGACCAGAATATTGTTTTTAGCTATCATGTCTAAACTTCAAGGATTGGTCAACTCCACTTCTGCCACTGACAGATCACAAACAGACTTTACTACAAAAAAGGAAATTCTTACTTTAGTTTTACCTGTCAGGTCCAACTCTTCTGAATAAAGTTTGCTTTATTGAATTTTTGCTTTATTTAAAGTCCACAGAGAGTTTTTTTTCCAATATGTAAAATCATACATTCTGTTTAAGATGCAAAAAGTGTGTTTTCTGGATAGGCTCCAAATGCATTTCAGATTGACAGCTATTAACAGTCTGGATCTTCCTGCTAGAGTCCAATAAGAAGAACAGTTTTCCAATAAAGCTTTGAGATTGTTCTTCTGAGAAATAATCACCATTCATCCAAAAGGTGGTAAAAATTATGCAGGTGTCAACATCTGCCATGAACTGACAGCATTTATCCTCTCAAGAGACCTTGCATGAATTGTAGAATAATTAAAGGCTCATGGCTTTTAATTAAGAGATCACCAGACGGAAATTGAGGAATTCTTAACAGCAAAACAACTAGGGTAAGCAAAGTAGGGGCAGAAAAGGAAAAAAAAAAAACCCAAAACATTGTTGGTAAAGGAGGCCTACAGAGGAGAAATCAATGCTCTCAGTGGGAGAAGAGGGATGTCAGGAAAGTAAATACTCCAGATAAATGTGTTTTAAAAGAGAGAGTAAACAATACTATATTTATAAAGATCCATATTTTATGACAATGGTTATCTCCCCACTCTGATCATGCTATTTGGAAGTGTACACTACGCAGCACAGAGGTGTGGGATATGCAGTTATGAAGTGCACATAATAAGCATTTACCACCTAAAATAACAAAACATGAGAGCTGCAGAAAACTGGGTTTTGTTTCTTTATCTGCCTCTATTTTTAATCCAGTGCCCGAGGTCCTAACCTCTGTGGGAGAGCTCTCAGCATCTCTCTTCTCACTTCTGGGAAAGTGAGGATGAAAATTGATGGGGCTGCATGAGGCCCCACACTAATAACTTACTTTCCTCGTATGGTCTCAAATCTCACTGCAAAAAGCAATTCTGATTGCAACTGGCTTGAAGAGACACAAAAAGTTAGTTAGGTGAAGTGGAAAACACCATGGGAATGGATGCAAGCAATGTCAGACCAACGCAATTGTCGCTTTCATAAAATCTTTAAGAATCCCATGGTCCAATATTGAACACAGGTGGTTGGATCTGAAAGTGTCTCCAAAATGAGATTCTGGTAATCACTGAGCTAGAAGGAATGAAATAGAGGATATTTCTGAGCTGGGACAAATAAGACTTTTTTTCTCTGTGCAGTCTATACTTAAAGACCAAATAATTTTGTATAAAATGCTACCTGCCTAATTTTAAAATTTATTTCTTCCTTTCTATGGGGATGCACTCTGCAGAATATTTTAGATCCTGCATACAGACCAGTGAACCCAAACCCCATGTAGTTCTGTCTATGCTTCATTTCCCAATTTAAAGTTTATTTTTATTTATTCCAAAATCTGAATTTATTAGGCAGATTCAACAAATATAGTCCTACAGCATAAAGTCTTATTATTGAAGGTCAATTTACACTATTAAATGGAAGATGTAATAGCCAAAATTTTGACATGCTTAGGAAATTGCTCTTTAAATTATTCAGTCAGAGCAATTGCAGCAGTTTCCTAGGGAAAAACAAACAAACAAACAAAAAACAAACTGGAAAGTTAAAAGCTGCATTTATCTTTGCAACTACAACTCAAAACTGTAACAAACCAACCCAAATTCTACAACAGGTTACTCATCAGGGCTAATTGGTAAGTACTGTCATGGACTTAAAATGAATAGTTGCTACATACTTATTTCTTTTTTAACTATGAATCTAGACCCACTAACTCTAAAGCATCTGCTGCATCAGATAATGACGATCTACTGAATAAAGATGCTGTGCATTCCAGCTGGGCTAAACGTAACCCATAATAGGTGCAGCTCTACTGGTACCTATTGGCCCGCTGTCAGGAACAGCAAAAGCTCCTGGGAAGTTGAGAGTGCAATTCTCATGCGTATGTTGCTTCACTTGAGCCATGGGGCTGTGTTTGGTGCAGGAGCTACAACTTACTCAAAATATCTAGTGGTGGAAGGAAACAAGTCAGCTGGAGCCTGGCATGCCCAAGTCACCTTTAGATCAGTCTGGGTGACCTTCAACGAACCTGGTCTTGACAGAGCTGCCTGCAGAGCTCCCCGTTTTTCTGTCCTCCCAAGCAGGTAGGTGCATGCTTCATGCCCTGGATTGAGAATGTGCCTTACAGGATGAGGAAAACACAGTTCTCAACACCCAGGTGTTTCCCCTCACCTCCCATTCCACTTAACGATAGTTAATTGTATTCTTGTAAAGGACTAACATTGGAAACTAATCATACAAAGCTTTGCCTCCACTTTTCAAATTAACCTGACCCTGTAACCTCTCTGCTCCTGTCTCACACAGAAACCGCTAATCCTACTATGTCATGCTGAGCTTAGATGATTTTGCAGTTTGGATAATTAACCACAGGAGACCGGGACAAAAAAAGGTCTCATCCCTGTACTAAGTATCTACTTATGAACTGCTGGTTCTTTGTATTCAGCAAAACTCAAAAGATTGCAACTTATTTGTTTATCAAGACACCTTTGGTTCAATTTGTGGAAATCAAGGCAGAGGTGTCAAGGGTAGAAAACAAAGATCTTTTTTAAGCCCAGAGATGGATGCTCAGAAATACAAGCACATAGAAATCACTGAGATCTAGACACACCTGGACTTTTTGACTTTCTTCTGGAAAATAATCCCTGCTCTGAATAGCAATGAGGCCAATCGTATTTTATATTGTTAAAGGATTTGGAACCATTAAGGTATTTGCTACTTTTACTGCTCTCACTTTTAGTCTTTAGCTTCTGGTGTGCCAGAAGAAATTCAAGAAGCTTCCCCTCCCAAATAAAATCCTAGCTACCTCTCTGTAGATACGGGCCAGATGTTGACTGGAGTCCCAAGCCGTCACTCTTTGAAGTAATGATGTAACAGCATCACACTTTCATCCTGCAAAATTGATGTTTTGGACCTTTTCAAAACATGTTCTACTGGTCACCAGTAGCTGGCAAAGAGCTAGCAGGTTATGTCCAGTAAGCAGCTGACAATAATGCCTAGGCTTCATCTACTTAAAGCTGCCCAGGTGTGAGGTGAAGCAAAGGTAACTGCATACACACTCAGCTACTGTGCGTTCTCAGAGGCGTATTGGATCCATGGGGGTGGGAGACACGCAGCCTCTAGAAGAATCTCTCCAAGGGGCCAAGCCTGTATTTCTTTTTCAGGAGCACACTCTAACCAATACCAACCTCCAATATAAGCTGAAAATGAGAACTGGCTGTCCCCGACACAGGACTTGGGGCACACAACAGTCCTCGCACAGCCAGGTGTGACAAGGACCCTCCTCTGGAGCAGGACCGCTCAGCTTGTCTTCCTGCAGACCTACCCCTGGAGCCACAGGCCAGCCGGCGCTCCAGGCAGAAGATAAGACTTAGCATAGCGAACGCAGCCCACAAACAAACCCATTCTATTGCTCCAGAGCACCCAAAAGCACCATTTTTCACGCTCACACGCAAGCCAGGCTCATCCCTGCTCGCAGACCCTCTGAAGACCCACCCGCCTTGCCGCGGAGAGGTGACAGCACTCACTGGAGCACTCGGCAGGACTCTTCCTCCTCCACATGCCTTGGCTTTGCCAGCAGGTCTGAAAAGGTTAATTCCTGAGGCTTAAGGGCAGCTCTAACCTACCTATTGACAATTTACAAATGTTTTGCTCACCTAATTTGTTCCACTATTCACAAAAACATGCAGTTACCTTAGCAACTACTACATTACATTTTATCTCCAAGCTGCAGAGCTTTTTCTTTTCTAAAAACAAACCCCACAAGCCTACTGATACGGCATGTAACCTTTGATATTAGTTCTAGCCATTTCAGGAAACAGAGACAGGCACAAGTGTAATGAAAATAAGTCTCTTCTCTGAAAATCTGTTTAAGTTTTCCATTTATGGACAGATTTTCTTTGTAGATTTGTTTTATTTGACTCTTCTGTTTATTTGTTACTCTTTTGTGGGCTGCAATCTGAATAAAGGAAATTAAGAGGACAAGGAGGAAGACTGGTTTCAATACAAGTGACTGGCCTGAATCCGGGCAGAGAACATGCATTAAAAAAAAAAAAAAAGTCAGGAATGAAGGAAATATCTGAAAATTGAAGAAGAAACAAATGCCTTTAGGCTACTGACTTCAAAGTGTCCTTGCTCAATGGGCATTTAGTATGAAAACATGTCTATTTTTAAAAGGCAAATCAACACAATATTGAAAGTTTTTTCGGTTTTGTTTGTTTTGGTTTTTTTTTTCTAAAGTGGAAGACATCTTCCTCTACAAACACCTCAAAGAAAGGACAATTAATTATACTTGGAAAATATTTGCAGTTGGTTATGTACCTGCATTCCTCCTAGGCGCCACTCCTTCCTGCCCTACGTAAATTTGCATTCAATTTAAATAGATCTGTTTTGAAAGGCATATTGCCATCATGTCACATGAAATGATGTGGAGACGTGTAAACAAACAGTGAGTAACCTGGTATCTTCACACTACCTGCTGCAAGATGAACTGGCCTCAGATCTACACATGATTTCCACTTCTTGCAAGGTTCCTATGTTGCTGCCTGATACCGCGTTGCACAGGGTGGATGGGAGGAAAATGAATATTTTTTTTCTTCAAAGCAAATACATTTGGGGGACATTTTTATTTTTTTTCTTTAAATCAACAGAAAATAACAGGGTGGTATTTTCTTGGAGCTGTGGAAAACTATTCTGAACTTTAGGGATGACTAAAGTTAGTGAACTTGTTGATACTTCTGATTTCAGAGCAACTTGCTGTTTTAAATCCACAGATCTATGCTTATATTCAATTTCTAATAAACAACTACCTTTGAAATTAGGAATGATCTTAAATACTCTCTTAATTAATACTACAATGAAATAAGTTCTGAAAATGTCTTGTACAACATCCATGTGATATCCTTTTATAGCTGTGACATGATGTTTGAACCCCAGGTACCTGCTCTACAGTACCCATTTGTGCATATCTGAATGCGCTAGAGAATCTTAGGTTCTGCTTTTTGCAAAATTTAGATATCTTTTGAAGGATAATTTTCCCATTAAAGACAGCTGAAATAAAAAGCAACTGGACAGAGAATTTTTCTGGTCTTTCTGTTTAAAAAGAAGTTAATTTTCTTATCAAAGCAGCACAGCATCTTTCTTTTAAAAGCAATGTCACTTTGTAGGAAGCCATCAGTACAAGGTACAATCCAAATTCAGAATTTCAATTGCAGTTGATTAAAAGCATAGATAGAGAAGTAATCTAGTATCCAACCAGTTATTAGTAATTAATCTTCCAACAAATCTAACTGAGGATGGGTCTGGGCACTTAAGTTCTAACTTAGTCTGGGGTTTTCCAGTTTATTGACCATTGAGGTTTTCTCCTGCCGGTTCAGACTCCTGGGTAGTGAATTTAGGCCAGCTGACAAGTTTTGGTTTTCTTCATTACCCTCAGTGATCCATAGAAAAGTCCACTGGCTCTTTTGAGTCCACAGCCACCAGGCTGAAAACATCTCTGCTAGCTTTAACACACTGACTCATCTATACTTATATTCCTTTCCATTTTCTCCCCTACGAGCACCTATCTATCTGAAGCTCAGCATGACTCTGCTTTGAACTTGTTTTTTCTACATCGCTGAAGAAAGTCACTGAAGTTGACCAGTAATAATCACCTCCCCAGTTCAGCACATAGGTCTTTTTGCAGCCTTCTGACTATTTCTGAAGCCACAGCTACACTTGAATGATGGTTTAAACATATTTTTTTTTTTTAAGTTGCAACTGCAAACTTTCCATCTTGAATACATGCCTGCCTATACTCACGGTTCTATTCTGTCCTTGAACACCACGATTTGCTCTGATCACAGATCTTAGATGAAGACAGAAAATTCCCATCCACTGGTGTCTATTACAAATTCTGTAATACACTTTCTATTATTATACATTAATTCACTCTGTGACAACACACAACGCTCTATCCCTACCACTGATGCACAATAAGTAACTATATAAAGCAGTAATACCTCTCTGCCAAATAATCTTTTACTTAGGTCCCTTTCAACAAGGGAGATGCAGAATGAAACATAAACAGTTACTTGGTCACTTTCTACATTTAAAAAAAAAAAAAAAAGAAAAAAAAAGATAATGTAGTGAAAAATTTAGTGTAGTTAAAAGGTATTAAGAAACCACAGGAATGACAATACAGCATTAAAACGCATCAGTATTTGTTGTTACAGCCTTTCTCTTACACTGTTTAGCAGACTCCTCAACCTCTCCAAGACAGTGCCACAGCTTTGATTAACATCATTAAAAGTGCTTCCATATTCCAGTTTAGTCAAGGATGAGTTTCAGTGTTGTAGGAAAGGACTCACAATGTGTGTGACAACGTCTTGACTGGGTTGCACACAGATGCGATTAACACATATGGAATGAGCTACAGGGAAATTATATGAATTAATATACCACTGTAATTCATGCCATTCATTTCCTTTGCATAATGCTGCACCATACCATCTATTATAATTCATAAAAACAATTCATTGCTTTGGAAATTCTACATATTTATGAGCACTCATTTGAAATGAAAATGTTTTCTTATTGACATTCTTCAATCTTGACAAAAAAAAGAAAAATTCTGAACACTAAAGGCTAATGACTTCAGTAGGTTTTGCTGATATTAATTACACTTGGAATGCCACAAAAAAGAAGACATTTACCCAAACCCAAAATACAGCAATCAAGTAATTAAGACTCCTAATCCGAAGCCAATAAATGATATTCCAAATGGCAAATGTGGTGATGTAATTATAACTGGCTTAGTACCTTTGCCTATAAAGAATATTTGAACAACAAAATAAAAACTAATGGCAGTCCCCACTGTTATCATAAATAGAAACAGTATTTTCATTTTAAAAGCAAGCAAACTTATTTTCTTAGGTTCAGAATGCACTTAGCATTTTCTGTAATATGCCCATTCACCTTATTCAGAGCAAGCAACTTTCTTTACACTACTGCATATGACATGGTAGACATGTGCCCATTTAATGAAGAATTAGAGAGCAACTTAAAATGACTGACCTTTACAAACCACTTCAACAGACTGATAAACTCAGAGAGAAAAACTCCCATCTGCCCTGCAAAATAAACATGAAGTTGCAACGTAAAAATTGTGAGAGATTCTCCATTTTCACAGCACATGGGAAGACATGAAAGGTATGGGAGCATCCTGACAGGGTTAGTGACTTGCATTCACATAAACATCATATAAACATTCACCTCATTTTATCCAGCATGATTCCTGGATCTTTAGGGTATGTCTTTCCCTTTCATTACATGAATGGGACCAGAGGAGATGGATGCTGGGAATGGAGCTTTGAAGACAGCAAGATAACCCTCACCCTTTTCTCTGGGAAGCCGGGGTGGAAAGGAAGGAAGGAAGGAAGAGAAGAGGCACCGACAGCCACTTGAAATATTAAATTAGTATGTTTGTGTATGTTTTAAAGAACAGAATAGTTAATCATCTCCTTTAACGGAAAGACCAAGTCCAGCCTGCTACTAAGGCATGACTGCTGCTCATCAGCATTCCCTGCCAGCCCAGCTTTGCAACTGTACTTTGTTATAGCACAGTAGGCAGAGCCTGGTAATGACAACGATTCAAAAGACGAGTCAACAAATCTATCTCCCTTCCTCACAGTGTGGCAGAATATAGCACTCCACAGGTCCCGGTCGCGTTTTCACACTAGCAGTACACTCCCACCAGCTTCAAGCCCATGGGGGCTGCGGGAGGGCTGTGCACAGGGGGCTGCACTCCCCTCACC
This sequence comes from Microhierax caerulescens, assembly GCA_035590215.1. NCBI lineage: Eukaryota > Metazoa > Chordata > Aves > Falconiformes > Falconidae > Microhierax > Microhierax caerulescens. The sequence goes on from JAVJGJ010000003.1 coordinate 22,454,921, forward strand.
TGGGCAGCCAGCCACGATGCCCAGAGGCCCCACGTCCATGCAACTACACGTACAGGTTTCTCCTCCACCCACCAGTTAGTACCATGTATACCTGGTTCTGCTTTATCCTAAATAACTACTTATTATATACCATGTATAGTCAATTCTGTTCTATTCTAAATAAATGCCTACTTAGGAAGCTCGACAAGGCAAGGATTGCTTTCTATGATAGTACCACGTAGCTCTTCAACAGCCTCAGCACGTAATTTAAGTAAGGGTTCTAAAATGTGCTATTATATAAACACAAGTGGAGAAACTTTTCAAAATAAAGCGTACGATAAAACTCCACTGCACATGTGGTAAAATATTAACATTTCCACTCCCAAAATTCGTAAAGCACTTTGAAGCTCCCCAAACTATTAAAGAGCTGGGAAAAAAAAAACCAACAAACTGATAATAGGAAAAGCAAACAATTTTTATTAATTTTACTGGCTTCAAACAAGTGTGTATGTTGTCAAATTGAAGCAGAAGTTTTAATCTCTGAATGATGCATTTAAAAAGTTGCCTACCTAAGACATAGCGTAATGCCAAAGAGCAAAACAAGTATTTAAAGGGGATTCTTAGACATAAAGTTATTACTAGGATTGTCAGGAGAATAAATCTTTATTTTCAGAACGATTGTGCATGTTTCCCTTAGCTTCGAGAAAAAGTGGATCATTAACATTTAAATTGAGGTAAATTAGACCAATTTCTACACTGAATGGCCTGCAAAGCAAGAAACATGATCTAGCATCAAGCAAACTGGCAAATCAAGTCTGTTACCAGCACCTCCTGAATAAAACTCTGTAATGTTGAGTACCCAGCACACAAGCATTTCTCAAGAGAGGAACAGCCCATAATGACCTTTGAACAGCCAAGCACACATTAGAATAGGAACAGTATAGAAATGCTGTAGCTGGCGTTAATGTTTATGTCGGCACTGACTGTGTTTTAGGAGTCTTAATGGATTACTGCATTCTTGAAGTAACCTGCAATGGTTCAGAATTACCACTAAACTTACAGAAGCTGTAATATTCTTGAACCCGACTGAAAATACAACTCAAGGAAAAAAAGCTGGAGAAGGATCAAAAAGGGGGTTCACTTTCACAAACTTGCCTGGCTTCAATACAGCTGGAAACATGCAATGATGGGGAAGAGGGAGGACTGCTGGATTCTGCACAGACCTCTCAGAGCAGGGTTTTGGGCCATTCATGCACTGAGAGATTACTATCGTGACAATAGATCACTGACATCCCAGTTAGGGTCCAGGTATGTCACTTCAGGTACCAGGTTTAGAAAAAAAATAAAAATAAATAGATCACATATCCGTCCTTCCTACCAATGCATGCCACTCAGCTGCGATTCAGTGTAGCTTTGCCACTTTGATATATGGTATCACGTTAACGTTGAGCTGTAACTGCAGGTTGAGTCTCTACGGTGTAATTTATTCTGTGAGCACTTTGAAAAGGTGTCTTGGGTAGGATTAGCTTTCTGTCTCTTAACAGGAAGAGAGAAAAAAAATATTTTGTCCTGGGAAAGGACAATAAAATACAGATATGTTTTGTTGTTGTTATTTTTGCTCTTAGAATCTTACCATTACGATTTTACAATTTTATGACTGCATCAAATCAAAATATGCAGGAAAAGAGTTGTATGCCAGCTGCAGCCAGGTCCATAATGGCTAACAATTCAGAGCCCTAATGCGCATTTAACGCTGTCCTAATGCAAGCAGCGTACAATAATCATTTTTATAATCATGTTATGAAACTTGTGGCTCTTCCTTGAGAAAGTCCCCTCTCTCTTCCCTCCCTCTAACACAACACACAGCTAACCTGGCTCAAAAGTTAGGAAAGGGCACAGCAACATATCTATCACATAAATCTAATAAATACATCTCAAACTTCAAATCCTGTTGAGGACCTGCCACTAATAAATGCAAAAAACCCAAAACAAAACAAAACCAAACAAACAAAAAAAAAAAACCCACCCAAAAAAACAGATGCAAATAAACCAACAAATTCAAGAGACTGAACAGTAAGACCACAATATGCTTTCATATTTTTTATACCCTAATATTGCCAACAGCAAAATTAAACTGTAAGAAATAATGACAGGCTAAAGCTTTATTATTTGTGGATTATTATTTGTGCAACAGTGGATATACAAGAAGAGTTATTTGTCTTCTCATGCTACCACTGTCTGAGAATTAGCAAAGAGGGTATGACCAGATGGCTGAAACCACTCAAATTTCCTTATTGGTAGTATGAAAGGCAAAGAGACCTGGTAGAGGCAAACAGGGACAGAGTTTATCATATCATTCCAATATGACAACATTTTCCCCAAAAGTATTCCATTTTCTAATCAAAACTGAAAGAATTAGTTTGGGATTAGAAATAATTAAAAGCAATTAAAAACAAACAAACAAAAGAAAAACAATAACAACAACAACAAAAAAAACCCCACACACAAAAAACCCACAAAACACCCAACCCAAACCAGAATTAGCAGGTCTGGCTAATTCTTCCTTGTAGTATTGCAGAACTTGAAAATTTCAGACTACTTATAATTTAGCATAGCTCGCAGATAGAAGAACCCAAGTGGACAGCAAATGACATGCAGTCACACCAAGATCATGCTTTCCATCATTTTAAGCAGCAAACGATTATGAGGAAGACTTATTTGCTCTCTTTCTTACACATTCATTAGGCCTCACATCCTTTATCAGAAACGTATAAAGAGGGTGGGAATCTTTACTCTTGGAAAAATCATTTTATTGCTGTTTCTTTTAGAACTTTAATTAGTTTTTCCAAGATTAATGATCAATGATAATTATTTTTCAAAATTTTGATTTAATTAGTGTGATCAAATGAAGACTGAATAATCCTTCTAATTTCAGTACAGTTTCTAGGCTTCTACCAAGAAGAAAAATTTTAACCCAGTTTTAATTCATATTTCGTTGGGGTTTTTTTAGTGTCCAAACTGTTGTTAATGTTAAAGCAACTTTGGCAATATAAGCACTGCAAGGAAGTTGGGAATACACAATTTCACCATCAATATTTTGCCTAATAGGTAACGTCAAACAATTGTAACATTTTTGTAAGTAGCAAGTTCTTACTAAAGGAAGTAAGCATCCAACTGCTGCTTGGTGGGGTTTTTTCAGAACTAGCTGAAAACTTCTATTTTGCAGTTAACCATGCAAAAAGTAATTCAACGCAACTCAACGCCTTCTGTTATTATAGCAAATGTAAACCAACAACAATACAGGAACAGACATTTCTGTAAATGCTTACTACCAAAATAAACATATTTCTGCTGTTTACTGGTAGACAGCAAAATAAGGAGAGCATACTAATCCAGAGAGAAAGCAGGTGGTTTGCTAGATAAGCAAAATGCCCTGGTACCAGAGCTGGGTTACTGCATCTTCTACTTGAAGATTCTGAGATGCCAGTCATTGTGTTTGTGACAAAAGACAAAATCCCCAGTGGACTGAGCCCATCATTTCCAGTGGATTTCCATACCCTGTCAGCAGTCATGGTGCTACATAGATACTCCTGACAGATTCCTGGTGTTATGTTAACAGTTTACTCTTGCTGATTAAATGCACGGCACCCAGACAACAATGCAAATTAGCAAGCAGTAACAATCATTGTTTGATTCATTGAGGGAAAGTAGAAAGTAATTTCAAATAGGACCATTAAAACAGTTAAAAACACTTTTTCACTATGTCCTAATTTCAGTTAATTACAAAAAGAAAACAAATCACTTATAAATATTGAGTTTTGATTTGAGAAAGAAAAACTTTTATAATGGGTGATGTCTAAATTAGCAGGAGCTTTTTGCAAAGATTGACCTGATTAAGAAAAAAATGTATTCTAATTCACATGGAATTCAAAATCTGCCTTTAATGATCTAAGACTAAAAGCTAATGGGAATAAACTTGGGTATATAAAATACAATAATTATACAATTATGATGATACATAAAATTACTAATATAATAAAACTCGGGTTTAATAACACAATATGGGATACACTGTCACATTGGCCTTACTAAATCAGCCATATGCTATTCAAAGTTATTTTTCTTAATTTTTTCTCTCTTACCAACTAAAAGCTCTGCAGAAGCCACAGCATCACTGACTGCATCTGAAAACATCAGTTACTCTTGCATGAAATTGAACTTTATGAATAATAGGAAGTTAGTGATGATCTTCAGATTTTGAAGCATAATAGAAATGTTTATCTTTATACTTGGTATAATTTAAACATTTATACACGAGTAATTTAAAATGGCTGAAATGCTTCACTCTTACAGGGTTTACAAATGATAACCTAACAATCCAGTAACATTTAAAATACTGCTTTTTCAAACATACTATCTCAGCATTCTGCTCCTATTCTATTCCATGGAATACAGGATTTTAATTTTCTCCTATTACACTAAGCAATCATGCCTCTATCAGTTTTCCCTCTTTATAACAGATGTGCATATTCAAAGACTTCCCCAAAAAAACCATCAAAATAAAACCAACTAACACAAAATGAAAAATATAGACAATATAGGACTTTTTAGCCCATAAATGCCATAGGAAAAATGAAACAAGAAAAAATGTTTGCTGAAAACAGTCTGTCAAGCAGAAGCACGCTAACAGGATGATACTTCTCTCCCGCCCCCGAGAAACTGTATTTGCCTATTTCAACATATTTATTTTTTTTGTTTCCCTGAAAAGTCAAACATGGGTCACTGGATGGACTGGGTTACTCCCTCTTCCAATTCTGAGTAAGAAATATACATAAGATCAAGTGAACTAAATGAAATGCAGACATTTTTTCTGTGATTTTAAGAAGAATTCAAATCAACTATGACAAGTAGGACAAAGTAGAAAAATAGATTTAGTTAAAATGCAAATATAATTCTGCTTATAATGCCCATAATCGTTAATATGACTGAAATTCAGAAAAAGTTTTAAAGCTTCGATTTGGTTCAAAATCTCAAACATTTGTGTATGCTTATCAGCTAAGAATTTCCAAACAGAAAACCAAGATGAAAATAATGAAATTTCAGTGGGCTTATTTCACATCTGGTCAAAAATAAATTAAAGAAACAAGCTGTATCTCATTTCCCTCACTCAAGACCTGTCTGCGCTCAGACACAGCCTGTATGGAACAACTGAACACAGCCAAGGCCGCAGATTCCCACAGCCAAAAAAGAAAAACAGCACAAAAATCACTTTTCAGAAGTCTGAGTTTGGAAGACTGAGATTTGATTTGGACCAAACTCAATTCCTCAGACTTAACTGAAGTTACTGCATCTTTTAAACCCTGACAAGTTTCTATATACATAAGCCTGCTTCATCGAACAATTTTGTTTCTTTCCCTGGGATGCTTAACTCTGCTGAAAGCAGCGCCATTCCAAGTCTTCAGTATATAGAAAAATCCTATTTCACTTGTCTATGAGGCAGTTTATTTACACAAGACCAGTACAAAATTAAACAATAAATTAAATCTGAGCATGAGTTCATGATCAGGTTTAAACAGACATCTGTTTCAGAGACAACAAAAAAGCCATATTTTTTTTTTCTAAAATACCACTTTGGAAATATTAAGGTGATTTTTCTTTCCTGCATCTTTTATTTTTGCTGTAATTGCAGTAAAAGTTTCAATCCAGTTCAAACAGCTGCAGCTGACACCAAACCAAAAAAAATAAAAAAAAATAAAAAAAAGAAAAGAAAAAAGGAACAATCCAAGTTTCTTAAACCCAGCAGATGACTTTACAAACAGACAAAAGCCAGGGTTTATTGGACCTTATCCTCATTTAGAGGGAGCACAGCAGTAACCATACACACTGCAGAACTAGGACACAGACATTAAACTCAGTAAAACATTTTCTTTTGGTCTGCATTAAAGACTAAGCAATAGAGAGAAATAAAGCTACAATGGACTCTCCTCATTACATATATAAAAAACCCCAGAGAACACAATACCCTAAGGCTACGCTCATCTTTAGACTAAGACTCCTTTTGGTTTTAAAATCAGTTTTATATCTCTCTTGCTTTTGGGCAGATCTAAAGAAGAAAGCTCACCTCTTCCACTTTCACAGACTCTTCAGGAAAGGTTCCTTGACTAAGGTAAATGACTGCAGAAATAATACGACTATTGCCTGTGAATATATCACCAACTTCCTAAATTAGGAGTACAACCACATACCGAAAAGGCAAGAATCCTTATATTTAATATATATATATATATTTTTTTTTAAGCTGATTTCAGTACTAAGCTTAGCGTGCAAACAATCCTGAACTGTAACCACTGCCCTTTTGCGTGTAACCACAGAACACCAAAAGGTATTGTAAAACTTTCCCTCACTACTCATTTGTCCCTGTCATGCTCTGTAGGAGGGGCAAAATTTAACAAAATAAAATTATATATCCAAGGGTGCAGACAATGTGTTTTGCACACTATTGATTTATGAAAAATGGCTGTAGGCAAAACAAGATCACCATATTACATGAGTATATGCACACACACCCCCAGAAAGCCTCCAAGTATGATGGATTTCAAGTCATAGATGCACTAACTCCTATGCTTGTAAAAGCATGCAGTTTTGGGACATGATTCATAGATACGTAACCTGTAATCTCTAATCTTCAGCTGAAGAGCGCAGTGGTAAGAAAGACTTGTTTACAGACCCTTGAGATGTCCCTCAAGGATGCAAAGAGACACCTTCAGCAGAGCCAGAATGTCAGAACCTGCTGTTTCCAGACTCTTAAGACACACAGGCCAACACTTGAGCATAGAGGTGGCCCTTTAAAAATACAAAATGCAGTGATATCAGAATATACAAAATAAACTGCATTTATAAGCAAAGTCTCAGCTTTAAGAAAGACTCTATTTAGGATAATGTAAATTCAGAAGCCTAGATTATTTACCCAAGACATTTGACATTTTAAAATACTTAGCACTTCCATTAGTCAATCAAAAATCAAATCATGCCAGATATTTTTTTCAATTAAAAAAACAAACAAACAAAATAAAAAAACAAACCAAAAAAAAACCCCAAACCCTCAAGAAATCTTTTATGTAGTGAACAGATATTTGCATTATAAAATGAGTTGGAACTGTCATAATACAAATTATAACACAGCACTGAAGTAACATACGAGGAACCTGTTGCTTCCAGATCACCTCTGGAGAGTGCTTAGAGATAGTTCAACTGACATAGAGCTTTAAAGCATAAGGAACAAGTGTTCACTGAACTGCTGTATACAGGGCACTGAAGTAACTAATCCCTCTTTCACCCAGAGACCCATCCCGAATCTTCTACATAGGAAGGAGGTAACATGAATAATTACATCAAGACTCGCATTTAAACCTGTTTTACAACACTGGTATTAGTACAGAGCCTGCAATATCTCAGATGGACAGCCAGCTGAGTATTTGAAAAGTCTGTCTTGAAACGAGAAACATCCTCAGGAAGGTAGAAACTTACTCCCCACTGTCAGGTTCCCACCAGCGCAAAGGAAGGTGGCTGGTGCCACCAGCCTTCGTTACGCACCACGACCGCAGCAGAACTGTTTTTTAAGCAGATTATCACATTACTTGTTTTGTTCATCTTTCTTTTCCAACCTTTCAGTTCCCATCCTCCATGGTAAGAGTTTTACTCTTCCTCTTGGGTTTCAATAGCTCAGCACATTCTAACCTCACATCTTAGCAAAGCTTCCTTTTGTACAGAAGACGGGTTTTTTTCTATTTCATTTGAACACTCTCTTCTACTGTTAGAAATGAGCCAATTAAAACCACAGAGGTCCTTGTAAGTAGTCCTTGTTGAGATCGTGTTTACCTTTGCTAAGACAAAGGTACTTGAGAATTACTGACAGATTTTTAACCCCACCATGCCTGCGGAGCTCAAGCACTTCCTTACCTGCCCTTCTCAAATGGGAGTCTAAGGTAAAAAGTGAAGTGATTTGCACAAAGCCAGACAAGGGGGCAACCCAAGCCCATACAGAAGATCTGTTACTCAACCAAAAACTGGAACAAGTCCTCTTCTGTCTTAGCCCATCTATGGCTCTGAGTCTTCAGAATACAACTTGGCACCTTGCTTTAACAGGTGCCAGCTACCACTTTCTTCTTTCTCTTCCTACCTAAAGGCGCCCATCTCTCTGCACATAAACATCAGAAAATTTAGTGGCATTCATCTATTGTTAGAGCAGACACCATGTTACAGCAAACACAAATTCCCTCCAAAGCAAAAGCCAATTAATTGCATGTCTTACATAACCAATTCCTTAAAAGGAAACAAACAAAAAAAAAAAGCAGAAGTTAATTGCATTTTAATATAAAATCTTTACACCTTTTGCAGATGATTACGTTATTTCACAGTTTATTATAAAACATTTTCTGTTATCATTAACTGAAAGTTAATAGTTTTCTGGTGTGGTGGCTTGAGTATAGGAACTGCAGTGACACACCAATATGAATTTTAAGTTGCTGCATACGGCAGCAGTACAAACCTGACCTTCCAGCCAGAAACAATACATAAATAAATGGGAGTAAATATAAATTAGCACTTTTTCAAGGTATTGAGCTTCCCTTTGTCATGAAAATAAATAGCTCAACACATAAACAGCAGAACTTTTCTGGAGCGTAAGGCCCAGACTACATGGCTAAAGGGTAACTGCAGAGGAATGAAAAATCAAGGCAGCCCTGGGTTCTCAATCTGGGCAGTTTTGAGGCATTTCAATGGCTTTACATTTCACACATCTAATTTTTTTCCAGAAAATGAAAGCAGACAAAAAAATATTATTCAAGTAGTACCAAGACTCTTCAGAAAAGACACATACTGGGGGTAGAGTGGTAGTTTTAATTTTACAGAGAGGGCTCTGCAGTCAGAGCCACCACATTAGTTCTGTTCCATAAGGAGACTGCAGATGCATGTTTTGATTTAGACATTTAGTCTTATATCAAAATACTTAACTTGGAACTTGCTATAGAAATCCTTCAGAAACTGCATCATTGCTCCATGTCCTTGAAATGGCCACAGCTGTCTTCCTCACTGAGGTTCATCCTAACAAAACACTCGATGCTCAGACAACACATTTCGTCTCTGTGTGTTTTTAATAGGCTTCCGTTTACCTGCTGGAGTGCAACCTGTCAGTTTGGCCACATTAAATGCCTGCAAGCCTCAATGATATTTCTTCTACTCCTTTTGTTCAAGGCGAGGCAGAGTAAAGTCAGCCAGAAGGGTTCAAGCACCAATACGCCACTGGCAGACACTATATGGGGGAGCAATTTCCTGCCAAAGAGTTGGCAACAGCTACTACAAGCTGCCTCTCTAAAGTCATCTTTGTCCTACTTTGCTTAGTTTACTTATTCAGTAAGAGGTCACAGCATTGCTGTAACGTGCACAAAGTTTGAGAAACTTTAGATGCCGTTTGGTATCGGTGCTACCAACAGGGTGCATGAAGATAAAAAGATGAGAACCTAAGTAAAACCAACACACACAAGAGGAGAGAGGTGCATCTACCCCCTGCTGAAACAGGGAGAGGAGTACAGCATTTCTCAAGGGTGCTCTGGGAGTTTCCTAAAGGAAACAGCGCAGCCTACCCACAAGCTATAGCTTTACAGACATCCCTCCTTTTAACATAGTATTTGGCACTAACATCAGGCTCACTGCATCTTTGTTTTGAGCCAACTGAAATAGCACTAACTTCTCATGAGGCTCAGGATCACACAAACTGCCTCCTTGCTTCACACCATGTAGACATTTGGAGAGCCAGTGAGCGCTTTTTGGTCCCATAGGCACCTCCTCAGTACTCAAGTCTCCATCACTCTTTGCCATTGTGGTGAGTTGCCTTCAATGGTCCTTGCAAGGGCCAGTTGTTTGGAGGTCTCTGACCCATTTTTCTCTATGTAGCTCCAGTTTCCTCCTGGATAGGAAAGACTCCCTTCCTCCATTTACCTCAGAAAAGGTGGACACAAAGCAGCACCTCCTCAAAGACCATTGTGGAATGGGGGAACAGAAAGGGAGCTTTATCTTACCCTGCCTACAAGGATCCTTGTACTGAAATTTTGAGGGGAGTATACCCTGTATTTCCAGTCACCTAAAATGACTGGGTTTGGCGATCACCTCAGTTCTCTCTCTTTCACCTACAGTCAAACCTCATGAAGCATAAGGAGACATGCCATGAAACAGCACATTGGGCTCTAGCCCTCATGATTAGAAAGGCAGTCTGAATTTCTAATGCTGCACTCGTTACATGCTGCTCAGAAATTCAAACATGTTAAGAAGCTCTTCCTCCCACTCTGTGACATCTGAGTAAGTGCTCACTGTGCTGAAGAGCAATGCTAGCTTTGCCACTGACTTCAGATCAGATCAAAATTTCAATGTTACTATTTTAAGCCAGACTTAATTTTTTTTACACTAACACCAATTGTCTAACAGTACAGGTTTAAGGCAAAAAGTACCCAAATAAGGTTTCAGCTTTTGTCTCATCTGGCGCTTGAAATTATAATTTTTCAACAACAAAGTCAGTTGAATTGCAATTGCAATTTTAAGTGTACCTCTAAGACAAGAAACATACTGTATACATTATAGCGTCCCATGGTGAGAAAGGGTCTTTGATAGAATTAGAATTTGCTTTCTTGCATCTGAAATGCAAATTTCTCTGGAGATAGCTAAAAAAATCTGGTAAGAAACAAAAAACTCTTCAGCAATAAAGTATTTTTAGTACATAAACAAACCAAAATATTCTCATTTGCATATGGTACATCTTCATCTCCTGTGACATTTTTTATTTTTATCTTATATGACAATGCTACTCTCAAACTAAATAACCAAAAAAAGCAGGCAACAGTTCTGATGCCAGATGCTGAAGATCAATAGCTATTTCCCAAAGTTTATAGCATAATTAAAATTTGTAACAGGAATAATTTTCTTTTCAACCCCTCAGGCTAAGCCTAGAATTATTGACTAAGTCAAAGTTATGTAGTGTAGCATTTTTTATTATGTTTATGGATAATATAAAGGATTTTATGTTTTTTACATGTAATCTGATAAGTATAGAAACAGTAAAGGAAAAATTCTCTCTATCAACAAAGCAACAGTTATAAACATTTTGTTGTTTAGGTATGTAGAGGACATAGGTTTATGTAATTATCTGCTAGTTAACCATCAGCTACACTGCAGCATACAGGTGGATGGCCAGAACGCCCATGAATTAACAGCAAATTGAATGTACAGTCCCCTCGAACTCACAGAGACTTTGTTACAGGGAGGCAGCATCCCAGGAATGGTGTGCAAGGTTCCACAGTTGTTAAAGCTGCCAGGAGCTGGAGTGATAACAGTATCTGCAATTTAATCTCTTGGCATATGCGAATGGCTTTGTATTTATAACCGAACCACCCACCTATGTTTTCTTCCACCCAAGGCATACTGAGAAGAGACTTGAAGAGAGGAAGAAGGGCAAAGGAGAAGACAGCACAGTTGATTAAGGACATCTACGCACAACCTCTGTGAGGAGAGGGAAAAAATGATTCTGCCACACTACCAACACTGCCATGATTTGGGTTTACTGTAACTCTCAGACGTTCAGTTCAAATATACTCAGTTTAGAAGTTAAAAGGTGTATATTTGTTTCCTGTCAGCCTTAAAAACTCAGCCTTGGGCAGTGGAAGTCTAACTGGATTATTCCCTGCTCACATGTCTCAGTTGATGCTACTAACAACACAGGCCAAACTAAACCCTCTGAAACCTGTGCAACCCCATTGCTTTCACTGCATTTTCACAAATAATATATAACTAGGAAGTTGGTAAACATTTCTGCTGATGAAGCACAAGAACACACACAGTCTGACTCAGCCCCTCTCTGCAGCACTAGCAGGAATAAAATGTGGTAAACTTAATTGTGTTATGAAGGCACATAAAAACTGAGCTTACACAGACAGCAGAAATGCCGCTTTTATACAACCACTATTTGAAGAAAAAGATGAATATACATACAAATTGACAAAGCCAGCTATTATGAAACTATGCCTAGTACTATAGATTCACAGTAACATTCAGGCTAAAAATCTCAGCTCCACTTTCTAGGACTGTTTCCACAGGGATGGATTTAGTTAACTTTATGTTATGCTTTTTATTCTCCTGAATGCGAAGAAAAGTGTTAGTATATAACCAAAATATAACCAGAAACATCAAACTGGAAAAAGGAAGATGCACCTGCAGCAACACTGCAGGAGTGGACTCCTAACACCAAAATGCAGGTCCAAATGCACCCCGTGGATCCACACCACCTGAAAACATCATCTTCGGGTAAACACGACAGTGGAGATAGTGGACTCTAAAAAACCACAAATTAAAAATTTGAGCAGAAAGCTCCAACAATACTACACAGAACATGCCCACCTTTCTCGAGAGGGAAGAACATGGCAGGTGTCTATAAAGTTAACCATTGATTTCCAACGGTTTCCAGCTGCTTTCCTGATGGAGATCAAGTAAATCTTGCTTTTCTGACTGCTGACTAAATGCAAAAAGAAAAGTTCTGCATTTACTGTTCCCAGTTTCATATGTTCCACAACCATGAGATTCCTAAATATTGTCACAACTACGATACAGACATTAAATACAGCTGAACTGCATCCTTATAGAGGTCTTCTTTTTCTCTGAAATAATGAAAGCTAGGAAATACCATAACAGGTAATGAAATCACAGTATTTCTGAAAAAACATGTGTCCTTCTTTAGCAAACCATGCAGCATTTTGTTCTGTATGGACATGTTCATACTTCCTCAATATTGCACAGTTTGTGCAATTAAAAATTAATCTTAGGAAATGAAGATCTGAAGTCACTGAAAAGTAATTAAACTCTGTTTCCTTCCCCACCCCCTACACCTAAGACATATCTTCAGCTACATCTACTGCTGCATAAATCAACTTTATCTTCAACAAAAATTTCTGGAAAAATATGCTTCCAGAAGAACATCCAAAATATCCACATTTACCCGAACATTGCCAAGTTTACCTGACAGAGACTGCATAAGCCTCACTTCCTTAGTAAATAAGGTTAAAAGAGCCAAAATTCCCCAGATGTTTTACATGTTAGATTTTACCTACATGTCATGAATATGGGCATATAACTATTGAAACCTGTACGACAAGATCAACATCACTAAGACAGTGCAAGTCTTTACACAATGCACTTCTCCACCTCTTTTCAAGGCATGTGCAAATGACATGACAGAAAATGTTTTCTGTGCCTATCATATTCTGGCTGATAGCCTTCACAGGGTGCTTTTAGTTTAACAATCACAAACAGTTTCAGAAGGGTAAATTCAAGCAATATGCCTTCTCTCACAAACAGCCTGGTTGGCCTTATCATTAGAAACACGTGTGAGATGGAAAATCACTCAAATGCTCAATAATATTTCCTTTTGCTAATATACAGTTGCTTCATACACCTCGGGATACATAATACATACTAACATATATATTATGACTATCTGGAAATGTATAGTCATCCAAAACCGCTAAGAACAGCAGGAGAACTAAGAAAACCAAGTCTCCAGATTTTGCACACATCTACAATGACATGTTTCAAGTATTTCAAAGTTCAATACATACTACATAGGAGACCATTACTGCACAGGTATTGTGCCAGCAGTCTTTTTATTTTACTTAGATGTCCTAAGTATCTGATGTTTCTCCTACTGGCCTGAATCTAACTAAAATAACAATGACAATGGTATAGGAGAAAAAAAAAAATAAAAAAAAAAAACCAACCCAAAAAACCACTAGAGCAAAAGATACCCACATGATCATGGAAAAGTAGAAATTCTTTCAATAAAGTCCACTTTATGCTACTTTTTCATCCTTACTTAAAGCATACTATATTACAATGTAATGTGACTACATTACTGTCAAACAATGACCATGAATCAAATGGAATATTATGAATATTGTTAAGTATGAAGGGACTAATTAAGAGACCGGGTCAGGGGCAGGTTGGGGGACGACACAACGGGGGAGAAAAAGGCCCAAACCAAACCCAAACACTTAGAAAAAAACATTTTAAATACCTTGATCACAATGATATTGCAATTAAGAAAACAACCTTACCTGTCTTTATAAAGCATATCACAGTCAGCAACTCAGTGCCCCACAGAATGCTGTTTAGGATACCGCCCCAGGATCACACCACTGCATTTGTGGTGGAGATCAGTGGAGATACTGTTTTTCAAGCAAAAGAAAAAGACTAATCAAATAAACCCCCCTCACCACCACCACCTTTTCCACCAGGACTATGGAATCCAATCCCTGTACAAAAGCAGAAAAAATCCCACCCACTTCCAGAAAACTTCCAGTACTTGAAGGAGGAGGAAAAAGACACCTTGTCAGAACCTGGTATGAATGCGCAGCACTCTGCAGATTATGAAGTAGTGTTATATCTGCATAAGGTGTTTACATAAACCTTGGTTTCTTTTGCCTGAACTGCTAAAACCACGTTTATATTCCCTCTGTGTCAACCTCAGTTCTTTACTTTTCTCCAGTAAGTGACACACTTTCAGAGAAAAGAGGTACAGGAACGGCCAAAGTAAATATAATACCACACACTCTGTGGAATGATATATTGGGGGAAAATCCAGCAACTGCTATGGGACCACTTCCCTGCATGTCAAACACTGAATCCGACAGACCCTACTGCCGACAAGAGCTTATTTCTACATTTTGTAGACTTCCAAAGTTTAAAGTAGCTTTACAATCAAGATTATGAGGAAAAGTTTTTGGACACTTTGCAAGCATCATCCTTTCACTATACATCTACTACATTTTCAATTTCAGTTCTATTTATTGCAGCAAGATGTTGCTATCTTGTTTCATTTTCAGGCATATGTATTAGGATGCAATCATCTGCAACATACCTCTAAGAACTGGTAAGGATCGTAACAGCAAAACAACAATAACACTAAGCAGATTAGGAGCTGGAAGTCTTGGGTTTGATATCCAGTTCTGCAGTGGATTCTCACCATTGGAGAAAGATTCACTTTTACCATGCTTAAATTTATGCAGTTTTCTCAGTTTCAATATGCTTATGTTAGTGAAGATATTTCTGTAGAACTGAAATCTCAAATCCTGATTCATGAGCACGTAAAAACTGGGAAATTAAAGCTTTCTTTTTTATTAAAAAAAAACAACACCTGTGATTAAAAAAAAAAAAAAAAAAGAGTTAAAAGCACCCAGAAAAATATCACAATGACTTCAGTTGAAGTCAAAAGAGTGCTCTGTGCTGATCCAGCTGCTGATGGCTCTGCGGGACTATTTGAATCTCCTATTTTTCACAGGAGCAGGATAGTGATCAGAACATACTTCTCCAGCTCTCTAGATTCACCACTTTGAAATGAAAGTAAAAAAATCTACAGGAGGCAGCAATAAAATGAATTATTTAAAATTACCCATTGTTACTGTACCCGGTTGGGGAATGGAGCCAATCTGTGTAAGAAATGCTGTCAGAGGAAACCCTCACTACTATCATTCATAAAGAGCCAAGAAGGGACCCCGTGATGTTCTGCTAATAACTGTCCAGAGAGCAAACAGGCACTCAATTCTGAGGACTGAGGTCATCCAACACAAAGGGCTGAGGAAGTGTTTCTACAGTAGACCTTCAGAATTACCACCTTTTGTTACAGAATCCCACGGTTAATAACTGCAGCTGATTACAGCATTTATTAGCGTCATTCAGAGTCCTGCTCAAACAGATAAACCTGAAACAAAACTGACCTCCATACAGCCTAGCAATCAGGGTAGACCTGGTGGCCAAGAAGCCCCCTAAGAAAGGGAAGCTTGAGACTGAAAAGCCACCCTTCTGAAATTCGCTTTCTGGAACGTTCCCTTTTTAATTCCCACTGCCCCATACAAGCATGCTATGTTCTTTCTGTAGGCTCTTGCTATTTTCCTATCCCCCTTCTCAGCAAAAAGTTGTAGCTACTTCTTT
Organism: Microhierax caerulescens; assembly: GCA_035590215.1. Lineage (NCBI taxonomy): Eukaryota > Metazoa > Chordata > Aves > Falconiformes > Falconidae > Microhierax > Microhierax caerulescens. The sequence goes on from JAVJGJ010000003.1 coordinate 22,470,923, forward strand.
TAGACCTGGTCTGTAAATGTTTCATGAGACTACATACATATTGATCTAAAAATCAACATCAGAAAGCAAGAACAAACCTATGGAACACCCACTTCAGAGCTGATCCAAAGCCCAGATAAACTACAGAAGAAATCTGAACTTGCTGGAAATTATTAAGAAATACTATACTTATTTAATCATATGTTTATATTAAGGACATATATAATGAAACCACTTACAAAAATGCTTTAGACATGTTAATAAGCAGCACATAAAGGAGCCCTGAAAAAACACAGTTATTTTCAGAATGGTATATTAATAATGCTCATATGACTATTCTCAGTCTTGCTCACTTATGGTGCCTCCCAAGAACTGAAAGAACAAGCTGCTTTGACACGAACTTGTCAATTTAACTCTGTCCTCCGTGGGCCAGAGAGGCAAGCATGTATTACACACACTTAGCAAGCGAGCAAAGCTACTGTGATCATCTAGCAACATAATACAGTGTAAAATCAATTACAACTCATGTACAATATCATAAAATAAAAATTTACAGTAATTGCATCTTGTGGGGCTAATATTGTCATACTCTCTGGTAAACAGTACTTAATTTACAGGAAGGCTGAAAGCAAGAACTTGTGTGAAGGAATGGATCTTAATTCCAGAAACAAAAAATCCAACAAGAACAAAAACGCAAAAAAACCAAACCACCACAAAAATACAAGATATTCTCAGTTAGTCGCAGTGCATTTTTGGAGGGCTCTCAGTGTGCTCACTTGAACAAGGAATCAATTTGTGGCTGGCAGTCAAAGTCCAATTGTTCTGGGCTTTGCTCTTTTCAGTTGTCACACCCCGGCTGCAAGCCTCCGCAGAAATGGAGGTCTGAAGCATTTACAGAAGTCACAGAACAACAACAGAATGGAACCAAGAGCTAATTTATTCTCTGAGCTTACTGTACTTGGTGCAAAACAAAAATGCTGTGACGGCAGTGTGACCTTATATTTTCTGATTGACCAGATGGTGAGAATTACTGATTTATGTAAGCCCCGAGCCTTCTTCACCATCTGACGGCTGTTTGGTGAAATCAAATAAAGGTCTCTGCGTAGTCTTTAGTGCACAAACCTAATCATCGCAAGACCATTATGTTGTGCCCTTAGAAGAAAATGCTGCAGGGAAAGGCAAGGAGAGAACAGGACCGAAACCCTGGGATCCTCAAAAAAAGGCTTTTTTACATAGCAGAACACAGACACATGGGTATAGCACAGCAAGTTGGTTCGTGCACCTGCTGCCCAGGCCGTCTCTTTTGCTAATGAATAAGTGAAGCCAGCCTGCAGGGCTGTCAATCTGGCACCTTTAGTAATTCAGACAAGCGCAAAGTTCTCTAAAAATAAATAATATGAAAAGAAATGCAAGTTGTCTCGCTAGCAGTGGATTTGACAGGTATCTTGAGTAATGTTAATTCTTCCACCTTTTCTTCTTTAAAAAATACCAGTTGAATCACCAATTATTTTGGATTGTTTCTAAAAACAAGCACACATGGAAATAACCCAGTACATCAGATGGATGGCAACTGGAAAAACTTAATGCTGGGAGTGTATGTGTGTGTTTGCACGCACGTACAGACAGAACATTTTTATTTAAAAAAAATGTATTACTGCATAGACCTAATTCTCATCCCATTTCCACTAATGAAAATCAAGAGGAATTCCATTTGACTAAGCTCACTCATACTAATGGAGAAAAGGCAAAAATTAAGTCAGAATCACTATCACGGTTCCCAAAAGACCTGTATGAAATGCAATAGGCCTGAACACATTTTACATCTGTTTTATCAATATAATTTTATTAGCAACAGTGAAATAGCTCCTCACAGCAAGAAAAGTAAGATCAGAATTATGCTGGATATATTTCTGAACAGAATACCCCTGCAACCACAAGTCAGATCCTGAATGAAGAGACAGAAGAAAGAAACAATAGCAATTCTCTCATTACCAGAAATGGCGTTTAGACGATTACACTACTGAACATTGCTGTTGCTTTTTTAAAAATAAAACCTGGATCAAAACTGAATTTGCTATTTTATGTTTTCTGTGTAGTATGTACATACTTATTAATACACACACAAAAAAAAAAAAGGCAGTGGAATAGTTCTCTGTGAACAAAATCTGCTCTGGCATTAACAGAGTTATCCCCAACTAACATAGGTCTGAGACATATCTGAATCCCAGTATAACATGCTTGTGTGTATATAAAGAATAACTTCACGGGAAAAACAGCAACACATCTTCTCTTTGAAAATTTTATAACAGATTGAAGATTCTTGCAAACCCCAAAACAGATACAAAGCTTTATCCCTGGCTGGTATGCAAAGTGTAAGAAAGAGGCCAGAAAGAATCTGGTAAAGTCAAGCAAAAGAAAAGCACGGGTTGAATGTCAGGGGAAAAAAACACTGAATGCTAAGAAGATAAAATAATGGAATAATTCCTCAGGAAGATAATATTTCCTGGGACGCTAAAACTGCCTGTTGAAAGAAAAAAGGGCTACTGGGAAAACATTCTTTCTCAAAGCAAAAGCTTGACATTAATGTTGCAAAAGAAGGACTAAGCAAGATTTATGAACTGTTGTGTTCAGGCTTCTACTGAAAATTTAAAACACCTAGGACAGAATACACTGTTCTTACAGTTACTCACACAAGTGCTTACATGGGCTATTTTGCATGCGTGTGTTGGTGTTACCTAGCACAACCCACAGAAGAAAACAAAACAGCGACGACCTGGAATAAGCCAAGAATACAAAATGCAAATAGTATCTTTCATCTTTATACATCTGCCGTGCCCTGCTCATAGGCAACAGGTACTCAATCTGCGTAAAATGGCTGTGCAAAGCATTTCCTAACCAAAAAATATTTGCATAAGACTGAACTAAGTTACAGAACAGTACCCTCAACATCCACAGATCACCTTAAGTTTCAAGCAACTTATGTTGGCAACGCAATGCCAAATGCTTACACGATCTTATCAGGCCTTCCCTTCCCCTTCTAAATTCATGCTGTGTTATTTTTAAAAACAAGTATTGCAGAGATGATGGATGTGGATTTCCTCCTTTCCCCAAAACACATGCACATGCAAAAACACGTCCCCTCGTGTAGACACGCAGCACATGCTGCAACAGCTGCCAGGAAAACAAGCTCACACATGCAGAGACTAACAGTGCCCCGAACCTCCCAGCAGCACAGCATTTCCCAGGTCCCATGTGCTTACCTTGTTGGGACAGACTCCGTACACTAGATTCATTCTCCCCCATTTCTAGAAAACAATAAGCTGCCCTGTAAGGAGCCAAGATGTTTTATCGAGTTGACTTGGTCGCTGTGCAAGTTTTGACCTCCTGACTTTCAAGCGTGGCACGGTAACCGTATACCTAACTTTCTTCTGTGAATAATTAGTATCTTGCTTCCTGAGCTACCTGGGCTTGCCTGACCTGTTTCTCTATAAACTGACATCACATCCTTTGATCTCCTTTGATTAACATGCGCTTCAGGCAAGGCTGCTTTGTCTCCTATTGGACTCTCCTGTCTCATTTGTTCCCCACCCTTTCCTTTCACTTTCACACAGACAGCAATCCGAAGACATTTTCTCTTTTGCGGCAGGTGTTTTAGTCAAAATGCCAAAGCCTGCAGAATGTTTGCAACTGATTTTAAAGAGCCTCTAAATTTTCATTTCACAGGAAAACTAAACGATAACTATATCAAGCCAATCTCTGTGGGATGGGAACTCCACAGCCACAGCTCTCCACCACCGAGAACAATGATTGCCACAGACACAGTGCCCCTTGGCAAAATTTTTGCAAAGATTCCAAAATCTAAAACCCACACCCACCCTTCCACTGTCTTTCATGAGGATTACCTCCAAGGAACCACCGTCTTTCACAAAGATTACCTCTGAGAAAATGCATTACTTGAACACTGTAATTTTGAGATTGTTTTGACTGTGTAACAGAAAGGGTTTCTAAATGAAACAAAAAGGTACTTTGTTTCTCCTCTTCCCCCAGCACAAGGACACAAACTTTTCAGATAATCTCTCCCAGCCAGACTTCAAGTTGAGGACCAAGAAAATATTTGTTCTTTTCAGCTGTGGAAATCAAATAACAGGTGTCTGATGCATTTGTGATCAATTTGTTGAACAAGTACACCTGTATCTGCCTACAAAGTTAGCTTTATTTTAACATTTACATTTGCAACTGCCAATGACAAAAATCAAAGAGAAGCCATAGCACTATTTTAAAAGAACAAACAATGACAAATTAAAAGAGCCAAGTAGTTCTCACAGTGTGAGAGCTAAGTAGCTCTCACAATGTTAACCTCTGTCTGGATTAATCTCAAAATGGTCTAAACAATAGCATTATAATAATTTTTAATCCAGTAGAAAATAAATCTATTTTTTAAAACTAAACTGCATTGTATTTTTCCTCCCTTTTTAAAAAGGTATTGAAAAGATTATTTATTAGAACAGAAACACAGATGGGGAAAACACAAAGTAGTCTTTCAAGATAATTCAGGCTACATAAAGTGTACCTTTAAAGCAGAATTTCTGAAACAAACTATGCCAATTCAAACAAAAGTTTTATTTACGAATAAGAATATCCCCAATCCTCAAGCTAATCATCACACGGGCAGAATTAAAAAACATTTATGTCCTTTAGTGATTTACTGTCCACTGTTTCCATGCATACTAAGCACCTTCCTCATCCACACACACAACTAGCTTTTAGCCATACTTTGACATCTGACTTTTGCTAGAAAAAGTAAATCAGACATACCAAACCAGAATCATCTGAACAGTGAATTCCAAAAGAACTTCTCACTTGGTTCACGAAAATGAAGGAGTTTACAAGAAAAACCTCATGCTTTATCCTCGCCTGATTATCAAATTAGTCAGGTTAAATGAACCGTTCCACAGTCAGAAAAGGCTCTTTTACCAAGAAAGCAAAGAGAAAAGCAAAATGAACTTATGTTTGAAAAGTGAGCCTTTTATTATTTTATTTATGTTCATTTAGCTAAGCTTTTGCCGTTTTTTTTTCCCCATAATCCTCAGACTCGGCTCCTGGCCCAACACTTGAAGTCAGTGGTTCCTACATTCCACCAGGTTCATCCCTCCTAGAATCCCAATTGACTGTCCATAAACAGAAGCTGCCCTAGGCCAGGTCAAAGTCACTGCGGGGAGGGCGAAACTCCAGCACATGCTTGGGCAATCTCCCCAGCTGCACAGCACATACCCAGTGACTTCCAGTTCCAATGCTGAACAGTAGATCGAAATAATTCACTAAGTTTTCACTTGAAAGTATGAGTGAAACATTCAATTGAAACACCCATTTAGTGGCTGGAGGGCTTTTTCAGCTCGGTTCTAATGCACCTTCCTCTACCTCAGGACAGACACTAAATTCAGTCTTTTTTGTGTGCGGAGAAATGCATAAATAATAACTTTGTTAGCTCTGTAATTACTTCAAGTGTAACAAACCAAAGAGGCCTTTCCTGAAAATATCCAATAGCACCATTAATGAAACAAGCATGCAAAAGTAGATACTGACACTTCATTAAAGGGCCTGGACTATTCCTGCTTTTCAAATATGTCCCCAATACAAAAGGAGATCTGCTTAATTTTTCTGAAGCTCAAAGCTGATCAAACACACCTAAAACTGGAGAAGGAAAAATATTTGGACAGCAATCTTTCTTTGTCTCGGCTCTCAAAAAAGGCCGCTATGGCAACCATATCACTTTCTATCAATTTGATTTGGGAACCAAAACCTAGGTTGCACGTAGTCCTTCCTGGGGACAGCAGAGGAGCCCGTACAGAAACTCTTCCTTGACCATCAAACATGGGGAAGTAAAAAATATAGTGCAGAGTTTGTGTATTCAAACAAGCTTGAATTGGTCTGTATTTAACAGACATAATTAAGAAGAACAAGTTTGTTTATCAATGAAGTTCTGAAGCGCAAAACAAAATATGTGGCAATTAACTGATGAGAGAAAGCTCTCTCTAAACACAAACCGTCCATCTCTTGAAAGACAGACATCATTAAATACCCTAGATTATTATAACTTCTAAACATGGGAGAAATCAAAATGATTACTTTTCATCTTCAATGCTGTACTCTTAAAGGTCCTCCCCCATACAGAGAGAGCTACTAATTCAAAGAAAACAGAAGACTAAGGCAATAAAAAATAACTATTCCTCTCAGCTACTGAGTACCAACACTTTCCTTAAAGAGCCTTATTTTAGGCTTTTAGCACCTACAGAAGTATTTTGTAGCTTAAGTTCGAGCATTTTATCACATCACCTTCTGTTAACTCTTAAATATTTTTAAGAATTCAAGAGATGAGAGCGATAGTACTGAAAATACTTCTTCCTTGGAACTGAAGCCTACAAGTGGGAATAGCACAAAAAGGACTGAAATTCGAGATTTTTCACACTCCCTCTTCCAACAGTGACTGATGGTGAGAAATGGCTAGCTTGGTTTTATGCTCTCCTAAAACTGTCTGGTGTGTTCACTTGCACGCAATGATTTACATACAGTGCTTTCCAAAGGAGGAACTCTTAATTCATTCACTCTCTCTAGAAAAACCCAAATGTGAAAATGCAGCAGTTTTGTTCTGCTCCCAGAAGAGAAAGTTGTTCTGTGGATTTAACATACAGCAACTACAATGTGCCTTGATTCTAAAGAGAGCCACCGACAGACAACGAACAGAAACATAATTTGCTGATGATATCAATCAGGCCTACAAAAGAGAAAAGCTAGATCTTATGCTCTGCACAGAGCCATGCTGAACAGACAGATCACTGCACCATAGTGCAAACATCATGGATGACTGCAAGCCTAAGTTCAACGTCATCAGAAACATTACCCTCCACCAATAATTTCAAGGTTTGCCAGAGGATGAATATTGTCACAAGTTTTCTAGGGTAGTTCTGCAAACCTAGAGAGAGGTTCTCACAACTGAGAGCCTTCAGAAAAGGAAAGGTTTCCTGTAAGTGCTTGCCAAATTGCTTTCAGGACTCTCGTTTCTACCCAAGAATCTAGATATTTTACAGAATTAGTGCAAGCAAAGTAATACCATCAACAGCTGACACAGTTCCTGTCATTCTTTATTGGTAACACGTCTCAAACTGCCAGAGGTATTATGCTATGTAATCTTAAATGTAACAGAAAGAGGTGGTTTTGGTTTGGTTGTTTCATTTTGGGTTTTTTTGGTTGGTTGTTTTTTGGGTTTTTTTCCTCCCTAAAGAATATAGTTTAAAAAAAAAACATGAACAATGAGGCACACTTACTACACGTGAAATTGCACAGATAATACAAATCATATCTAGAAGTGAAATATAAGTGCTGGGACCACACAGAGTTCTTTTTACACAAATCGCTAAGATGACTCCATGATCCAGGCTCTGTGAAAGCTTGCTAGCTGATAACCAAGTGTTTTAAAGCATGTCACAAGGGAGAAGCAGTCCACAAAGTTTCTTGTAATGACCACCTGTCTGGCACTGCGGGCTGACTTTTTCACAGGAAAGAATAAAAAGTATTTCGCCTTCATCAATGGCTGGAGTGCTAGGAGAGAAGGGTAGTACAATCAATCTCCACCACAAAAACAGGGAGCACAGGTACTGATGTTCAGGTTTTTATATCGTTGGTGTTTTAGGGTTTGTGCTGTTCTTCCTGGTAATTTAAGAAGCAACATGGCTATTTTATTTGTTCCGTGGAAAATGGTACAGTAAAATGAATGGCATTATTTGGTTAGCCTCCAAATTATAAGCAGTTGCTTAGCCTACAGCCTCATTGAAAACAGGAGATGGGAGGGAAGAAAATACTTCCTTCTACAACTAAAATGGATTAAAAACAAAAGCAGGGATACCCAGTCTCAAAAACGACAGTGAAATAGGTTTTCGGAGTTAATGGAAATGATGCACTAAAGCCCAAAGAGAATCAATGACCGAGAGCCAGCAGGCGGAGCCAGTGCACAGACCGAGCTGAGCAGTGAGCAAAACCTAGAAAGAATTACTTCATCGCGGATGAGATTTTCATCCCACATTCCTCTGGCCTGTTAGAGCTTTATTTACAAGCCCAGCTGTGGTAAACAGGTTTTCACTAGTTACAAGGAAGCCATCATATAAAATTTCATACAGATGCAAACATGACCACTTTTGAGCTTAGTGGGAAGCAAAGTATATTTGTTCTCTTCATTTCTAAGCACCAATTACAGCTCACTACAACTTCTTGTCAAAAAAAGATAACTGTTGGGACAACTATTTTTATGGTGAAAAGAACTAGTTTTAATGAGTCTTCCATCAAGAAAGTTTCTCTAGTTTAAAAATTACTTTGGTTTTTTTTGTTGTTGGTTTGGATTTGTTGGTGTATTTTTGTTGTTTTGTTGTTTGGTTGTTTTTTTGTTGTTGGTTTTTTTTGTTTTTGTTTTTTGTTGTTTTTTTTTAAGAGACCAGAAAAGGCTTCAAACCACCCATTCTAACCTGCAACATAGATGTGGACTGAACAGCACTAAGATTCAGGTCTTCCAGACCCAACAGAAGGTGTTTCTCCCTCCTGTCCACTTTGTTGGAGGATGGTTCCACAGAGCAGCAATCTCAAAATGATTAACAGGTAGCTCAAGCTCTCCCTGGTCCCTTGCTAAGCGAGAAAATAACACATCAAGGGAATTTATTAGTATGCAGCAGAAAACAGGGTTCAAAACATTCAAGAGGATTTCATTATTTTTTGTTGTTTTACTAATAATGCATAGATTACTTTTCAGAATACCTCAATTACGGATAATTGTTTCATCTCCCCGAGACCTATCAGTCCTGACATGACTGACAAGTGTAACACAGTAGAGGGGATCTAAGCCTACAATTCAATTTGTGACCCCATTTGATAGTTTTTTGATCATAAGGGAAGAGCTCTTTCTCCACTTTATAAGTCATGCTTTGGAAAGCTAAACAAGGACACTTTGACCGCTTTCCCCAACAGAGGTGTTTTTCCCTCCACAGAAAACAGGTGCTTTGTCAAAATGTTGTCTCTGAAGTTTCTTTAAATATCTTTTTCTAATCAGTTCCTGCTCCTCAGTTTTCATTCACTCAGCTTTAGCAACTAAACCTCAAAAAAAATGTTAGCAATCAAAATCAGCAATGGCCTTCTGATTCACTTCTAGTGTTTTTAGACTTCCTACTTAATGAAAATATAGATGAGTCTGTAGAAAATAAATAACAACTCAAGATGACTTCAGCAGCTGAAAGATGACTGCACAGAAGCCAAAGCTACAGACACATTACTATGAAGCTGGTTTGCAGAAGATAGAAATAATAACAATTAGCTCCTCTTTTTTCCTTCTGATTTGGTCTTTTCAAAATTAAATAAAATCAAATTATGCAAACAAGTATAAAGAGCTGATGCATGGAAGACAATACTTGACGGTATGGCCATGCAAATGATAGTAATGCAGAGCATATAAGATCTTGTAAAAAGGGTAACTATTTCACTGCCCTTCAATCCACTTCATTATTTACAAAAGCAGTGGAATTAAGTGAGTGTTTTTTAAAGATGCTGTTAGTTTTGCTTAAAAATATCTGCACAATTTATTTCTACCACCCCTGCTTGTGATGAATCTTGTCATTATAATTGAAAGCAAAGGATAAATTGAATGACAAAAGTAAGCAGCTTAATAAAAAGAGCGCAAAAGAGTGAGGGAATGAAAAATGTTTTCCTAATATTTGTCAGAAAGAGAGCTAATGCTATAAATGCTAGCTAATACTGAACTCCATCTTGCACAAGTAAGAAGTAAATCTCACTATTCTAAGATCACATTAGGAAGCACAGAGCCTAAAAGCTTGATACAGGGAATCAAAAGCGGATCGGCTTTATATATATTTTTATTTTTTTTAATCACCCTTTTATCCATATTCTACCCTTTTAGAGGAAGCATTTCTTCAAGACACAAACATGGGTGACACTGTTTTGATTTCGGCAAGATGAACGCTCATCTCTTAGATACATTTAGCACAGCTGGGAAGAATTGTGGTTTAAGTAGGTCCGCTTGCGTTCCAGCCACATATGCAAGCTTTTATAACAAATACACTGTATAAAACACAGTGATTTAATACAGAGATGGATTTTCAAGCCAATGAAGACTTGGACTCTGAAGTGTATTCTACCCCAGCAAATACAGAAGAGCCAGAAAGGATGTTATGAGTGAATTTGAAGTCACTAAAGATTGTTCCAACAGAAGAGCTGAAAAAAAAAAATATATGTGTATGTAAAGGCATACATATACATATATATGTATATCTTGTAAAGAAGGAATACCATGTTAACAAACTACCTCACTCTGTGGGGCTGCTGCATACAGCATGACAGCCATTTCATGAAATGCCATGAGTTGCAATACATCCCTCCCATGGAGTGCTATGAGCTGGCAAACTGTTCCCTCCCAAATCAAGCAAAGCAACACATCTCTGTTCCATCATATCGCAGCCAGGCTAAACAGTGAGCCTCTCCACAGCAAGTCAGACAAATGATACGTACTAATGACAAACGAGGGGGTATACTGACAAAAAGTTCTCACTAAAATGATATTCCTACACTTATTTATTGCTTTTATAGCAAGTTTACTGACTGGCTGCCTCCTTGTGCCAGGTGCAGTCTTCTCACACTATGATAAGCTGATTCAGTTCATTACTCCCAGTTTTGCCAGCACAAAGCTACCTGTTTTTTCCTACCACTTCTCAGTTTTCTGCTACTTAAAAAAAAAAAAAAAAATGTTTTTCAGCCCACAAAGGAGCACAGAACAGAGGAGCAAGACAGCTCCTTTTGGTGTTGGCAAGCTGCTGGGTGAACACATCCTGTCTGGTCCAGCTGCACCATGCAGTATGCACGTATATGTGCAGCCCAAGTTTAGCACACCTGTAACTTTTCATCTCTTCCTCTCCAGTGAGATGCTTTCATATCTGCTTACAACCCTCTGCAGATAAAGCACATTTAATTAGTCTTTGTACAACTACCCCGCAAAATCAGATGGGCAGGTGCCATAGCACTTGGACTACACAAACCGAGGCTCAGCCGCTGGCCTAGCACACGTTCTCTGACAGTGGGGCACATGCATCACACTTGAACTGTGCTTCAGACTGAATAAATTCCTCCTTTTCCCCAAGCTTTCCAAAGCCTATCCAACTATTTACTAAGTAACTCCATATATAAGCATTTCTAGTATGGAATAACACTTTCCATTGTTGTTTGCATCTCTGAATTATCCGTGCAATACTCCTACAAAACAGAATGAGCTATATTTTTCTAGTGATAGTAAAGGCAGCGAAATCTTATTCTTCCCAAGTGAGAAAAGAAAGAAAGAAAGAAAGAAAGAAAAAAAAAAAGATAAATTATTTTAGATTAGCATTGTTTTCCATTTCTCCCCAAATCTGCAATAAAATTTTATTTTTCCCAGTTCCAGTTGTGGTGGTATACTCTTGGAAAACACAGCTGTTGGCTTTGTATTTACTAGTATGCAATTATTGCATTGCTTAATATATTTTCACTTTTCTTTTTTTTTTAACACAGAAGCAACATAGGAAATGAGATCTAAAATACATTGCCTGTGCCCCTTTTTCCCTGCTTACATACAATGCACTTGCTTCATATGCTTCAATCAATAAATTATCTCCGTATCTCAGACATGGTATTAAGCAAGGCAAATAAAACAGCACAGAGGCCAAAATGAGGGATGAGAAGTTAATTCTGTGTCCATAATTAAGAAAAGGAATCAGAATCTCTCTTTTAAACCGTACTCACAGTATGCAAAGAAAAAAAAAAATCCTTTAACTCTTCTCTACTCTGTGTTCAACTTACGATGACTTTCTATGTTTCAGTCCCATAAGAAAAGCAAAAGCCCAACAGAAATTAGTACAGTGTGAGGCAGTCAAGGAAAACTCATGAAAAAGTAAGTCAAAGGTGTCAGCACTGGCTGATTAAAGCATTATTTTAAAGCACAACTTGCATAGTCTCAGTTTTCTTAACCACTGTTTCCATGTAACCAATGTGTTAACAGATTAGCAGTACCGAATTTCGTTAGACAGCAACATGTATTCTAATCCAATGCTGAAAAGATTTAATACATTCCATGTGCATTCATTACAAAAGCTGGCCAACAATTAAAGTTTAAAATTATTTAATTTGGTTGTAAATAAAAGAACATTCCTGGTAACATTACAGAAGCTGCCCAGACTTTTTTTGAATAGCACTGCACTGTACAGACAAACTGCTATAATTATTATTATTATTTTTAATCTTACTGATCCTTACTTATTTTCTTGGTTCAATTATAGTAAATTTTAAGGTGTTCCGTTGTCTTAGAATCTATTACAGAGAAGTAAATTGCCAACATTTTGGACATTAACACAGATTCATAAATGTGGAATCTCTTCCCTCACTGATACAGCAGATTAAAGCACTTCAAACACTTGGATCCAAAGTTTCTGTAATACTAGTGCTGTATGCAATTCCTTCAATCATGGCTGTTATGTCTAAGTTAATAAATTTTATCAGCAGACAATTAAACATGCAGATGACATGACAGAGCAATTTTACCTACAGACCAAAGCTGCCCTTAAGAATACAAGTTACCATGAAATACAGTCCAGACCAGTTTACCCAAATTTTCCCATGAATCATCAAAAGCTAAAAAAACATTTATCAATACCCCATAGTAAACTTAGGGCTTGTAATGTAAGTACAAACCATTAAAAAGACAAATAGTAAGTCAAAAGCTACAGCATACAACATGAAAAATGAAGGAGAAAGAGCATTTTGTTAATGACAATTGCCTCAAGGCTTTGGGTGTATGAACTGAAACATTTCAAACCTTTCACCTGGTTTTTCAAGTACCGCCACAGTTGGCTGCTATCTTGCCTCTGTGTGTTTGCATGGGAAGAGAGAGAGAACAGACTGTGCAGGAAAAAGATAGATGAAAATACTGATTTTTATCTAGTTTATTCAAAGTCTGATAATTACAAAGTGTCCAGTAAATGTAACTGATTTCTTTGCAGCTTCCATCAAAACATTTCCAAACACCCTATATTTTGACAGCTGGTCAGGTTTCACAGTGTGCCAAACACTCTAAAAAGTTTTAGTCTTAACAACAACTATTCACAAGAAAAAAATGGAAGCAAATGGTTTGCAAATGACAATTGCTTTTACCAGCAGGGGAGATTTTTGTGGGTTTGTGTGGTTTTGTGGGTTTTTCTTTTATGAATTCCCAAGGCAGTACAATTGCGGATCTATACACAGTAACCTCATTTTTGCCTGGTGGAAGAAACAGGCACGAAGCGGCTAGGTAATTCTCCTGTCCAACAGTTCAAAACAAGAACCTAACCTGTTTGCTACAGCTTTTACCTCATCATGAAGCACCAAAGGTGTTCTTGAGAGCCAAAAGGGCTAAGGAAGTTACTTCCTCTGGTACTATCAGAACTACACAGCCTACCGGATTGTGCAACCAGGGTCTTAGAGCCAGCTGCAACTTTTCCCTCAACAATTATCTCCACAGAAAAAAGTTACTACTTCAATATTCACTTAATGATAACCACTTTCACGTGATAATGTCCATCTACTTTTCCAGAAAGGCCTTCTAGAGAACACAAAACAGAGGCCACCCTACGTCTGCCTAACGAAGCACCACCTATGTACAATCACACTGCAGCAGAGAGAGTTACAGCTCATACTGACACCTGTATTCAAAATTCATTTGAATTGTTGTAACAAAAACTTGTACAAGGTCAAGTCTGTCACATTCCTCAGTGTACACACTTTGTTGGCAGCCTGATATTATTCCAGTGTAAGAAGGGAAACAAAGTAGATGTCACTTAATAACTGTGTTTCAGCCACAAAAGAAGGCAATCTTCTCAAGATTGCAATTATAACACAAATGCCAGCTCATCATCTTCCAGCATCTAGCATACTGATGGTAGCTTTCAGAGGGCTCTCAGACTAAGAAAACATAACTTCACCTGGAATCAGATCTAAGAGCTTGCAATTTTAGGCAAATCTCTTACTAAACATGGCTCTCTTCTTGAAAGCATAAATGCATGGGACAGAATTCACAACATGCTTTGTTCCTTTAACTAAAACACTTCATTTGCTTCCATTCTTGTTCTGTTTCTTTTTGAAAGAATGAAATACATAAACACAAAACCTGAAATATAAAAATCTAACAGAGCTATGATACATACTGAGAATAAAGTATGCAAAAATGCAAAAGTCAGTCTTCATGAGCTCAAGAGATAAGCCAATTGTCAACTTCTATGTACTGACAAGGGACCTCTGCCCATCCTCCCCGCGTTGCCTGGCAACCCTTCCTGTATCCTTAGCTGTATTCATTAGCCATTAACCACCATCAGGCTCCCTTTCTTTTTCCCCATCACTTTCTTTTTCCCCATCACACAGGCTTCCACTCTCATAGATGTATGAAGGGGAGGGGGAAGTTAAACAAGACTACTTTCTTTCTGATCAGAAGTAACTTTCTGAGTTTTAACAGCTAACAGGTATTAGCCAATTCACACAATTCATAGAACTGCTTTGTAGTGAAAGATACACTGCATGATTATAAGGTGCAATTCTTTTAATAATAAGGCTCTAAGTCGACATTAATAGAAATCCTCTAAAATGCCTATTATTAGACAGTGATGTTCTCATGCTGACAGCACTAAAGTGCCCTTTGAATTTGTAAAAAATAAAATAACAGATGACAGCTTTTTAACTCCAGAAGAATGGCATTCAACATGAGGAAATGCTATTCTAAACCTTGTCAAGATAAATACAACTCAATTGATCTCAGAAGCAGAAATCTTTTAAAGTGTTATCTTCAGGTTTTCCATGGAAACAAAGCAAGGCTTGAACCACACCAGGTGCCTATCCACTATCCTTAATACCAACATAAATATGCATGACCTCCAACGCAGCAGTTTCCCTGCCTCCCCATCCTGAAGCCACAGGTTAACTTCCACTTGCAGGCACCAGCAGCTAAGTTACACAACCATAAAGGGAGCTAGACCATGAAAACGAAGATGAAAACTCTTCCCCTTCCCAACCCCAGGTTAGCTTCAGCCAGAGCAGCCGCCAGAGCAGCCTCACCCAGCCCTTCACATTGCAGCTCATGCACCCATGGTGGTGCAAGGGAAGTGGTAGGGCCATGGCTGAGGACAGAGGGGAAGATATGGCTCTTTCAGCAAAGGTTAATACTTGTATCACATTAGTGCTACCATCAAATCACCCTATAATGCATTCTTGGTATTTCTTGTTATCTTGTTTGTTTCCATGAGACTGAAGTTTAACAGAAAGTAAAAAAAATATATTAAAATATTGGAAAACTTATTGCAAAGCACTAAAAAACATTGAGCATTACAAACCCCATAATTCTGTAATAGGGAAAACAAAAGATTCCCAGGTAATGCTGTGCAAAGGTCTCTCTGGAGCATACAACTAAGCAGCTGCATTGTCTCTGTCTTGTTTTCATTTTTGAGACCACTATGTGAACATGTTTTCAGGTCTGTTAACAATGACTGGAGAAGGAGCTTGATTAGAGATTATTAGGACATGCACCATGAAGAACACTGTAAAACATCCTTGCAAATAGAAGGCTAAAAGAGCTTAATACTTAATCTGATATTTAAGTGGAAGTTCAGGTACGATTAACTAGCAGTCTAAACAACTAAGCCTGTATCAGAAACATGATAGCATAAGGTTGCACAGGTGAGCAGAAATAAAAATGCTATTTTCAATGCTTCAAAATTATTCAGACAAATTCAAGAAACAAACAGGGCAAATGTTTTCCAACAGTGTAATCTATTGGGCAATTTTCCAAGAATCACAAGAGCTTTTTCATCACCAGAATCTTCAGTATCAGAGGCTTTTGCTTTAAGCACAGCTGCTGAACACCGAAGTAATTAGTCCAAGGAAGGCCTATTTGCCTCCAGACAGGAAAACCACATCAGTTGCTCCAGCTCTGAATTATTGCATGGTCTGTATACAGCAGCTGAAAGAGGAAAAAAACCCACACCACAATACTTTCACATGTGACATGAAGAACTGATAAGGGAAGGAACAGTGCCATCACTCAGGATGAGTAATCTCCCACAATTCCTTAATAAGTCTCCTGGGTATTCTGTTACACACTTCATGAACACAGACATCAGAATGAATGAAACTTCACAAAGCACAAGTTAGGCACAGAAATAATCCTAGTGTGAAAAAGACCTGGATGATAGAGAGAATTCTATGGCATAGGAGGAAACATCTGGACTGCTACTGTTTGCTCCTTAGAACACAGAAGCATTTTTACAGACTGATGTTTCAAAAAATTTCCTTCTGGTTGTGTTCACACAGGTAAAAATTGAAGATTCACTTCTAATTTCTAGATGAAACATGTAATTTGCACCTGAAGTATAAAGAAAAAGGATTTTATGTTGCTGGTTTTATACTATAATTACTTCAGGATAACAAGCATAGTCATGCCAATTTGCTAATTAGACAAATGCAATATTGATCAATACCTACACTGCCAGATTTCTTAAATATTTCTCTCCTATGCCAGAGTCTAATGGAAACTTGAAAACTATTTAAACCATGGCACCATCATGACACAGCTGAAGGAACAGCTATATTTGTGTGGTGGCACCAGAGTAAAGAGAGAAATAATCTGAAACTGGTTTTGCTGTGACCACCTGGCCCAGAGGCACCAGGAGAGACGCTGTGTTCAAGGACAGTGGTCTCCCCACATGGGGGGCCCAACCCCCCATGTAACTGTCTACCGCGCTCACAGCACATATTTGAAGCACAGAGTGGAAGTGGCTATACTGGCCAGAGTGAGTGAGCTCTCTGAACTACTGGGAAATGCAATGTTGCTTTTTTATTTATTTTGACTGTCTAAGCTCTATGAGCATATTTTGGCAAGTTCTAGAGTCATGTAATTTCATCATTGCAAGCCCTTCTGTTTTGACCCATAGCCTATTAAAGCTTCAGTTTATTAACGAGTTATCTATACCATGACAGTAATTCAGACGAGTTCAATATTTGCAAAGAATAAGACATTCTGGCCACCTGTGAGTCCTTGGGTATTTACCAAGTATCTCAAATATTAAATGTTAATACACACTTACCTGGGGTCTTGCTATAGGAACATCTGCATTTAAATACTTTTCAAATCAGAAAATTATTATCAGTGAATTCTTTAAATAGCTCCATAGTCCTTTAAAGAAAACTTCCAATTATCATAAATTCCTTATAGAAAAATCATAATTCCCACCCTAAAGGGGATACAACCAAGGCCATGATACAGTGTCATTACATAGAATAAAAATATAAAATGAAACAGAACTCTTATCCAGCTATGAGTTGCTGCCCTAACCCATGGGCAGCTGGGCAAGTTCACTGAAGGTCCAGCACTTCTTTTGTAAGTGTTGCTGACATTTACTTTGATCTTCTTTTACAAGCAAAACTATTGAATCTGATCTGGTTCTAGAAGCACCTGATGCTTAAGGGCAAAACCCAGGCCTTTCAACCAAACACACAACTGAATGTACTTTGACAGTGAATTTTTCAAATTTATTATGCTTCCTGGAACTTGGTTTTGTGGCAAGTGCCAACAGCACAACCCCTAATACTGGGGATATGAAGTAGCATATGGTTTCTATTACATCTAACAGCACTGGCTAAATTTGGAGAAAGTTTCACTTCAAAATAACACTTTGAGTACAGCAGTCTCACTGACCCCTTCATCCACAGACACAGAAGGACAGACAGACACAGAAAGTTTCCAAAAACACTGGAAATCGCCTGTTTTGAGTGATTTCAATAAATGGACAAGACACACTAAACAGTCAAAGGATGTATGGCTACAAGAAAGGATTGTTTAGCAGTGATTAAAAATAGATATTCTTGCAAGTAATTAACTGTTCATAAAATAATTATTTTCTGCCATGATTTCTCAAACAAAACAAGCTTGCAACATCTTACCATGGAACACAGTAAGTTAAACAACTCTGGAGAAGAAAAATTAGAAATATTCAGTGTTGGAGGCTACATTTTCCATACACATGAGGAATCAAAGCATATACGTGTATAATGAAAGCTGTAGAGTACCGAAAATTAGTCTCTGGTTTGGCTCTTACTTTCCTACAGATATTTAATTACCCCTTCGTCATTTTCACTGCCTTGCTCTCTACACCAGGAGTATGGTACTATGAAAGTAAAATGAAGAGAAAACAAAAATGTGAATTCCCATTCTAGCAATTCTGTTTGCAACTGAGCTCATGAAATACAGACACTGGAGTTGAAACCTGACTTTCAATTATTTATACTTTGCTGCCTTCGTAATTTCACATTTTCCATTCAATTGTAGTGATCTCTCTTTCATACGCATATTCAGTTTTTACATAAAACCAAACATTTGCCAATGCAGTATGTAAGCCACATAAGCATTCATGCCACTGACTGTCATTTTGTTTAATTACTGAAGCCTACCCCAAATTATTGGCTCATGCTTACACTTTATTTGACTAAATATTAAGTTTTTCAACTTAACTCCTTAAAATACTTTCTTTGTTCTCAGCACATAATATCCTCACATATCTTTCTAACAGAACAACTATGATGAAAAGAAAAGTTAGAGTAGGTGTTTGACATATTTTTTTTTTAATTATTATTTCATTTACCTTAAAGCCAAGATGGTATCAGTTTTGTAGAATATTTTTCACGAAGGCATATTTTCAATCTGGCCTCTACGTTAATTCTCTGCAAAAGAAGAACACATCACATTTTCTAATACCATTCACTGAAACAGAAAACTAGCCATTTCCAATGATGAAAGTTGTAAATATAAATAGAAGACGCATTTTCCTGACACTGCAACAAAGTAGAATGCATTTTTAAACATGCTAGTACTTATGAAGTATTTTTCTCATTAAAACAAAAACAAACAAACAAAAAAAAAAAACAAACCAAAAAACCCACCACCAAACACACACCAATGTGACTGCCTAAAGTGTCAAAGCCAATGCCCTTGAATCCAGCAAGGTCTGGTTCATAAAGTAGCAGATTTACGTTCAGGGAACCTGTGGTGGTTCTTCTGCTCTACAACAAAACACTGGACAATAAAAAATTGTTTTGTTTAGCCATCTGCAAAGTAGAAGTGTTCTTATTAAAAAAAAACAAAAAACCAAAACAGCAAAACCTGATATCCTCATCACGTCAATTTTTCACCTATTTCCCACTAGCAACCTCATTATCATCCACATAAATCTCCCTCTTTCTTTTAATGAAATGCCAAAGGTGTCAATGTGCTCCTTCCCTAAGCAAAACAAGGTAGCTCAGTACATATTTAAACAGTCTCTGCATATATTGCTGCAGCTCAGTACTGATCAAAGCTTATTATAAAGATTGTACAGATAACTCCACTAATAACCCTCTGATGCTGCACTACATAAATTATAAAACAAAGGGGGGAAAAAGGATCAATAGTAACCAAGTTGTACTGTTGCAATGTTCTGTAAACACAACCATACTGGAGCAACAAGGACATTATCATGAGGGAAAAAAAGAAAAAAAACAACAAAACAACCAACACACTGCAGCTTCTTTTCCAAGGCATCCCACTGCACAACGCAGAATCCACCGAGCCCCTCCAATACTCCATTTTGTAGGATTACAGCTACCACTAAATCCCAGTAAACAAATAATGGACTGAACTAGCAGGAGTGCAGTTTCCATCTCACAGACTCTAGGCTTTCATAGAAATTTTACTGATCCAACATAATGGCTGTAGCAGCCGTGTTACAACAGGCTTCACCTTACGCAGATAAGGTGGAAAACAGTGGTTGGGAGATGGACAGGCTTTGGGGGTTCAGGTGGGGTGTGTGTGTGTGTGTGTGTGTGTGTGTGTGACCTGGGTATGCATTCAAAGGTTTGACCAAAGTTGTCCTTTAAATAATGGGGAGAATAAAACCTGTAAAAGATAATTTTTAAAGACGTATTTGAATTTGTCATCTGGAGATAAATTATCTTAAAAACAAACAAAACAATACAACTGATAGTACTTTTAACTATTCATACTACAGTTGTTATTGTAATTGCCTTCACCGTAACCCCACAGAGCCACAACTCATAAAAATGTAAGAATAATAACTTTATTGTTGTAGATTTGAGCTCTGTCGTAGATGCATAAAAGCAATTTGGGTTGAGAGAAGCCTAAGAAGTCACACAGTCCAACCCCCCATTTAGAGCACAAATAACATCAACTTTAGGTCAGGATTCTACAGTCAAGTAAAACCATAAGGAAAATACCAATCCTAAAGTAGATTCATATTTTGCCCTTCACAGACCTGGTCTCGTTTTCACAATGACAGTTGACAATGAACTGCAGCAAAGCAGCAACAATTTAAAATGAAGTAAGAATGAAGTTTCTGAGTTCCAAAAAGCACATTTCCTTGGCAAACATAAATACAATGTTGTATTACTTTTCTGCAAAACACCACCTTTAAACTACACAAGCCCATGTAAGCACACGTTACAGTTGTTGTCTTGCTGGGCAAGATAAAAGTGAGGAGGAAGGGGGAACGAAATCAGTCCTTTCCCTAGACCAGGGAAAAAAAAAAAAAAAAAAAAAAAAAAAAAAAAAAAAAAAAACGACTTATTTGCTCACAGGTCCCAGATAAAAGCTTCAAGTTAAAACATTTTATCTGTCTTACAGTTTTACTGCTCAAAAGATGAACTAACAGATTAAATCCAACTTTCTATTAAGCTCTAGAGATAGCCACATGCCATGAAACTCATAAGACTTTAAGGTCTGGACATCAGTAGTAGATACTGAATATATGAGGGAAGCATTTCAAAAAGACATTAACACCAATCAGGCTTACATATGTGTATCAAGGGGAAAATAGCCACTAAGTTAAGGAACTACTCAGTCATCATCCAGAGTTACAGGAAGACGCAGACTGTACAATCACAGAGAATTCTGAGAGCTTCTCCTAAATTTGCCCACTTCAAAAATCTTTCATTTCTTCTAAGCATCTACTGAGAAGAAAAAAAAGGGAAGGGGGGCTGGGGGGTGGGTGGGTTTAGGGGGTGTAAGTCAAATCACAAACTAATCAAACTCGAAGATTTTTGTTTTACCAGTTTGAAGAACAAGTGCAGGGGCAAATTTTGCAGACACTGAATGATCATTTTTTTTATTATTATTAAAAAAAAAAATTGAAAACCAGAAGGGAAAAAGAACTGTGAACTTTTTCCACAAAAAGTCAACAGGTTATAATTTTGTCCAGTCTTCTGCATTTAGACAATTGCTGCATTGTTTTGAAATGCACAGAACATTTATGTCACTAGTAACTGCAGAATCTCTCACTCCTGCATTTTCTAGATGGGCAGTTAAAATGGGGACAATACGATTTGCCCACTCACGTAGCAACGGTGAGATTCAGGATCAGGGACTACAAAAAAGATCATGTGTCAGTTTTCTCCTTTATTGTATAGATACACTTATTTCATTACTGACGACCTTCCTGTGCAGGAATGACTGTGTTCATAATATACTTCAAAATTTGTGCCCATGTCGCCTGTATCTTTAACTTTTAAGCAGCTAACACAAGTACAGATAATGACTCTGAAGTAATTTAAGTAGGCAAGCATTAGCCCAAAGGAAAAATCCTATTCACAGATCCTGAAGAAATTATTCTCTCCTCAGCAATGTTTATATTTGAGAAGATAAGTATTTTTGCTGGCAAAGAATATTGCAAATTAGAACAGAAATCCCATCTGACTTAAAACCGTAATTCCAGTGTTTCAGATGAGGCTCAGAATTCAGTGAGAAGACAGGGAGAGGAGGGAGGAATACAACAGCTAACGGATTAGATGCTGTCACTTTTGATCCATCATCACACTTTCTCAGATTATGAAAATGAAATTTTCCCAGTAGTACATTTTATGCTTGACAGATTACAGATCGGTTCACACATTCAGAATTGGAGTACTCAGTTTTTAGAAAAGTTCAGGTCTTCCGAGACCAGCATTTATTATATTGTTTGACACGAGTCAAGAGAAACATTCAACAAGACAATGCCAGAGACACTTTCAAGCAATGAAATGGGTGAAGTCACAAACTCCTTAATGATCACTTCAGCAAACCTGAATTTAACGTTTTTTCCTTGACTATACAGCTAGCTCAGAAAGGTCATCAGACTATTATATTCACTGCTATGTAGAGCAGCACTGTACACATGCAAAGTTCCTATAGCAACACTTCCTTAATTCACTCTTTAAGGAAAACACCAATTAGCTTTTTATTATAGCCAATTAAAAAAAATCTGCACACTAATTGACAACCTCTCTACTCAGAATTTAAGCTTATGCAAAAGAAAATTGCAGTGAAATTTTCTGTGGTAATAACTTACTTCCTATTCTTCCTCCTTAACAGAACAGTAAATTATTCCCGATAGGGGCTGAACATTTATTTTCAATCTAAAACATTTAGACACACAGAAGTAACCTATCCTGATATGCTTTAAATCTTCGTAGAGCCTGAAGATTACAGGCTGCAGAAAGGCAAACAGAAATGTAATCAACTGACTTATTTCTGTATCTCAGGAAATTGGGCATAGGCCTATGCACCTGGAGATCATGCAGGAGGCAGCCAGCAAAATGTTTCTCTCAGAGTATTTAAGCATGTTGAGCCAAGGGAGAAAAATGGCAAAAAACAGTACTAAAAAGTCAAATGCAGTAGGGCAACAGAAACATTTTCATTTGCTTCTTAATACTTATTGATGGTTTTCTCAGATGTCTTCTACACAGCTGGTGATGACAGCTTCTTTGTACGCCACTTCTAGTAGCAAATATCAAAATATATTAGTCAGAAAACAGTCAGCGAGCACAATGTGAAAAGAAATACATCATGATGCAGAGTATCAGAAGCAATGAACAACAAAAGCTAAACCATCCTTCTTGGTAAGATGTTCTGCAGGAAACTGAATAAAAAACGTCATTCCGCTTACAGTTCTTCTGTGTGAGAAGTCAGGATTCACCTTACTAATAAATAAATAAATACACGCAGAATAAAGTAGCAGATGGCTCTTCTGACAAGCTTAGCATGACCCAATAAAGAATTAACGGTACTTGAGGTATCACCGAGTCCACTGGTTCTTAAGGACAATCTAAAAAAACTACTCCTAGTCTCACGATCTTATACTTGTTTACTCACACTGTCTTATACTGCAGTATTAGTATTAGAAACTTAAGGCATGTGACAGGTTATTTGGGGACACAACAGCAGTAACCAAAAGAGGTAAGGGACTACTGCTACAGGCTTTTATTCTTGGCTTTTTAGAGGTAAGCTCCCAAACACAGCTCCCTGAATCACCAGAAAATGGTAACACATTTAAGCTCAAAGCCTTTCAAGTGAAAATCCCCGCTACCAGATGCGCAGCTCTACCTCCTCCAGAGAGGCTGAGTTAGTCCAAGACATAGTGTTACACACAGAGTAAGTACTAACTGAAACTAGTATCACCATTTGTAGTCCAAAGACATTGAAGATTTCTCCTCTAGTAAAACTCCTGCTACCAGCACCTCACTGAAATACAGTGACAGTTCACACCCCTCCGTGGTGCACATCTCTCTTCTCTGCCCTTCAAGGGTGGAGAGCAGCCCATGTCCCAGCACAAGACCTGTCTGTTCCAGTAACACAGCAGTGACTGCTAGAGAGTATCACAGCAAAAAAATCAGCCTTTTTAGAGAGTATCACAGCAAAAAAAATCAGCCTTTTTCTCCTTTTTCATTTTTTAAAGCTTTCTGCATTGGCATTTCAAGTCGTTCAATATTTCAGCTAGTGGGTCTGCCCTGGCAGTTAAATATTATACAGTGTATGGGGAGAAGGTTCAGGGCAAAACTGGAAGGCAGCCGGTAGTAGCAGAGCTACTTATTGGCAGCAGCTGGGATCACAGTCAGCTGCTCTCCAGCAGCCTACGTTCAGGGTATCAGAAAGGCTCTAACCGGTGACAGTCATTGTTGAAATACATCATCACTAGGTACGTCTTTCTTATTTTGTTCTCTGATGTGCTTTTTGCCCCGTCAGACTGCCCTGAACAGTGAGGTCCACGTGGTCAGGCAGGTGGTGTGTCACGTGAAAACCCTTCTGGGACTAAACCAAGAGACATTATTTCTGGCAGTCTCACCCCTGCCAAGAAAACACTTCAATGGCCTAAAATATGAACCCAAACCAGCTGTGCAGCCATCCCAGTCTTTGTGAAAGCAGACAGTTCACAAATCAACACGATCAGGTAAGTATACACTTCTGCTCTGTACTTCCTGCTATTACCATAAGTGTTCAAAGTATCTTCCTTAGAAGAACAATCTGCACATTCTGTTGCAGGTAACAAATACAGAGCTACGTTCCACTTTAAGACTCAAGGAGCAACATTTTCTTCTTTGACTTCTACCATTTTGCAGGAGGGCTTACTGCAATTAAACTGTCTTTGCCTAAGTAGAAAAGTTCAAAATATTCTGTTATTTCCAAGTAGTAATGGGATGGCTTTGTTGCATATCTAAATTACTCAGCCACTATTATAACCTACCACCGAAGTAAATCAGATTAGAACAATAGTCTGAGCATCACTGCAAGAATGGATTTTCATCAGCTCTGAAACATCCCTTTTGACTCCTTTCATTTACTTTTCTGATTTTGAAACACGTAGAACACAGAACTGTGATTGCAGTAAATTTTGATAACTACCATGGATTTCTCCCACTCTCTCAAAATGAAGAAAAGATTTCATAAAAACCTTCCACCCAAGTGTATCTTTCCAATCTCTACACAATCCTGTGTAGGCAGTAATGTGCACCCATACCACTGGATGATGAAAAGTAGAATTTAAAGAAAACCATAATTTTCCCACAACACTGCTGAACCTCTGAAAAGAGTTGGCGTTCTCAAACACCAAAGTCAGAACACAGAACCTGAAAGCAAAACAACTTCACAAAAGATACTTTTCTTTCTACATATCTCAGTGAAGAAAGAAAAAGTATCAACTTGATGAACTACTATGCTCCAATAACCTGGTTACTACCTCAAAAAATAAGAAAATTCAGGTTTTATTACAATGTTTGAAGCAATTACAATGTTATCCAAATAATGTTCTTTGAGATAACAACTTCACAATTTGCCTTTATATATTCAGAGAAAAATAACTAAATATCTACTACTTTCACTACAGAACAAAGAGGGCTGCTTTGAATTGAGAGAGAAGGCCAATGAAACTGGGTTTAGTTGAAGTCCCCTAATAACAGCAGCAGAATGCTGTATCTTTTTTTGGGTGGAAGAAGCCATTATCCACCTTCCCTGCTCCTAATGGGATTCCCTGGGGGCTCTTTCTTCCCAGTTTCAAAACTGAAAACAGGTCAGTCGCTGTCTCCTAGTGCTGCTTGTCAATGTTAAAGCCACAGTCTAGTCTTTGATACTGAGATAAAAGAAGTATTTCCTGGGTTAGACCACCACAAAGTGAGAATAAGGCCCATCACAGCATTTCAAAGCAACAAATGCATAACATAAGATGACCAAGATAGGGTAATACTCTGAAGGAGAACAAAATAACTTGTAATCATATACTCAGTGACGCTTCACTTCCAGCCTGGATCAAAATGCACTGAAGCTTGCAGAACTTGTGTCGGTTTTACCAGGTTTTGGAATATGTCCTTTATGCCCTCTGAAATTGTATCAGGAAAGCAGCATCAGTTTACCAGGTTTAGTGGGAGCACACACACCATATTTTATCTTTAAACTTTTCTCCTTTAAGGTGAGGAAATGTTCATACAATCAGCATATTCAGAATGAAAAATAAAGCAAATGAGAGGAAAGGCAGACTTCTTCACGACAGAACAAAGGCAGCAGATTAATCTTCAGAATGGTTTGTATTTCCTCCCTTGGCAAAAACAACAACAACAAAACAACTAGAAAGATAATATATGTTTTTACTTGTATTCTCGTCAAGATTCATTCCAGTTGTGAAAGAAGGTACAAATAGATTAAATCATGAAAGATAGCAAAAAGTCAATTTCCAGACTTTACAACTATCTTCAAATAATAATTTGTTGTACTTTGCAACTGCTAAGTTATAAACCTCACCAAAACAGGGTTTATTTTAGCATGACTACAGATAATCGTCTGTCAGCATTTTTATTAAACTCTTCATACGAGCAGAGTTCATAAATTGGCAGTAAATAGATAAAAATTCCATTGGAAATATACCATACTGGGGGCCCAGATTGTTTTTAAGTAAAGAGGGAAAACTAGATAATACCTCTCCATCTTGCCCCAACGCACAGCCAGCCAAGTTTTAAAAATGAAAATAATTCTTGGCTCATCAGTAAAGGTTGAGCTGCCATTTTACATGTGCTCACCACTACAAAATCTTCAGTCTTGATCTTCCATCCAGCTCTGTCCCCCGCCAGGAGATGCAGAGCTCATGGGGCTTCAGCAGCAGCTCTACGGGCAAAGGCAACTTGGAGGACCCAACAAGTTTAAAATCTCCTGTGTCCAGGGAACCACAGAAGGCTTGTGAGCCCAGGAAACGTGATTCAGACCCAGCGCTGACAAAGAGCATGGAGACAGTTTTCAATACATTTTTATATAGCAAAATGTTTTGTGGTGTAGAGATGAGCAAAGTGGTAATCGATGAGCTCGTTCAGGCATGTTACATATACTACAGTAACTCAGAGCTGTGCACTAATGAAAGCGGACTGCACTCGAGCTAGCTTAGCCTGAGTTATGTTAGGTATTTCTGCCCAACCCCAAATTTGCTACCTCACCTCATCCTTCACAAAACACCGCATTGAAGTCGTGCCAACTTTTTACAAAGGAGGTGAGCAGGGAGAAGAGCCTCTTCTTCCCTGCTTGCATCGCAACTGACAAAGTACCCCTCCAGAGAGACAGCCCAGTCAGGGGGTCACCCTCCTCTTCCTCACTACTCCAGGATCAAGACCACTCAATACCCCTGATTCAACGTGAGAGAAGATGTGTGATTCCCACCTAATTCTGCCTGTAGTTTCATGGTTGGTCCGTGCCGTAGATCTGGGACCTACATCACAAATTTACCCTTCCCCCTGACTAGACAGGTGTTCTGGGCTTCTCAGCTTCAGTCTATTGGTATCTTCTGGTTTTCATCTTCCTCAGACAACACCTGCACAGGGGGTTCACCACCTGGTAAACCGCAGCACTACTGACCTACCACCTATCTGTGATCAGAGGAAAAATAGGAGCTGATTCATTCTGAACAGTTCAGCCACACTGAGTTTTGCTGACTTATTATTGGTCAGCATATTTATTATGCTAGATATAAATAAAACATTAAACATTTTACTCAAAATATCCGAAATAGCCTGCAATTCTCCTACTTCCTGAGCAAATACAAATGAGGTTTCGCCCCAATACCTTTCTTATTATTTATTATTCAAGAAACAACACAAGGAAAAGTCATGAGTAACTACACCTTCACTAGAACAAGGGGGAAAAAAAAGCAGCTAGGAGATGATACAGACAGCCAAACTTATATTAGTGCTATAAGCCAAATTTTTTTTGCTATTGTTGCTGTAGTGTTATTTTGGTAGTCCAATTAACTTCTGGTGTTATCAATGCAAAATCAGGTAACTAAGAACCAGTCTGCACAATGAGTACTTACACAAAACACTGACAGTAGCACAATTATGCAAATTTCTATTAGCTTACACTATCAATTACTCTTGGCAAAGGATAAAATACTTATTTTACAGTAGTGATTATGAAATCCTGTAGTTCAGGAGACAAGTATTGCACATGGTGTCAAACAGCAATAACTAATTCTAAAATCTCGTTTGCTTGGTTTCTAATTAAATCCCCTTCAATACCGCAATGTATGCTTGCAGTTAGCTGCTGCCAGACTTAACGATGTCACCAGCAAGTACCAATAAAGATCATATTGATTTGAGAGCATACATTTCTAAAAGTCAATGTTCCAATAGGTAGAACAGAGGCGACATCAGAATTGCAAAGTCCTGATTAGTTCAGCATCCAAAACAAAAATCCCATCTTAAACCATCTATCCAAGAGACTTATAAATGAGAGCAAAGACTAAACAGGGCAGAACACAGAACCTGGCTAATAATGCCAAACCAATATGCTTGTTCATGCTGAAAGGAAAAAACCCACAACTTAAAAAAATAATAATAATTTAGACCTGTACCAATTTTATTTTGAAATCAAATTTTAACAACATGCAAATCTATCTTGCCGCGCTGAAAAACCATGGAACAATGACTTCTAATTGTTCCAAACACAGACCTGATTCTCCGTTACCTAAGTCAGGAGTAGTCGCAGTGGAAATAAAAGCTACTGTACAGTTGGTGGAGGGCAGGTCAAACACAATCACTGCAATTTAAGACTCTCGCTGATAGTACATCTATGAAAAGATCAGGAAAGCTCTGATTGCTTATTATGCATTATTAAGAAACAGATCAATACAGAAATCTCCAGGGGCCACTAACAAGCACCACACGTGTGGTTTAACCTTCTACAGACACAGCGAGCAAGCAATGAAAGCTGGTTTCCTGCAATCCCATGGTCACAGTCTCTGCTGCTCAGTACAGCATGAGCCATGATTGGAGATCTTCCCTCCGGTGGGACCTGCGTGGCACCTCTCCTCTTCTACTCACCTTCTTCCTCCCTCCCTGCTGGATTTTTTTTGTTGTCGTTTGTTTGTCTACTAAAGGTCAAGCCTTATTTTTTTTTTTTCTAATGGGAGGACAAACTGCCTCCTTTTTGCCCAGCTCCCTGTTTTCAGCAGATTTCTACAACAGTAGTCACATTCACAACTCCAGCAGGAATGGCTCTGCTGCTTACACACCTGCACACAGTTGTCCCACCTCATGGGGATACACTGCAAATTCGTTGATTTTAATGCACCACCTTTCAGACCAGAGTGTGCCTCTGCCTCACGGCTCTCAGAAGCTAGCTAGGGCATGGGAACGGCGCACACACGAGTGCATGGAGGTTGGCCCAAAAAAGGCTGTTTCAGCTATAATGCCGAATGAACACTTGACAACAGCTAAGCAGCTGTGACTCCTGCTCCCTGTGCCAGCACAGCTATCTCACACTAACTTGTGCTCTGCCGGCTATACCCACTGCCATTAGATTTCATTTTAAGGTCCTAGGAACAGAGGTTAGGTTGGGAGATGGGGTTGTTTGCATGCAGCAACCAAATGCAAAAGGTGCCAGGCTCCAACTGGAGCCTCTAAACATCACTTTAAATACCAAGAGTAACCTGTTATTTCTACACGTTTTTCAGCTGAGGGGTTGAACTTAAGGATCAGAGAACAGAAACAGTTCTTTTTTGAAAGATAAAAAATAAAATATTAGGAACTTCAGATGCTCAATATTTTTCTCTGCAAGACAGCAATACTGCTTAAAATCATTATCTCCACCAAATATTACTCTTTTTCTTGAAAACATGAAAAGTTAATTTCTGAACAGTAGCATATGTCACAAAAATGTATGCACCAGCACCATCACGTGAGCCTCACACAACTTTGCTAGCAGAGCTGGACAGATTTGTGTGATTTACAGCAAGTACAGTTAATAACTTACAATAATCATGTTTAGCATCAAGCTCAGAATGAACTGCTGCCAAACTGATAAATGTGACTATGAAAATTGATAGCTTTGAAATTTGTTTCAAGGTTCATACACAGAAAACCTCGCCAAAAGACACACAAAAATCAGAACACTTTCAACAACAAGAGTATTCTGCATATGACTGAATTATTTGAAAATCACCCACTTCAAAGAAAAACTGCCTCCAGCTTTGGTGACTGGCTATTTTCAACACAGAAATAACTTTATTCATTGTGGAAAAGGAGAATACCTGATGTTTTGCATCTTTTGAAGGGTAAAAGAAAGTATGGAGAGAAAAGATAAAACATCAGTCATTTAGAATAGGTCTTTAGGCCTTGAAACATTCCCAATTGCAACACCAATACAACTCCCATACGATTCTCCTTCTGCCCAAAGTTAAGCGATCCTTGGTATTAATTCATACATTAACCTAATACAGAGCGAAGTTTCTGTTAGGAGTTCCTCCTCCAACCTCTCAGAGTTATTTTTCTAGACCAGAATATGTATGTTACAAAAAGTTAAGCTCGTAATTGTACCACAAAGATAGTAAAAATGCCAAAGCAATACAGGCTCTGAGCACTGGACAGTAGAAGAACTGGCAACAAGACAGACAGAAAACAGTGGAAAAAATTAACAGTCGTTTTCACATAGCTTACATGGCTAGCAGTCATACTAGATAGTAATATCTATATGTTGGATTGCCAAACTTAGCACTGCACGGCATCTGGTTCCACACACCTATAACTGCCAGATTTTTATCCTGTAGGTTAAAATTCCGAGTTTCTTAGTCCAAGAGCAGATATTTCTACAGCTTTCTGAAATATGATTTCATTAATTCACTGAAAACAAACACAAAAAAACATGCCTAATTTTAGGGAAATGGGGTTCATAGTGCAGCAAAAGCAGACTGGGACCAGAAGGGCTGGGGAAAAGCGGCAGAGAAAACATGGAAAGGCCAAAGAAGAGAGCACAAATGGACATAGAATGGCAAGACTCACAGTCAACAAGGTTCTCAAAAAATCTTAGTGCAGAGCCTAACATACTCCAAACCATAAATTTCTCTTGCTCAACTGAAAGCATATGTGAACCACACTAACAATCTGTGCATCCCTCATCCTTGTCTAATATTGACATGACAAACCACTAGTGGTCTTGCTCTTTCAAAGATAACATGAAGGGTCTGTTTATAGAGCCACAGCTTCAAGGCACATTGATAGATGCTGGTTAACTGTGTGCCCTACTATGATTCTGCATCGTGTGACTGGTTAGAATTATTCAGCCTGCCTAGTAAATTGAAAAATAACAAAAATGCATTAATATTGCAAAATCAAACAGCGCACAGCTACAAATTTCAAATGAATATATATTTATTTTAATCCATGCATCAATCAGTGTCCTAAACTGATGTTATTGGGGGTAAAATAGAAGCTGCTGTTGCCTTGTTCTGCATTTATTTTGTCAGTACCCTCTGGAGAGAAAGAAGAGACAGGAAAACACTTGAATGAAAGCTTGAAGAGAGCATATTGAACCAGAATAGAAAAGCATACCATCTTATGTTGAACACACAGATGTTACATAAAGCTGAATCAATATCAAACATGGACAAAGTGTTTCTGACTTGAGTAAGCTGGTAATTGAAACTTGGAATGAAAACATTTCCTTGTTTTGAAACTCTTGTGAATTTTTAAGAATTGGATGTGGAAGAGGAGTGTGGATGAAGACATGGGGAAGAAAGAGAACTGTGAAGGACAGCAGGAAACAAAAACTACTTTAAAGTGGAAATCTACTGGAGAGAAGATGACTACCAAGTACAGCAACCCGTCCCATGGAAAAAGTCTTCCACTGAAAACACTTGTGTACAGGTAAAACAGACTCTACAGAGGAATGTTATGTGTACTAGGATGTGGTAAAACAGCATCACTAGCATACGGTTGCGTATGAACACAGAACACAGCATCATCTTAAAACTCTAGATTCATATGTGACACTTTCATAGAAAGTTAGCACTGTAAACAGTGCAGTTTATTGTCTGTCTTCTATAGTTTCAAACTGCTGATGCTGTTTAACCAGCTTCTGTCCCTTAAAATATTACTCAATTTCTCCATGAAATATTCGTATTAAGCTCCTAGCACAGGTTTCTGCTCAGGGTCCTATTAAGCTCTCATGAGGAGCTGAGTCAACATGCCACATGCTCAACCTTTCAAACTCACTGTTTCTTTCATGTTACACAAAAATGGAAGAAAACTGGAAGACATAATTGCACATTTACACTCTCATTAATGAAAACACAATTGCAACTGAAGAATAACAAAAGTAGCAACACATATGCATCAAAAAGTATTTTAACTTTTCAAATGGCATTTTAAAATGCCATTCATCTCCTCAGCTAAATTAAGCTCCAACAAATGGAAGGTATTACTCCAGCATGATTGTATCCCATCCATCTCCTGCTCTCCTACACATTATCCAACTTCTGTGCCAAGAAAGATCATTCTACTGGAGCCCACACCTAGTGAATATCTGATTGTTTTGACATTAAATATTCACACACAGCAGCACACATCAAATCACCTCTGCAACCGTGGGAATGTGATCTTTGAGTCGCCAGGCTGCAAAAACTTACACAAAAGTCAATGGCAGTTGTGCTTACACAAGGTGTGCCGAGTGTCTGTGGGTTTAAGTTGACTCCAGAATTTCCAATAAACATTCTCTGAAATCCTTCTTTAGGACCTTATTTCCCTTGAAGGGAGACATATATACAAGGACTTGCATGACTGAGATCACTTGAACAAATCTTCATGTTTTTACTGACATTTGGCTATCCTCCCGCTAGGCAAAACAGCAAGAAAATTTATATGTAAATTATTCAGTAGGTAAAGAATCTGAGTAGAGACGCCAGCTGCAATAGGAGACATATTTAGAGGATTACAGGTATCTTAACTATTCATTAAATTATACTTCCTGGATGTTAGGCTAATCACTAATATTAAAACAGTTTCACTGATTTTTTTTTTGTTGTTGTTTGTTTTTTTGGGTTTGAGAGGAGGCATCAGCAATGTATTTGGGTTTCCACTTCTTGAATTTGTATGTATACTTGTGATAGTACTGTTGCAATACCAAGCAAATAAGTAGACCTTTGCAGCTCAGCCCATCCAGGAATACCTACATCAGAGCAAAGCCTGGGTTGTCCTACATTCCCCCTTCCCCCCCTTGGTTATTGTACAAGTCTAGAGTGACTAAGCTTCCGAGACTGTCGCAATTCATCAGCACCTTAATTATCATAATGAGCACAAACCATGCACTTACTAAAATTTCATAAAGATGCTATAGAACGAGAACCCCTCCTCCTTTACTACATGATGTTTAAAGGCTATAAAGTATCTAGCAGTAAATGACAAATTCATTTTTAGTTAGCACCCTATTCCACAGCAAGCTAAATATTACCAGAAAACTCACGTGCTGCTCAAGTGCTGCGTATCACTTTCTGTACCAAACAGAATTTCAAAATATATACAGTGGCACACACCACAGCCAGAGCTCTGCCACTGTATCACATTGTATCCCTGCAAAAATACATGTCATGATGGAAGAACAATAGATTAGAAAAAAACATAATTTTAAATAAAATTTGTCAAAATTTAGGGCTGGTGAAGGGTTCAACAAAATGGCCTGCCACAAGAGAGCATACTTGCATATATATACTGCTCAACAGTTAAGTAATTCCAGCAAAGGACTTAATTTTCTTTCTTTTTTTTTTTTTAATTAAAAGATGCAGCTGACCTGCGTATCATCATTGAAACAGAGGACTTTATTAATGTGAAAAGCCCAATTAGCATCAGTCATCCCTAGATGTATAGGCTAACATATCCCCATCAGCTCAGTAAAAACCCAAGGGTGCCTCTGCTCTACAGAACTGCAAAATTAATAAACAATTTCATTTAATTTGAAAAAGACTACACGGAAATCCAGTTTAGCTCAGAGTAACAGTGGATTGCATGCTTTTCTCCAGGGCATGTGTAAAAAAGTAAGTATAAAAAAGCTAATGCGTGGAAAAATACTCTGAAAAGACTTGCATTCACAAATGGAGGAAAGACAGTGCCATTTCTATCAAATTTGAAAATCACATCCTCAAAAATCTCTTATAAAATGCACTGAATCATCTTTCCATTACATCTTCTAAGTAATTTTCTAAGCTGAATTAAAATGGTACCCAAATAGTAATTTTTAAAAAATTACTATTTTTAAGACATTATGATGAAGTGCCATAGCTTCCTCTACTCATCAGTATTTTATTCTGGTTGTATCCATCCTCACCAAATGGACCGTCCAGTGTGCAAAAGACCCCTACAAACTGGGAAGATATTTCAGGATTTTCTAGGGGAGTCTTTCATCACTGGAAAGAAAATGCCTTTCCAATTAAAATGCTATCTCTATTGCTGTGCTTCAATTACAGTTCTATTACTATATAACACGATAGTTAAAGCATCTGCTCCACATTTGTTCAACCAGATATATTTTTGAATCATCCTGATTACATAAATCAAAATCTACACAGTATTTTTCCTTCAACAGGAGAACAGAGAAAGCAAAAAAAGCCCACTAAAGAAAAAACAAACAAACAAAAAAACCCAAAACAAAAAAAAAAAAAAACGTAGGGGAATATATCATTGTATGGCAGGAAAGCCCCCAAATGTTCTATCAATAGGCAAGCATAAACAGAACAGGCAGCACGTGTGGGTGCACTCTGCATCTTTTAGTCAAGTAAGGAATAACATTTTTCTCAACAGGTTAGACCCAATTCCTGCAGCCCTTAAAACTGTATTAAGAACTAACACTTTGCTAATACTGCCCAATAGGAAAGTAACATTTTAAAAATTTGCCCTTAGATACTCCTAAATCCTAATACTTGAGTTAATGCTAATAAAGCAGGATCAGGACAAGCAGTCGGGACACTGGGGCCAGGATCAGCTGGAGAAACGAGGCTCTACTCCACAGAGAAACGTAAGATTTTAAAAAGTGGATTAAAATGAGGTCTCTATTCCTATTTTTCAAAAACAAAAAACCCACACAGGGCATAGAGCACTTACCCCAAAACAACCTATAGGACACATACGTGACAGCAGGGAGGGAGAAGGGACTGCAAATCCTTGCTTTGCCAGAACCAAGCTAGATCTGCCAATTGCAACGATATTTCTGAAGTGTAAACCTTATTCCAGGTCTCTCCCATAGCATTTATGTCAATGTTTTCTCAAAGGCTCAGGGTCTTATTAAAACATAAGAAGCCAGCCACCTCCAAACCCAGAAAACAGTTTCACTGAACAGTTTTGACCAGCTCTAATTAAAATATATACAACTCTTACAGTTGCATATCAGTTTGGTGTTTATTTGAAAAACTTAAGTATTTAATAGATACCTTCACTTTTAATTACCATAAATGTCAAGAGCTTCCTGTAGAGTAAGAGCTCCCCAAATGTTTCAATGATTTTTGAGCCTTATCTGAAGTGGTTAACTTTAGGATTTTGTAATGAAAGCAACCCTACAACATTTCAAAAACTAACAACCTTCATGCCTACACGTTTTCACCCTAAAACATATCCAAGGACTTTTACTGAATAATAGTGCCTCTTCTTGCACTTGACATTTATTAGTCATGATTTTAAAGTGAGGAGTATTTAATTGCAAATAAGGGATCCCTGCCTTTGATAACTCTCAAGGAACTCCTAAGCATGAAATAAAACATGATGCTGGAGCCTCCCCTTCGACTTTGCCATATAGATTTCTTTCTTTTGATAATTCTAATAAAATAGGCTGATTGTCAAAGTCTAATTTAAGACTTAATGAAGCAGTTAAGGTTGGGGTGATGAAAAAGGAGCTGGAACAATAATAGTAAAAACACAGTCATAGACTATGACGATCCAAGAAAAATTTTCTGGCCAATTAGATTTGATTGCGTTCAACAATGACAAACTACAGAGGTAATTAGAAATTGCATGCAGTATTAGCAAGTGACTAAATGCTGGTGCTGGTTAACTTCATTTTATGCTTCCTGAAGACTGCCATATCCTTCTACTGCATGTGTTTTAAACAAGAATCCAATTTAATCACCAGAATTGTTCTTTTGCCTCCCATTTAATTGTGGCCAAATTGTTGCCCGAATTTATCTTCCTGCTTGGCTTTGCTATTACAAAACACCATTAATATTAAAAGGATATTATGGAAATGTTATTCACATATAGTCCAACGCTGAAGTGACACAGGAAATCAGTAAGAAAGCTCAATGACTAAAGTCAGGCACATACTTTTGTAATAAACATATATGCTTATTTCATACATATATAGATTAAAAAATATATTTCTGTGTCTGTTAAGGTCCATAGATATCCACCCCCAAACTGAATCACACAACCATGACTTTTACATGCCACTTTAGCAGGCCCAAACAGCAGCAGAAGTGCTCTGCTGGTTCTGAACAGCTGAAAGCCCAGTTGGTTTTGCATTGGAAAATTCATTTTTTTAAAAAAAAGGGCTTTGAATCAACAAAAACACATTCACATCACACATCACACATGCACAAAAAAGTGCTTTATGCCAGTGTTCAAGACAGAGTTATTCACAATGACTCAGCTGAACACTATGGCAGGGAGTCCTTCTTGATGTGAAATTAAATACAGTCAGCCTTAACATTTTGTAAGCATCTTTGTATTCACAAAGGGTGTATAATACCATAGCGCTGAACACACTAAAAAATGGGGAGACAGAACAACACTTAATATTCATTCTTGCAGCCAATTTCCTTGGTGCCTCAAAATAATAAATAAATACAAATCTGACTGCTAACACCACAAGCAAATCCAAATCACTACTGTGCTTTAAATCAGTATGCCCAATCTTAATGTGTCTGCGAAAATAAAAAGAGAGAATTTTCAGAAGGCACAAGCATGAATTAGCACTTTAATGGACTTTCTAAATTTTTACCTTCTCCAGTGATTCAATGGTCATGAAGAATTTCTCCTAACTCACCCACTCAGGTTTTCAGACAATTAATTATCAGGAAAAATTAATTCACAGGAGATCCTTCAGCAACATTTCCACTGGTATAGTACTGAATACAAACAACATACATCTGTCTGTATCACTGCATCTGATTAAAAATCAAAACATTATAGACTTTTTGTCGAATACCAAGCAAGTCATATATCAAGGTGTCTAACAGAAAACATGGTTCCAACCACAATTCCCATGGTCAAGGTGTAATAACGTGTGCCCACACAAGACAGGTCTTGTTTTACTGACAGCCACACAATATTTGGTTATGTCCCAAGGCTGGATCATTCTCTGCTTCACTTTGACTCTTTCAAATTTAAATTCAGAGAAAATTCTTTATGTGATAAGAGATACAGCAAGCTCAAGTTCCTTAAAAACTTAGAAGTTAAAAAAAAAACCTATATTGTCTTTTCACACAATTATAACCATCACATGTAAAGTAACCCTGTCAAGATCACTCATCATGCAGCAAAGAAAATAAGAATTTAAAAAAGCAGGACTACAGCTAGACCGTTCCATAGCGGCTTTGTTCAGTGTGTGATCCTTCAAACCCTGATACTGATGCAGTAATAATAGTTCAAGTTTAACCTGGTCCCTTTTACTCTGCTCTCACCTTTAAGCAAATTTATATTTAACTGAGGGCGAGGTTCATCTTTTATCCCTCCCTTCCACACAATGCTCAGAGATAAGAGGATTTACCAGAGAGTAACAAATATGCATTACATTTACTGTTTGCTCAGATCAAGCTCTCCAAGTTTCTCTTTTCTCACCTTATTCTTCTTCTAAATTGTACATTCATCCATAAAAGGCCTGCATTAATCCTGTCCTATGACTCATTGTTTTGGATGAGACTGGATTAAACTGAAGATGGGATATAATTTCCTTCACACAGACCAATTTCAATTTTTAAAGTAAGATCTTAAAAGGATGAAGGAACAACAGGAATGTATTCACTCTAAAAGTATGGCTCGCTACCACATTTAATACTGTGGCTAAACACTGTAGCACTAACTGTTTCTCCATGTCACTGCTAACATAACCCTGCTAAATATTGTCACTTATAAAAAACACAGTTAGTTGCTTGTTATGTACAAGAGCTAAACACTACCTGCAAGATCACGGTGCACCTTTCATAAAATGGGTCTGGTTGCTGTTAAACACTTTACTGACCTGTGTTCATAAGAACTACTTTAACAAGGAGCACAATCAATTTTCAGGCAAAAATCTAATACTGAAATTGAGTTTTTCTGAACAGAGTATCATCTTTTCTAGGTCTCCTCTGCTTCAGCCTTCCCCCGAAGCTAACAGGTTTGGATTAGGGGCTCTTCTAGGAATCTTCTTTGCCAAAACATTTTTTTTTAATTGTTTTTTTTTCAACTGAACACAGAGGACAGCAATCAGGTTTTAGTAGGTTCCCTTAACATACCAGTAGTAGAACTGTTGTGGTTTGGGTTTGGTTGTGTGTTTGGGGATTTTTGTTTGTTTGGTTTGGGTGGTTGTTTTTTTTCATTCTAACAATATTTGCTCAATTTAACCAGCTAATTTATAATATTATGCTGTAAAAGAAGCAAGATTGGAATCACCAGGTATGATGCCTACTTAACCAAATTCAAGTCAACAAACTTTGTCCCAGTTCTAGGACAGCATCTTCAACTTTTGCCAGTCCCCAAAAAAAAATCAACATTTACTTCTGTCTACTCAGATTAATTGCCTAGTGAACAGCAGAAAGGAAGGAAAAAAAGCTAGGCGCTCCCTGCTTTACAGCATCAATGACTGACATCTGTACTGTGGTATCTTTTTCATCGTTGCATACTACCACCTTAAAACTTGAAAATGATGAAGCAAACATCTTGCATCCCAAAAATAAGAAAGCAATTTGTTTCACTAGATTTCATAGTAACTGAGTGGGAATAACTGCTTACTACACATGGCAGAGAGATGCAAGGGTACAAATGTGGAGAGCTGCATCCTGAGCAGTGCTTCTTTTCATAGGTAACTGAGAAATTACCCTGGTTGTCTCATGGTGTTTGCAGGGAAGCATTTTTGTCTAGGGGCAGCTTTGCATCTCTGAGAGTTGCTCATAGAGTTTGCCTGTGATAAGGGAAATTAGCGAACAGCCAAGAACCAGTATAGCCCTGACTTTCATGGAAGATTCCATTCAACCAGCAGTATGACCCGATTTATCCTTTAGAAGCTCATCAACTACTTATGACCAGGTCAGCCTTATTCTGTAAAACAGATCATTTATGTACAGCTTCGCACTTGTTTCCGATTTCAAATGTTAGTTCTGCTTCCCTGCAGTGTGACTGCTTTGCATAAAACTGTACAAGTTTTAAAAATTAGACATTATGACCACAACCTCTCAATGCCATTCTGAATCTTTAATTACTAACAAATATAAATCATCTTTTGAAAATAATGCTTTATGTCTAATTGGATAAATATTTAATAATTATTTAAATTCAATACTTTCTGGTGTTGGGAAACACTGAAATTAGTCAAGTAAAAAATAGTTTTAAACTCAAGCACTGGAAAAGCACATTTTGTGCACAAAATGTGCACTTCATTTCATTTTACAGTCTCAAAGAACTATTAGGATTTTTAATAAACTTGAATCTGGGATTTGAAGCCAAACACTTACGCTCCAAAGACACAAATTTATTAACTAAAAGACACCCAAACTGGTAATAAAATGTATTCCCCAGTGGTATATTGCAAATGGGCTGTAAAAATTACATTTTATTAATCCAGCTGCAATTAAAGAATAACAGCTGTACCATTTGCATTGCAATGCCCTACTTTCAGGGAGATGACAAATATTTTTCATTATTCATTATATATTGCTGATTGGCAAAC
The DNA here is from genome assembly GCA_035590215.1 of Microhierax caerulescens. Taxonomy (NCBI): domain Eukaryota; kingdom Metazoa; phylum Chordata; class Aves; order Falconiformes; family Falconidae; genus Microhierax; species Microhierax caerulescens. Next base: position 22,510,503 of record JAVJGJ010000003.1, read on the forward strand.
GTTTTTCTTAGTCCAGCAGTAACGTCTCTTGGGCATGACTGCTTCTCTTTATGATTGCAAACTGAGTTCTCCTGGTATCATGGGGTTTGCAAATGCTAAGAGTCTGTCTCTCTTTCCTCTAAGATGTTCCACATTTCAAAGAGAATGATAAATTTCTGCTGAAGCCAACAAAACTAAGCAAAACATATATATAGACAAGTGTCTAGCTAACAAGTTTTTAAAGTGTAACTGACAGTTACTTACTTTTCTACGTTAATCACAGCCTCCACCTCTTTATTGGGATAGTACATTCAAATGTTTGGCATGTAAAAAATGAGAACCAAAGAAAAATAGTAGCTAAAATGTAGCTAAGAAATGTACAGAACTATCTACTAATTTTTACAACCAAAAATAATAACTAATGAAATCATCTTTCTTTGGAATGCACTAATACTGCACGCAGCAGAGAAATTACAGGCACCATCCTGCTTCCATATTTTGCCATGCTCTGACTCGGAGAGTTGGAGAACATGTACTGTTCTCTAAACATTCAGTCAGAAAAACATTACAGCAAGAAAAAACTTGTACGATTTCTGAAAACTGATACAAAGCCACAACAGGTCAAACAAGTATGGGATGTAACAATCAGCAAACATCAGAAAATCTTAACTAACATCTTAGCTGACAGCTTTGTTATGATCCTCATGTCTCTAGCTCCAACAAAACAGCTTGAGAATTCCCTGTTTAAAATTAGTTTTAACTAATACGTTACCTGCTGGCCACAACATTTTGTAATTAATATTTACTCAATTTCTGACAGGTTTTCTAACCATACAGTGAAGATAGCTACAACTCCTACCCAAGATAAACATCTTACAGAACTCAGCCTTGTTTATGTCGCCCACTACAAAACAACCATTAGCTGGTTAACCATTTGCAAGCAGAGCAATCAGAAGAGCACATAAGCAGCAAAAAACATATACCTTTGTTTTCACATCCAGAGACTAACAAAATAAAATATTTAGGCATACCTGGCAACACAAACAGTATTTGAAAGTTACATTTAACAAAAGTAAAGACTAATCCAAGTTCGTTATAAATACATTTCCCAACAAAGAAGGATACAAAGCCTGGTTTATCATTGTTTTTACTTTAGGAAGTGAGTTACACATATACAAGATGTTAGCATTGAGAATATTGATGCATCACAACTACTTTGCAGCTGTAAAAGCAACTACACAAAGAGCAGCAGAAGGTCAGGTTGGAGGCTACAAATCTCTCCACTGCACCAAATGTTTTTTGCTCAAGACTTCTCTAACCAGAAACAGAGCAAAAATTCTATTCATGTCACTGGACTGCGAGAGCTGCAGCAATGGGGGCAAGGGTTTCATGGGATTTTTATCAAGCCTACAGATACAGGCAGGATGCAGCTTGGTGAAAACTAGTCACTCTGGGGTGAAAACGCTGCCATGGACCAGGCTTCATGTACAAAGATGCACTATCCTTACCATTGCCAAAGTCAATATAGCCAGAAGGGGTTTTCCCACTCCTTGGTAGACCAGTCATTATCACAGCTGGGTGCAGAGAAAGAACAGCCTGGGAAATCCATTTCTCACAGTTTATTGCCCTTTCCCTAGGACCCCCTTTCCCCCCTCCTTCCCTCCAAAGGAAAAAACACAGCCTTTGGGAGAAAGTAAGCAAAGGTTCACAAATAAAATTCATGCCTACCAACCCAAAAGGCTGCAGCATATAGTAGATAACTTCTGCATAAAGTTTATAGACTCAGAGCAATAAAAGATTACTTCATCCGATTAGCAGCAAAATAAATATAGCATGGAATCTGGGCAAAGTTCCCTTACAAACAAACATTTTTTCCCTTCCTTTATATGTTCCTAGATTAGGCAAACAGAAAGCATCCCTGTCATTTCTTCCCTGCTATTCATTACATTCTCCTTTGCTTTTGCAAAGGGAGTCTCTCAAGTGTATCAACAATAATACCTACTTTCTGACTTACCTATATCATCCCAGATATTCAGTGATGTTCACTGGTCAATGGCAGAAGATAAACATCTATTTTTTAAAAGCACATGGCAGGCTAGTAATATGGCAGGCTATCTTCTCCTTGTTACAGGCTTACTGACAGAGTAGGAATTATCATTCCTTCTGAAATAAAAGCACAACCTAAGCCACTATACTAGTACTGTTTAAATATGAAGTATCAGTAAACCTGATTTCTATTTATATCACATTTTCTAGGTAAAAATTTCAAACTGACCGTAATCACTACTACAGGGAACAACTTCAGAGCATTTCCTCTACGATAACAGGAATAAGCCTTGACTTGTAGAAACAAGAACTACAGTAGTTAATATACTTTCATCCCCTCAAATCCAAACTCAACACTTTATCTGAAGATCTGTAAAAGTCTGTATGTAGACATGATAAAGGACCTTTCCTGCTCATCAAATCTCTCTCCCTCTCTTTGCTGAAATCCTTCTAAATCCATTAAAAGGTCTATACAGATGTGACAGTCTCTACTAAGCTTGCTGCTGTCTTCAAGTCTCACACACACTGTGGCATTTTCAAGATCTGAAATGCATGATACGAAGGTTTCCTGTTGACCCAAAGTAGCTTCACAGCATGGTACATCTGTGCTCTGGAAAGGGGACAGCACAGGTTGCCTATATTTGCAAAGCTTCTGAAGGAAAGAGTAGGAGACAGGTCTGAACCAGAGTGAGAAAGGAAGGAGCAAGGCAAAAGATTTAAAGAAGAAGAAGAAAAAAAAAAGAAAAATTAAGGCACAAAATTTATTTTTATTCTTTTCAGTGAATTAATGAATGCACTGAAATAAAATGGTCATCCAGGAACATAAGATGTATGCACAGTACAAATTTTGTCACCATTTGAGTTCCTCAACACTGCATTTACTATATGCCATATGAGCTCCACTTCCTTATAACAACACTTCTTATATGATCTAGTATGATCAAATCGTTTCTTACTAAGTAGAAGACCGGTATTTGAGGTGGGGTGGTGGCATTTGGTTTGGTGGAGGGAAGGTGTATCAGGGTTTTTTAATAAAGAAACATGGCAGTAGTCATGAATTGCCACTTTCAGGCCACGATACTGAACTGAGCTTCTTGAAAGACTTTTTTTCCTGGAATTTTGATTCAAATCTAAACTGATTTCATTTAAGAGTACAGCCGTGCTTTGTAAAGTTACCACATAGAACCTATAAGAGAAAGTTGTGCTCTCTGAACCTGAAATCACATGGGGAGAATGACTAGAAACCCCACTTCTTGCATGCTGTCAGCAGGTGGTCAGGGGAAAATCTAATCCATCTCATCTCCATTTTCCTATCCAGGAAAGCATAAATCTCTTTAAAATGGGAACCACCTTTGCTTGAAGCAGTGGTTACAGCTTCTGCAGACCATGAGTCCTGCAATCCTACCTTACAGAAGGAAGCACAGACACACTGCCTGTCAGGACTGTCTTCAAGTTCCCCTACCAAGTACCACACACTGCTTGCTGCTCTAGGCTATGCTAAAGGGCACAGACTTCCCCCAAGTATATACTCTTTCCAAAACTGTTTGCTACACAGAACTTTTATTTTCACTACATAAAGTTTAGCATTACCTTGGTTGCTGCTCAGTGAAATATTTTTAAAGGACCTGAAGCGTTACAGTCACTTTCCATTAAGAAAAACATTTGGAAACTTCAGATAAGCTCAGGGGAAAAAAAAAAAAAATGTGTAGGGCCTAAATGTAAGAAAACCCAGCAGGCTCTCACATATTAGAGCAGTGTGGGTTCCCGAATTCAGCTCTCAAAGAACCCAAATACAACAATAATGATCTTGGCACAGGGCATTTCCTGCAGATTAATGACCAGCAGGGAGGAGTTGATGGCCCACAGCACAGCCAAGGGCCATTAACCCCAGCCAGTCATTAATCCCCAGGAAATGCCCTGTGCCAAGATCATTTTCTTATTTCAAAATGAAAAGCAGCAACGACAATGTAGGTTGTTTTGTTTTGGTTTAATGAATGATGCTATTCAACTGCTATCTCCGGGGTATAACACCTAGTAAGTTAACTTGCTGTAGTCTAACTAAGAGACTGCAAGTGCAGAGGATGGGCAAAGCACACAATCCAAGCAGAAAACACTCATCGTATACAAGGCTGACAGCAATTAGGGGATGGCTACAGCCCTATTCCTTGCTCAGGAATTCATTCCTGATTCACATGAAGAAGTGCTGAATCACTGTATCATGAGTAAAGATGTTGCTGTGAGCTGCATTTAATCATTCCCAACTGTGCTGCTGAGCACACTCTCAGTAATAAGAGGCATGTAGCTGCCTCATCCATGCAAAAACACTAGTATGTTGCTCTACAGAGGACAGTGCCATGGACTTTATACAATGCTTTGTGGAAGAAGGACAGTTATCATGTTCATTACCTGTTGGTAACTCATGCTTCCCAAAAATCAAATCAAATAAAAAAACCCTACCAAAATTATCTAGAACGAGATCTGATTTCTGTGGACAATTTCATAGAAGGTCTCAGTTTATAGCAAGTTGTTATGGATTAGTGTAGACACAGTATAAAACAGAACACTAAATCCATGTTTACAAACTGACCTGTCACCATAAACTTCTGTCTTCTAGCAAAAGGCAATTTGAGTACTTCACTACAGTGTTTCTTCAGCCCAGGTAACAAAACACACGGCTGGAGTGTTCCCATTGCAGCTCATGAGCAAAGCCACCTTGCAGGTACCGCTGGGATTCACTACAATGACCCCTGCATACTATGCACTCCTGATGGACTTAAATACCGTCCTCCATAATAACCATTTTGAAGGTAGGCACACAAGAGAAGGATTTTTTCAAAGGGCATCAGAGGTAAATAACCATCTTTCAGATGCTGAACCTTACCAACATGCTGAAATTCCTACAGCCTATCACAAAACTGGCTGGCAAAGCAGTACGCAGGGGTGAGCACTAAATCCCCTAAATTACATGCTTCTAGAAGCATTTGTATTAGCAATATGTGGATGCACACAGGGGAAGTAATTTCTTTACATTCAAGGTTTAGCGTATCTCCAAGTTATCATGACTGTACGTCGGTGAGCCTAATTTTGTTGGTCTGTAATCAAGCAATTAAAGCTTCTTGCTAACAGCATTATCACTGCTTTAAATACCAATACATCACCAGACTTCAGGTAAGAGATTTTGTTCTATAAATACCATCCTACTGTCTTACAGATTAAATGAGGTCTTGCAGGAAAAAAAAAAAACAAAAACCAAAAAACAACCAACAACAAAGCAGAACAAAAGCCTTAAAAATTATTCTAAGCAACTAATCTCCAAGAAATTTCACCATCTCATTGTCTCATCTCTAACTAAACTACCCAAACAGTCAATAGTTCTTTTTTTTCTCAGAAGCGCATCTTCTTTCTTTTCTACGGTGCAGTCATAAATTTACCTGCTAACCTAATGTCTGTGAAAGACACTTGCTTTTTCTCATAGTTTTAAACTGAGCTTACTAAATGGAGTAACTCCCCCGTATAGTCCCTTCCTCATCTGTAAAGTGCTCTTTTCAAAGATGAGGCTATAGAAAATGGATTTTTCTGTACTAGGATAAAACTTAAATGTGTTTTTATTTACCAGTAAACAACTGTTCATGGTTATTTGGTCTTACAGTCCCCAACCTTACAGAAGGCTAATAAGCATCCTCCTCCTGCAAGAAAAGGAGCACGTATAGTAGACTTTGGAGCATAAGGGTCTCATCAAGACTGTATGTGAGCAAAGGGGAATGATGCTAGCACTCCTTTAGCAAATGCTTACTGTCCTCTGTTATATATAATTTGCTGGGAATAAAAATAATTCATTAAAATTTTTCAGTAGCGACTGAGAAAAAACAGCAATGCTTTTCAGGAATTTGTTGCCCAGCTGCTACCAAGGTCAGCTCTTCTAGCCTGTTGATTAGTTTGATACATTTATGCCCCCAATGAAAAGCAGAGTTGAAGGTTTTTCTGTATTAAGAAGTAAAACAGTGTATCAAAACCCACACTGCATTAAGAGAGGACAGATTACCCACTTAGTCCCCACAGCGTGGAGTAGAGTACAAGAAATCAAAACACAAAACTAATTCAGCTCCTTGTCCAAAGATGTTTCCAAATGCCACATGAAGCTGAACGCACACTCCATATAATTAAGCTTTCGACCATTTGCCCAAGCCTCCTACAGACACATCAAGTTGGGAAATGCAGTGGAAAACACATCTTTACACAAACATACCATAAGAGCCTTTTGTTTAAGAGCCAACATCCTAATAAAAAAGCAACTAGACCTCACTCTAAAAAACTGTGTCTGTTGCAATGCAATCTGTACACCAGTGACCCCTTCTCACAAAAGGGCAACTATCAGAAAGGGAAAGAAACTGCAGAGCACTGATAGGGTCTGGATTTCCAGGTTCACCTTCACCACTGAATGGAAGTTAACTATGATATGTATCACACAGGGCTGGGCTTCAAAAGCAGTACAAAATTCTGGCAAAGAACTAACTTCCTACACACTCCAACAGCTGCTCAGAGCTTTACAGCCCAAAGCCAGTCCTGTACAGCAGGAGAGACCTTGTCAACCTATTCAGGAAAAGGTAAAGAAACGCTAGAAACTTTTAAGAATGAAAGAGGCCCATCTAACAGACATAGGAAAAAATTCTATTTATTCTGATCGATCTAGCAGAATTCCACTGACTTTGGTAAAATCACTAACCATATACATACTGTGTGTTAATACACAGTATTCAGATAGAAAAGACAATCCTAAACTGACTTGTATAATTTTGTTGAAATTTGAAACTGAAACCTTAGTATTAAACTGAATATACTATTACCTATCACAATACAGTAGATATTAATACAGACAAGCATTGTACAATAACCACTATTTAGCACAGACTTTTCCCCCAAGCTTTTTTTAATCAATAATCTTATCCTTCAACAGAAATAGCTTTTTTAGAAAATACCATGGTCCCAAGTAAGAACACAGTTATTTCCCTGCTGCAGTAATTGGACCCCCCTTTGGTGTGCATCCGTGAGACTAATTCTGTCAGACTAATGTATTGAATCTTCTAGGTCAAAATTAGAGAACACATCAATAATCTCAACAGCTGACAGAACAGTGGACAGAGCAAAGTTTAAATATTTATTCTTTCAACAAAATCTTTGCATGTTAGTGCAAAAATCTTTTCAATAGAAAAAATAACTCTTTCTTTGCTAACTGTGGTGTCTCTAATTGCTGACAATGTTTATTTCTGCTACAGTATTCCAGACTACACCAAGGGTTTGTTTTTTTTTAAAAAAAAAAAATAGTAAGGAAAAGTTTTTAAATGCGCTCAAGCATTTAGCAGCACAAGTTCCAAATTAGATTTGACACGAACAATAGCTCCAAATTCCCCTGAAGGCTTTCTTGCAGCTCCCCCCAGCAAGAGATAAAATAAATAAGAAGCACCCTTCTAAAAGAGCTCAGGATCTGCTTTGACTTCTCTACTAGCCAGCCTCACAAGCCATCCTTGAATCAATAAAAGATACATATTTTTGCTAGTTGGCAAGTGTGCTTAAACACAAAATAAATAAATAAAAAAAGAAAAAAAGCGAAGCCTGTGGCTGTTGTGGTACCTCCACCTTGTGGGCAGGTTTTCCACCCGCACACCATCTGTAACCAAGTTGAGAGGCAACAATGGGTTGTTTGCAGGAAAAAGAAAAAATGAAGGGAAAAAAACCCACTGTACATCTTACACAGAAAAGAGATGAAACTTGATTCTCCCTTATACAGCTCTGAAGAAGCTTTTAAGAATTATATGAGCTTTTCAAAGAAGGATGTTTTCCTAAATACACCCTCTTCTCTACTAATGGTAATTGGTTCTAAGTCCAAATGGGACCACCCAGTTCAACAAGGATCATTGCAATTTACAGAAAAGTGAAACAGATTATTCTCAAAACTAACAAAGACGACACACGCACACACACAAAAAAAAAAAAAAACCAACAAAAAAAAACCCTCTACACAACTGCTATAAAGGCAAATTGTACTGCCTGCAGCTTTTACTTTGAAGGTCAAATATTCTTCGAGTCATCAAAGAAATTGCTCTTCAAAAGGTGAGAATAACAGTTCCTGTATACAGAAATGTTCTGCCCAGCTATTTTGTGCAGAGAGGACCAATGATAGCCTTTTTCATCCCTAGCTGGGAACTGCAGGCCAAATGTCACGCTAAGATAATAATGGGCTGATTTCAGAATATTAAGAAGCCGCTTGCAAGTGAAAAACAACTTCCACAAAACGAAGAAATGGCAGCATTTCCATGCAACTGCAGCCTGAGATGATTTAGGGGAGTGATCAAATTAGTTTCAGCATCTTTGTTCCTCTAATTTATCAATCTGCAATTACTGTCATTGTCATAATAATTTGTATCAGTTGTAATTTACCCAATTAAGAAAGAGGCAGATGCTAAAACCCAAATTACATAATTACAAGTAAGGACATTACTGATAATTTTGAGTGCTCCAGTTAGCCATGACCCTTAAGAGTGGACAGCTTCTGTTCATCTCCATGGAGGCAGGATTCCACATCCTTCTAATATTTTTCCTTATAAACAAACAATACCCAACATGCAAAAAAGCTCCCAACTACAGAAATCGCTCCATCGCGTCAATATTAATAATACTGAGTCTTAGTATAGAAGTGATTTTCTCGAGCAGTTAAAAAAGTCAAATTCAACAGGGTAAATTAAAAAAAAAAACAAAAACAACAACCAACCAAACAAACAAAAAACCCAAACCAAAAAACAAACAAACAAAAAAACCCATCAGAACTATATTGACCTGTGTGTTTCCACTAAGGATACAGTTTTCCCACAGCAATTTTCCTGACTGAATGTAGAACGTAGAGGTTTTGCATTCCCTTTGAGTGGCTGGCTCTCAGGAACAGCTGCTGACACCAGGTACCACTACACCCAGGTGCAGGTTTTTGGCAGGAACACAGCAAAAAGCCTAAAAGTCTAGTCTTCAGAATTTTTCTTCCAAATCAACACTGCCACCTTCCACTCACCTAAGAACTCACATCTCTTAGTTGACTTAACATCCTTCATTTTGCATCTACTCATGTGGCTTTATTTAGCACAAATAAATGAATGCATACTTGAGCTCTCCTTGATACTACACCACTGCTGACTTAAAGAGTACAAAACCTTGGTCACCTTTTCACCTTCCAACCCTTGTTATGAAAAGTAGCAAAGGTCAGAGATTGTTTTGCCTCTCAATCTTACCCTGATTATTCAACACACAGAAAAATTCTGGAGCCACTCACTCTTGTTTACAGCTTATAGTTCTCTAAAAATATTAGAGATGTTATTTTCCTTTCTCCACCCACAATCAGAGGGAGTCACTACAATTTACCTCATTCATCCTGTATTTCCACAGTGAAATGACTCATTTGGGAACACAATTTTTCTCCAAACCAGATCATGCAGAAGAGGAATCCTGTTCTCCCAGTGCCGCTATTAGAAACAGAGACTGAAAAAGGACTGAAAGTCTTGCCTGTGGCCACAGGATTACAGAATATTGTGGGTTCCATCATTCTTGGCTGTTCTTTCTAAAATCTCATTTAAAATGTCACATCCTACCCCCACCCCCCAAATTAAGTAATTCCATCCTACAAAACTGAAATGTAAACTTTTTGAAAATTCCTAAGCTCAAGGCATTTGTAACTTACTGGGTTGGTGGGTGGGGGGTGGGTTTTTGGTTTTTTGTTTTTTGTTTTTTGGGGGTTTTTTTGTTTTTTGTTTGTTTGTTTGTTTAATCCTTTGGAAATACATGGATAATTCCATACCATAATACTCCCTTTTCACAGTGTAGGGAAAAGGTCATCACAGAGTTTGGTTTGGATGTTTTCATTACATGCCCATTTTATTCCATAAGTAAAGCAGCTAAAGAAACTTGCAGGAAGGTATCACTGACTTTATTTACTCCCTTATTTATTCTGCAGCAGCCAGATACATGCCTGTTTGTACTGTTCCTGAGAGCTGTTACTGCTAAAAGGTAATCTAATTGAGCCAGAGCCTTCAACACATCAAGTAGAAGGCTATAAATAATGCAGAGATGCTGAACTTAGTGGAGCTATCACAAAAAACACTCACAACAGTAAGTCTAACTTGTTAGAACATCTTTAGGCCAAGTCACGCTACACACATTTTACAACTAACTCCGGAATTCAAGACTCATTCACCAATGTATCAAATTCTTCTTTGTCCATCTGTAACACAGATAGTGTGTACACTTGAAAATCTCCTTAAGGTTCTGGTTCTACTTATATTGCTTTGAAATACTTTGGTTGAATATATGAACTCGTAACTTTCGGGCACTGCCAAAAAAAAAAAAAAAAAAAATCAAAATCAGCTAACCTGTGCATTTATTACACTACTGATTATCACATGGATCTTAAAATAATGAGAAATTTAAAATATTTTTAAAGGGTAGCAAGCAGAGTACAATATGAGAAAGGGTTTGACTGCTTCACTACTAACTTCCCAACCTGCTGCCTCAGATGCACTGCTGCGCTTGGATTCTTGTGTTGAAATTCTGGTGGATTTTTGGGGGGTTTGGTTTGGTGTTTTGTTTTTGTTATTTTTGTTGGGTTTTTGTTTTGGAGGGGGTTGGGGGGGTTGTTGTGGTTATGGTTTTTTGGGTTTTTGTTTTTTGTGGGTTTGTTTTTTTTGGGGGGGGGGGAATAAAGACAAAGGATGAAAATTAGGACTTCTACTTTTCTGCTTTAGCCAGTAAGAGCATGGGGGTTTATATTCCCATTTCCTTTACCAGTCTCTTCTGTTCATGTATGTGTATGTCTCTGTAGCACCCTCTTAACAGTGGGAACCACTCCTAGAAAATTCAGCTAGGATGTCAGCGTAACTTCTGCAATTTATCTTTAAATAGATTTCAATAGCAATCTTTTCATTTGAATAAAAGCTTGCTTTAGCTATTTTAGAAAGAAAGCCCAAAGAATCAAGCATCCTTCTCAACTTGCAGAAGACTTGATAAGCACATAAGGATAGTTCATTTCTAAAAAAGAAACACTTTAAGACTCATTTAAAACATTTCACCACTTTAAAAAATGTATGTTTATATAATCCGCTGCTTGTACAGAAAGCTTACCCATAAAACAGAGTGGAAATTCATGTCATAAACATCAATTCTTTCAGGTTTCCACCAACTCCAGAACAAAAATAGCCTTAAGTAGTTAACCACTACTTATCCCCAGTTGCTGGCTTATATTTTAAAAGAAGTCTGGGATTCATACTTCCTGTAAACTCAAGCACTAATCACCTCAACGCGAAACTTCAAGTAAATACATTAAGCAGGCTCCATCTCTAACCTCTACCCTCCAGCTGAAGCAAACAGTCAGAAGTATACCTCAGGGAGAAGGATATTAGTCTACCTCTCAGTTTCAAGCAAGCCTGGAAAAAACATGAGATTTAAGAGATCCGGGAAAGCATTGACAGGAAAAATTAGCAGCAGTGGCAACACTGGGAAAAGTAACACAGGAGACAGAGACAGCTGATGCAAGTCAGTCTTTCCTTTACAAAGGAAGCTTCTCATCAGCTTCCAATTTTAAGATTTGGGATAAATAGCAAATATGTTTAGTTCAAATATATATTTTATTTTTTTTTTTTAATTTCTCAGCTTTACATTTGCCTTTCCATTCCTATAAATGTATAGCTATTTGACACATCATATATTGTCTTGCTTGGCTTCTCTCTCAGAAATATATCTGTCACTTTCCTTTTTTTGGGAAATAACCAACAATGTGTTGCTATTTGGGAACAGTAGTAACACTATTTCACCATATGGGAGATAACCCATTGAAATAATCAGCCCACATCACTTTCAAGTGATGTAAAACATAACTCCACTGTAGCTAAATTCTCACGCCAAAGGAAGCCACACCATGCTTTCTTTTATACATCCACTATAAAGCATCCCAAAGATCCACTCCAAGCAAGTTAAAAGGACAAATTTCACTATGGTTTACTGATTTACAAGTATTTCTACATAAATCTATGTGTTGTATTTTTGAAAGAATGCAAGGACGCACAGAGTTAGGTAGGAACATGGAATCTGGTTAAAAAAAAAGAAAAATTAAATAACAGATGACTGTCTCCAGAATACCCATAAGCTTTATCAGTAGTAGAAAATCTGCATATTAATTAAGCCATGACTGAAGTTAAGCCCAACAATTTTCTACGAATGGAGAACAGGCTGCCATAAATGGCTTTCCCTCTAACTGGTTTGTACTTGTTTTCCCTGCCGTTAACTATTTACCTATGCTGCTGTTAAATTACATTACAAATAGACAAAAACCTACCTAAGGGAGAGAACGGCAAGCACTTTGCCTTCAAGGAAAAAGAAAAGTTTTGAAGAAAACCTTTCTATACTTCATTTTGACTCTCAGCTTTCTTGTTCTTGAATGAAGTAATGAGTGTAGATAATTTTAAACAAAGAACATTCATGCAATAACCATCTACAAAACATTTTTCAATTATTTCTAGTGGGGTTTATTTATTTACTATTTACCGTCTAGCACTGGTGCTTTTTTATTTTTATTATTTTTTAAGGTTTCCTTTCCTCCAGGAAGAACATGAATCCATTAAAGAATGAGGAAATCTGTATTTTCTAATCCATGATTCTTTCAAATGCATAAAAAAAACACCCAGATGTGTTCACTAGAAAGCCACTTCTTAAAGTACAACCAAAAAAACTACTTTACTGAATGCACATCGTATGAAATTAGGAGCTGCTACAATTCAGTTGGGTGTTACCATCTCTGGGGATGTCTGAGCAGCCACATCATAGCAGAGAAGCACAGAATCATATAAAGAAAACAAGCTACGCTGGAGGAAAACTTCCAACTGCCAGCGGAGCAAACAGGGCTTAATCAAACTCCTCAAATTCATCAGATGTTTACATGCTTCCCCGAAGAAGACTAGAGTTTCCATCAATTTATTTTGATGCTGAAACTTCTAAAACATGTTTACAGAAATGTTTATGCATTTTATTTCTTACAGTGATACATGAGTCTTCTCAAACTTTTTTCCCCGAGATTTAATGAAAGTGCATCACAACTGTTTTTGTCACAGCCTTCACACACTATCAAGTTCTGGTAGTCGTATGAATTGTCATATGAATTCTGCTAATACTTAGCTATGAATTCACAACATAAAATTATTTTAGTATGAATCATACCTTAGCACTCTGTGTAAACATCCCTAATGTTTCACATTTGCATCCTGTACTTACAACTCTTAAGCTGCCAAGCATATGGTTTTAAGACAGGATAATAGACAGATTTAGAGAGAGATGTGCTACATCTAGCTACGCTACCTTACGCTGGTATTAAAAACATGATTATTTAAGGCAAAAATAATAATAATAAAGTTTTAGCTAGAAAAGAATATGTCTCTAATACAGTACCTAGAGAGGATTACAACCCTCACCATCAACCCCCTCGAGATCATTTCTTTACCTACACCTAGTGACACACAAACTACTGTTAAGTAATACGCAAGAAAAACAGAAATCTGGAATGGTGTCTCCAGGACCCATACGTGGCCAGGCACAACACTGCAGCCCTTTGCATCACCCCACGTACGAGAAGGAAGCTGTCCTGGGGAAAGAAACTTCCTCCCAAAAATCTGTCAGTTGTAGCAGAGAGCCATGAGCTGCTGTCCCTACCATGGTACAGTGCAAGAGTGGCAACTAGGTCAATGATGCATGGGAATTCCCAGCCTAGAGCAGGCTTTCTAACTGCTGCCAAGTCTGCAAAATACTGAGAAACGTATACAGATGTGACACTGAATAAATGAGACTTCAGGTACACCTTTGTAAACCTCACAGGTCTGCAACTGGCTGGCATCTCCAGTCAACGCGCTTTCTGAACAATCCAAATGATATGACTTCTATTAAAATACAAACAGCAACTTTCAGTTCCTTATAGCAATTGGGAAAGGCTCTTCTCTGGCCATGACAAAGAGTAGCTACAGCTTCTCCCACTTTGGTCATGCACCTGCCTGCCAGACGCTGAGCAAGTGGTCTGACACACTGCCTCCTCACCCTCTGCCTGGAGCAAGTCTCCTGAATACAGCAGTAGTGGCTTTTTTTAACTCCAGGTAAACCCTCAGACAGTAGCTCCTATAGGTGATCAATTGTCCCCCCACAGCAGAGGCTGGTTTCCCCACACAGATTATGCTTGGTTTTCCTGGGAAACCAAAGCAAAGCTGGATATAGTTCAGCTGTTTCCTTCCCTGTGTAAAAACAGACCCAAAAATGTGCCAAGTCAATGATTATCTATAGCAGCAAAACCAGTTACAGTTCCAGCAGCACAAGCAGGTAAAAAAGCAGGGTGCTTATACTGTACATTACATATTACATAAAGAGAAGATCTTAAGGAAGACATTTACAAAGTGCATGGTTCAAGCAGGCCATAATGTTCCACCTACCAACAGTTTTAATGTATTTAGGCTTGAAAAGCTCTGTATTGGTATGCAGTCCTGCTGACCTCAACGGCTACATTCCCACTGTCCTGTGGGCTAAATTTTATTTCAATGCTAGCCCCATCCCCTATTCCCCCCCAAGCACAACTGGCTTTTACAACCCTGGGCAAGAAGCAGAGTAAAGTCAAGCGCCCACTGAAATGCTCATAGGCCAGAAGCCCAACAATATTGTGATGTTGAAGTTTCCAACAAATCATCAGATTCAAGTAACTTCAATATATGCAAAAAACATGGAACTACCGTAATGCAAAAGTTAACAGTTGTTTTGATGACCACACAGAAAATAATCGTCATTAAATAAGCAGGCATTACGCAAAGTCCTCATCATCTCTGCAAACAGGTGGCAGCATGTAACATGGTCTCAGTGATCTGATTCAGCTCAGTTATTTTTTTATTCCCCTTGAGGCTTCTCAGCAGCAGTTCAAGAGGGTTTAAGAGAGAGGGGACACACAATTTCCAGAACACTACACTTTGAATATGTCTCAAAATGAATAACTGCATTGAAATTTAGAAAATGAAAAATACCAAGCTAGCCTCATAGATCCATAATTGAATGCCCCGCGACAGCACAAGTTGGGCAAGTCAGCAATAAATTTTTTCACCTTAAGCTTTTCAGTGGCAGAATGGAGACTTGGGAGATATTTCTGGTTCCAGCTATCTATAACAAAGTTAAAATTTGCATTAGTTAGCATGTCTACTGCCAGACAAGATTCAGTCCAGCCAGACAGTAAATTGATGCTACTCTAAAACTTCGAAGCAAGCACCAGAATCAACATTGTATCATGCACCCTACCAAACACGCCTTGCCAAAGCCAGAGCCTTCAGCACTTGTCCTACCCATCTACCACTGTAAGCATCTAACGAGCCATCACAGCACACAGAACAGCACTCCCTGTATGCAAAATAAAATATTTACTTAATCTAAAACTGGAGATTCATGAAAATCAATGTCATAGTGTCGCTGCAAAATGTCTTCTTCATTTCCCCTTTCCCTACTCCTGGATCCTTGAACACCACACTCAATTATTCAAAGGCTTGGTTTTTTTTTCATTTTCCCATTGCCCAGCCCTTCAGGAGAGACACTGTACTCTATAGTACTCTCTTCTCTGCAAGTCAGTTTTCTTTTGTCATGAATCCCCTTACACCACCAACCAGAAACAGTCTACTTCTTCTAATTACATTAATGACTGGGGCAACCATATTTCAGTATTGATTTTCCTGACAACCCTAAATAATACTGTCCTATTAATAACAAACCCATGAGATAAGGCTAAACCCATCTTCTTTAGGCTAACAGTTACAATGATTACTACTGTGTATGGATCTACAGCCCAATGACACTTCATTCAACCCACCAGGTTGTTATATAAGCAGCTATGTCTAGAGAAAGAAAAAAAAATTACTTCACCTAATTATTTTTTTAAAAAATACACTTCTGCTCACTTGTATGTAGTTTTTGTTTGTTTGTATATATACATAAACACACATACAAACAAAGGAGCTTAAGCACATCAACTCAAGAAAGCCTGAAACTGAGTTATTTTATAATAGAAAATTAGTATTAGAAAATAACATGACTGGTCACTGGTGACTTTAGGCACCCTGATGTCACCAGCTGATAGCTTGTAATGACTTGCAAAATGTAAGATAAACAAATTATTTCATAATTACCCGAGGTATAACAGTTTGGATCCTCTCCCCCATCACACACACCCTGGACTGATGACATTTTGCAGAAGCACAGATGACAATGCTCACCAAGAGCGCTTCCTTATCTGCTTTGAAATCTTCAGTCAACCTCATCTAAAAATATAAGGACCGCCTGTGCCCCACTGAAGAAGTTGCTTAATGCCATATAATGTTCTCTTATGTTTATATATTCTACCAGTCAGGCACTTAGTTAGGTACAGCTTGATTACAGATCATTAATTAACATGAACTGCATTCAAGCTAACAGGAGATAAGTTATTGTACTTCAGTAAGATCAGTATTGCAGCTAGAACAGACCTGTCCTTCTGTAAGGACAGATGCCACAGTTTCAACCCTTTAAAGTCTTCTAGACATTAGCACCTCTTAGGCAGCTATCTTAGTGTATGTTACATAAAAGAGCCAAAAGCAGTACCAAAAATCATCCAGAGTTTTATTAAATAAGGCAAATTTACAAATGACCTCTTTTTAAACCCCTGAAACACATTCCTGAATGTGTTCCCTTTTTCCCTTCCACTCTGAAGCAGGCTCAATTATTACATCACAGACAGCTAATATGAAAATTAATACAAAAAAAAACTAGTTTAGACATAAAAACGGCCAAAAAAAATTATAGGTGACAATGGATTATATTCCATTTGTTTCCTCTGAAAGGAGATGGGGAGACCTCAAATAAAAAAGAGCACATATATTGAATGGTTTATAGTAGTAGTAATCAACCTTTTGGTCTAACGCTCTGCTGAGACTCAGGAATGTTAGAAGCTCATTCAAACATGAGCTGCATTAAGAGAAAAAGCTTTGCCATGTAGGGCTATAAACACTCATTTTATTCCCACTGGAGTCAGCAGCCCGATTTCCATGAGAATGCCGCAGCCTGGCTCACAGTGCAACACCCAGACTGTTAGATAAGGAGCTCCAGAGAGCAGGAATAATCAGGTATGCCTACCCCATTCATCTGGCTGTGTACCTGCCCCATAATGTATTTAATAATTGATTTTTCTTCGATATTTTTGAGAGACAGCATAGCAGTGGATTGACATTCACAACTGCTCTTAAATAATAATTAAAAAACAACAACCTGCAATAGCTTTATAAATGCTAAAAAAGAAAAAAATTGGGAGACACAATGTCATACAGTATGCCCAAGGTTTTGCAGAAACCACAGTGAGGGGTCTGAAGAGCACAGCGCCTGTCATTTCCACTGCAATTACGATCACTGCCAGAGTCCAAGCAACTTAAACATTCCAAGGTATTTGTGAGAATCTTTTAACCCACAACTTACATCATTTATTGAACAACAGTGAACAAGTCAGAAATTTTAATGAAAAACTTCTGAAATTAGTAGTAAGGCTCTGAACTAAGAGAAAGGAAGAGGTAGAGGCAAACTGCACAACCTGTAAATGCATCCTCCATTTGGAAAAGTATATAAATGTTTTGTGGTGCTTAAGTGTCAACCTCACATCAACAATAAACTGAAGAGAGAGCCAGGGGTAACTTCTACATACCGTGATGCCAGAATAGTGGCAAACTGCTGTGAAGAGACTTTGCTGGGGGGGGTGTTAAATGTTTATTTATATATATACACACACACTCTTATTAGTATCAATTTATCAACAGGAATTTGTTATATATCTATATGTATATAAATTACATAGGTACATGATAAGCAATTTTTGGACAAAGTCCTAGGTTTCTTTAAAAATTGTTGTCTGGTCATTAAGACATGCAAAATCATTTACCCCTCCACAGTCCTTCAAATCTCAGAAGTTCTAAAAATACTGGATCTTGAATAGGAACTAAAGAGCAATATTTTACCACATTAGACAAAAAGCCAATCATAAGCAGTAACTGAATTGGATGGATCCACTGTACAAATGTTTTGGTTCAGACTAGTCATTAATCAGAGGAATACACCAATTGTCGTGTTCATAGGATTCTAATAAAGATCAAAATTTTAAAAGGGCGTGTAAGAATCTTGATTAATTACCGTTTTCACTGACAGTTGCTCCAACATAAATTATATCTCATGCCTTTCAAGATTGCCCTTCATCAGCATGATAGCTCTTTTATTCTCATACCTTTTATGCAGTTCCTCAGTAAAATTAGTATTGTGCCTTTAATTTAAATAGCTCTCCTCTGAAGAACTGCACAGCAGCAGAGTGATGGACAGTGGCTTTAATACTACCACCACAACACAACAAAATTTCCCTTGATGGTGTACATAGTTTTCAGTGGACACTACTGTCTAGGTAAACTGTTTTTATTTGGAAGCCACGCTACACTGAACGCTGCCAAAGCTTATGGACGTTGCTTGAGGAACACTCAGTTCTACCCTTTGAGCCTTCTCAGAACTGCTTAGGTTTACATATATTTTTCTCAAAAATATTTTTCTTTCAGCCAAAGTTATTTTTGTAAGCTTCATGAAACTGTAATATTGGTAAAAACCGGTATGACAGACTAACATAACAACAAGGAACAGCTGAGTAGTAACCTGTTGTAGTAACCTCGTGGTCTGAAATCTTCTATTCAAACCAAAGATTAACAGGGAGCTTTTGTGGGTTTCTTTGGGAGGGGGTGGGGTGGTGGTGGTTTGGGTGTGGTTTGGTTGTTTTTTTTTAATTATTATTATTAAAGTAGCCTAAAATTTAGAATCTCAAGAACAGATGAAGTCAGTCTTTTTCTTACAGTTTCACAATGCATTTTTCTTAAGGACATTAGTCATATCAGACAACACCTGTGTATCTTAAGGATATTTAGAGACATTTCTATCATGTTGACAGCTTTTGTATAAATTACTTGGCTATAGGTCAGTTCTTTGAATTCCCTTTGGCACAGGGCAATTAAAAAATGTTTATTTCATTCTATATGGCAAATTCTTCAACATTCACAAGCAGAACAGAGCACACTTTGTACACACCAGTACCTTTGCAGCACTCAACCCAGGTAAGATCTAAGCTCTGAGAGCTGGTGTGAATTTTACATTACCAGAGATTAATATTTTTATTTTATTACTTCATTTCAGCCACTTGACTTCAACAAGGAATACCAATTATTTGCTAATGAGTAACGAGGTGCTCAAACTACGTTGCATAACCATTTTTCTGGGTCTGTTTCTAGAACATGACACAACTCACTCTTCCTGTTAGGACTTGAGCCATCAGGAGAGCAACTTCTGCAGGAAGGATGGTCATTGTGATGATCATGGGTTTGAAACCCAAAAGCAGCACAAGTATTTGAAAATGCAACTGTCCTTCAGTTTAAAGAAAAGCACTATATTAGTAACAAATAATTAGACAGACCAAGAAGCACGGCCATAGCTCCAACTAGGTTAAACGAGACTTTTAAGTGATACGAGAACTGGATTGCCTTAGATTAAGGAAAGCAGAGCAAGGACTCTGGCACGGATGTCTATGTCTACAGGATATCGAAGAAGGGATGCTGGTTATAGACCCTGGGGTGGTTCTCATTCAGGTAGCGATATAGCTTCTAAACTTACGCTACTGCACTGATGCAGTATTTCACCTCAGCATCCAAACGATGATTAATCAACAAGCAGAACAGTCTACTTTTTAACATATGGGCAAATCTGGTTTCAAGTCACTGAAAGAATGACCCTGATTGCTTGGTTTTGAAACAGAACCTCCTAACTACTGCTTATCATCCCAACACCACGCAGAAGATTACTGGTCTCACTTCCCTCTTTCTAAACAAACCTATGCAGACAATGCTTATTTACAGTCTGATTGAGTTTGGGTTTTTTTTTGTCCAATGCCCAGAGTTCTTTTTTTTGTAGATGCAGAGAGATAAAGGTCCACAAATTACTGAGATCAAAAAAAAAAAACCCAATGTGATTTAGCAGAAGAAAGAAGATTTCAGGAAGAGAAAAACTTTCCAATCTTCCAACTCTTAATGTGAACTTTCACAGTAGTTTGCTCAGTCCTTAGACAATTATTTCTTTGCCTAGGTTTACCAGCCTGCTACAAAACAGAAATTCTATTTTTAATATCCAGTTACAGACGATGTGACAAGGAAATATATAAAAATGTATGGAAGTGGGTATTATGCAACTCTTCGCAAACACCACTCAAGGTTTACTGGACATTAAGCAGAAGAATAGTTTCACTGACAACCACAAGGATTATTGTGCTCAAAATTAAGCACTGCTTAAGAGCTTTTCTCATTCAAGTTAAATGCAAGTTAATATCATGACCAATAAGCATCCACAGCCTCCTGGTTCCCTCCTGATACGAGACTTTATTCAACAAATTTAAATAATATTGCTGCAATTCCACATAAGTTTCACATGCTTAATACCGGATTAATGTCACTGGGGAAAAAATTCACAAAGCAAGTATTTCACACAGACCAGTAATGTTTAGTATAACACCACTTTAGAAGCCTGTCTGTCTAACTTAACGTACCACTTTACAAATAACTTCATAGAATCACAGAATGGTTGGGTTGGAAGGGATCTTAAAGATCACCTAGTTCCGACCCCACTGCCATGACCAGGGACACCTACCAGTAGACCAGGTTGCTCAAAGCATGGTCCAGCCTGGCCTTGAGCACTGCCACCGATGGGGCATCCACACATTCTCCGCATAACCTGTTCCAGAGCCTCACCACCCTCACAATGAAGAATTTCTTTCTATATCCAATCTAAACCTACCATTTCTCACTTTAAAGCCATTACACCTTGTCCTATTACTACCTGCCCTTGCAAAAAGTCGCCTTCTTCTAGTCAGTCCCTTTAGGTGTTGGAAGGCTTATAAGGTCTCCCCTAAGCCTCCTCTCCTCCAAGCTGAACATCTGCAACTCTCTTAGCCTGGCTTCGTAGGAGAGGTGCTCCAGCCCTCTGATCATCTTTGTGGCCCTACTCTGTACTCACTCCGACAGGTCCACGCCATTTTTTTTTATGTTGTGGGCCCCAGAGCTGAATGCAATGCTTCAGGTGGGTCTCACAAGAGCAGAACAGAGGGAAAGAATCACCTCTCTTGACCTGCTGGTCATGCTCCTTTTGATGCAGCCAGGATATGGTTGGCTTTCTGGGCTGCAAGTGCACATTCCTGGGTCACGTTGAGCTTCCTGGCCACCAACGCTCCCAAGTCTTTTTCCTTAAGGACTGCTCCCAATCCATTCTCCATTCAGCCTCTGTGCTTGGAACTGCTCTGACCCAGTTACAGGACCTTGCATTTACCTCTGCTGAACCTCATGAGGTTTGCACAGGCCCACCTCTCAAGTCTATCAAGGACCCTCTGGATAGCACC
>JAVJGJ010000003.1:22537196-22590623 GCA_035590215.1 Microhierax caerulescens
CTAAGTCAGGTGTATCTGTTGTAGCTCCTTATTAGTTTCCTGCATAAAGCTGCATGAAGGGCCATGTTACTTGTTTTATGTAGCTGTCTTTGACGTTAAGGAGCCTTAAAAAATAATTGCTTGATTGCTACCCCCACCCACCAGGAAGTCCTACATATTCTTTATGTATAAAACTTTAATGCAAGTATCATACTCGTAAAGTAACCATTACTTTTATTTTTGGTATAACTTTTTTTTCTTCCTAATAACATGTATTTATTAAATTACCAATGCCTAAAATGGGCTGGCAGGACATCTCAGAATAGTGAACATATGCTGCTACTTTCCAGAATGTGAGCTCAAAGATGCATAGGTTAAATGATGGCATTTCTTAACATCTCTGTTTATCGCAGGAAATAATTGTATCTTGATATTGACAGTTAAAGTAGCTCCATACCTCTTACAGATCCTTAGCAAAAGAAATTCCAGTAAATTGTTTCCCAGATATTTTAGAATCTTTGAATGCAATAGAACTAGTATATATGCTTTATATGAGATACAAATCAAATATTTGTATTAAATTAAGCTCTCGTTTTTAGCTGGATAGATGTTCTATATTAAAATTACAGAGGCTTAATGTTCAGGAATATGACTGAATTAACAACATAAGAAATGCAAAATAAATTATTAGATTTTGGGTTTCACTGGTTTGAGTGAAACCACCTCATAAATATAGGAAAGATAAATGACTCACCTAGATAAATAAAGAAAAAAGGTTGTCTGAGCCATAATGAATATTTTAATATCAGCAATTCATTATGGCTCAAACACATGTTGCCTTTAATACAAGTGCATGATCTTGAATATTATTAAGGTTTAAACAAATTTAAATGTGACAAGCACAAGATTAAACATGGCACATAAATGAGTTTAAACAGCTAATTAGGTTTTGTTGGTCCATCCTATGTTTGACAGATATGTAATAGCAGCAATACTAATTAGAGAAACCATAGTACCAAACAGATAGGACTTTTATTATGGAGCTATGGTTTTGCACCACACATTTACACAGGAGGCACATAACCCTGTCTGAGATATTTTGCAAACTAAAAAAACTTCTGTGTGATATCATTTTACAGTGATCATCATTTTGTATGAAATATGTTTCATCTCCTTAAAAGTGTGAGATTTGATCTTAGTTCTAGAAAAGATTGCAGACACATAATTTACCTAACTGTTCAAATCTGATCTTTGTTTAAAGTAAGATTTCTTTTTCCACTGCATATTTTTTTGACTGCACAATACTGAATATGATCATTAAGACTGGTGATTATTTATGATGCTGATTTAAAAAAAAAAAATTAGTTTAGAGCCTGTGTTTTCAAAAGGGCATCAGGTATGATTAAACAACCACATATATATCTGCAATTGATATGGTAATGTACATTGTAGATGGTAATGTCATTTGGCATTGATGCTTGGTTACCCATTCAAAGAAATAGTTGTCAACTGGTGTTTATAGTTAAAACCAGAAATTACTTCACTGGGTAATAATAGAAAAGAATGGGAAATACAAAAATAATGTGATAAGGGTGACCCAAGTAAAAGCAAGTAAAATCTGATCCGTTTTAAAGAAAACATTTCTAAAACTTGTATTATCCCTCTTATTATAGTTGTCCAACTTAAAATAGTACAACATTTAATAAAATGAATCTAAATCCAGAAATGTTGTCAGCAGGCGGTTTCCTGCATCCCAGGCCCATTTCAGACCAGGAGACATTAAGGTGGGATCCCTTAGCCTTATGTTCCACCACCAAACACACATGCAATAATTAAAAAGTGTTGATCAAATTCCATATACTCTTGGCTTCTGAGGTCAGTTCCCTTCACCCTGCTGCTTCAACACAGGAGTGGTCTACAGCTTTTAATTTTTTATTAACCATGGGTGTGGGGGTTCAGGTTTTGATACTTTTTTTTTTTTTTTAAAGGCTTGGACTTATCTGAGGGTCAGTCATCTTCATCTGTCTGACGATAAATTATTTGTGAATCTCTGTACTCTTCTTAAGATAAAACACAAATTATGGACTGATTGTTGTTTTTGCTAATCCCTGTGCTGTGACAAGAACCTCTAACATGAATTCACAAGTTTCTGATGTTATTTTTTTTGCCAGTGACCAAAATGAGGTAAGGTTCTAATACCTGGTTTCCAGTGTTTGATAGAAAATCCATGGGTTTTACTGCTTCCAGCTCACTTCATCTTTAATCACAATACATTAGGGTCCTACCTTGAGCCAGTAGTTCTTTTGACAATGCTGTTTATAGGAGATGCTATCCCTGTTTCTGCATTTTGGGAGTCTCTCCTTAGTGCAGAATTGAGCAGTGGCTCTGGTAGCTTAAAGTTTCCCAATCTGATGTCAGGAAGAAGAAAATAGTGTAGGAGCACTTTTCTACAAACAAAAATTCAAAATGGTTATGCATTTGTTGTCAGAAGAAAAACTTCAATATTAAGTTAATAAAATAATATCTCTATTTTCTGACTCTGGGAGAAGAAATTGAGTGTAGTCAGAAATTGTGAAGCTTTTCTGGGTGGTTTTTCTTTTAGGTTGGCTTAGGTGTCTTAATTTTAGCGTGCTGAATTTTATAGACCCAAATGAATACATGCCATTATGGAAATGATTATAGTTTGTTCAGCCATTATATTTGTAGGTTTTATAGAGGTTACTGTATCCCATCAGATACTTTAACAGGAACACTAAGAATACTTTCTTATACTACCTATTTAAATAAAGAATAGCTCTGGTTAAATACTTGCTAGGGTTTGTCCTTGTTTCAGCTGGGATAGAATTAATTTTCTTCTTTGTAGTTAGTATAGAGCTGGAGCTTTAGGGTAAGCAAGTCAGGTTAGCATCCACTTTCAGGTGAGTGAGAATTAAACGAGCCATTCAGCCATCAGGTACCAAATATAGGGAATTAATCCATAATCAGCTAATAGGAACAGAGGTTCTGAAAGGCATGGAGCGAAAATATAAGTGTGGTTATACTGGATCGGATGAAGGGTGCTACTAGCATTAGATAGTCCTTTTGGTCTTTACCAAAGAGAAGGGTGTAAGAAAACAGCCTGACTGTCCAGAATACTTGTTATTTTACAGAGCTACCAATAGGTCAAGAATTGCCTTCCCAAGTAAGTGAGTTTTTCTTTGAGTTTTTTTGTATTTTTATTCCTCCCCAAGCCCCCAGCTGCCAATTCCTTGATATAGGTGCTTTGCCTCCTTTTCCCAACCTGGTCTGATTAAGACTGGGTGTTTAGAGCCTACCATTCTATAAATATTAAGATAAAAGTAAATCTGTTTTTTCACTAATTTTGAGAGACTGATAAAAACCTACTAATCTAATCATGATACAGGCACCGTATTACTGTTACGGAACTGAGATGCTTTCCGCTGTAGCCAGGAGCAGCATCTGTCAACACTGGAATGTTCCAGCTTGGCATAGGGAAAAGTTACAATTCTACAATTCAGGGACAAAAAACCCAAAGTAACTGAATATATCTTAAGCAAGGAACTCTGTTCTCTGGCAGAAGAGAAGGGGAGATGAATTTGAGATTTCTGTCTTATTATCTAATCAAGCTTCATTCTTAAAAGACTCAATAAGTAAAGCCTGAACCATCATCACTGGAACAAAAGGATGGTAGCTGAAACAATCACATTAACATCTATCAAATCCTTGGACAAAAATTGACTATCTGACACAAAGCTACACAGGTTAGTGAATGAGCAGATGCCATGGAATGAGAGATTGATGCCTCAACGATAGCCTGAAGTCTGACTAATAATCCAGAACCAATTTGTCACACATGCCAACTCTTTAAGTATTGGTTAAGCCCTGAGAAAACAGCCTGCATGTCAGCACCTCACAGTGTTTTTGTTTTAGCTGTATTGCTCTAAGCAGCTATTCCCAATACTCTTTTTAAACTTCTGTTCCTACTGCTTCCTTTCATCCTGTAAGTGAATTTATTAATCTGAGAGTAAGACCTATTTCCTCCAAAACAGAAATATAGGTGCAAATATGTACAAGCATTTTAAAATCTTGATTTTCAGTAAGCTTTGGAGAATAGTGCTGTACTTTCAATGTTTTCAGGTACTCAGAAGATCAGGTTTCCTATCTTAACTGTCTTTCATATTTCATGACATCAAAATCTCATCACATGAGATTTTCATCTTTTAGTTCCAGACTATGAAATAGAAAATAGCAAGGATCAGAGAAGATTCATCATTGTCTTCTATCTCCGACTCATCAGAGTGACTAGGTGGAGGTCAGGTAAAGGGAAAGAAACTTCTCTGCTTTCAGAGGTGTAGTGATTTATTTGTAGCTTTTACTATACTGTACAGGTCTTCCCTATTTTTCAATTCACTTCCTGTCCTGTGTTGTTTCTTTTCTAAAGCAACTTTAGGAACTTAGAAGAGGAAAGATTTTTACAATTTCTCTAAACCGTGAATACGATAATTCTTAGCAAAGCATTCATTAAAGAGTAGTGCTTGAGTGCTCCATACTATTTGTGATAAGACATCAGGATAGTAATTCTTATGTATTACTAAGGCCTTAATTTATTAAGTTAATAAAAAAACTAATCTTCAACACATGCACAGAAATATGCAGTGAGATGATCTTCTAATGCAATTTTCTCCTAGGAGGCTGATTTAATAAAGTTAGAAAATCCATGTCTTCTAATGGTATTCTATTAATCTTCATTGAAAAGTTATTTTTTCTATTAATCATGCTATTTTAAAATGTAATTTTAAGTTGATAAATGGTGATATTTGCAACTATTGTTGACATCAGTTTTAAAAAAATCTCAAGCCCCCAGCAGAGGATTCCAGATTTCTGTACTCTTTACCTAATCAGTAGATAACGATATTTGGTAGATAATAGAACTTGGAAGAGGAAAAAGAGAAGGAAAAAAATAAATAATCTTAAAAGAGTTCATTCATTTAAAAGCAATGATTCAAAAACTCTGCTACATCTCCATAGTAGAAAGATCCTTTGAAAAAAGAGAGAGCTTGTCTGTTACTGGAAATAGCCTTAGTTCTGTTGTCTGAATCAGTCACAATTTATAATGCTTGCAAAAGAACTGAAAAATGGACTGTTACTCTATGTTGTGTGTTTGAGTGTTGAACATAATCTATGCCTGCTCTTAAGTGGAATTATTAGATGTGATTCTGATTTGATTATGTTAGTGGAAATGCAGAATATTAGCACTGAAGCTATTAAAATCAGGTTATTGATAAAGTTGCTATTGTCGATTTAACCCTGGCTTATACGGCTTGTGCTGAACCATATATTACTTCCCATATGATTCCCCCAACACACTAAATATGAGTTCGTTCTTGGGGGATCTGAAACACTGGTGCTGTTAATCCACTGTTACTTTTCTGAAGGAACAGAATGCTACTGTGTTCTTTGAAGTTTGTGCTTGCACTGGGTGAGACATTTACCATGAATAATTCATTTGACAGATTTTACCCCTTTAACTGTTCAATTATTGATCACAGAATGAAAATCCTCCAATGTACTAATTATTTTAAATGATTTGTGAATTATTATGGATATATTTTGCCTACAGATTGTGGGGATTGTTATGAATATTCAGAATCTTAAGTATGAGTTGCATAAATCATGTGGGATTGATTCTTTTTCTTAAGACGATTTATACTGTAACAAAGGATATGACCTGAATTACACGTTGACAATTCACATAATTGTGTAGCTACGCTGTGTGACATTGCAGTTAAAAAACTTAACTATTTGGCCTAAATCTCACTTTTAAAAAGTATTACCACTAATAATTCAATTGCTATGGTGTATTTAGGAAGTGAGAAAATACAGGAAAAAAAAAAAAAACACCCTGCATACTTTGAACTTCTCTGCTGGGAAATTACTATAATTAAATGCAAGGTCTCATGAAAGGAGAAGGTGATCTTATTATACAAAATCTTTAGGTAAGTTGATTTGATTCACTCCATACTTTACATGGATGAACCCACAAGCAGCAGTGTGGTGTGTGTATATGAGTAGTCTAGCAAGGATAATTTGTTCCCAACACAGCAGACAAGACATACCAGCGGGCAAGTGCTGCCTATGTCTTTTCAGTTCCTCTTTGCTGGTTACAACAAACTAATGTGTGGGCAGAGATTTAGATCCCATTGGAGTCATCATCTGTGATGGGTGGTCTTTTGCCTCTGAAGCTTGCTTACTTCACCTTCCATGAATCTTAGGGCAGGCTGCTACATGCTGTCTGGTCTCCCCTTGTTTAAATAGGTGTTTGAATGGTATATCTATCAACACCTTTCCTGTTGAGGAGCTTTTTTGACATCCTCCCTGTGCCTTCCATTGCGGTGGTGGTAGAATGGGGGCTGTGGCATAGAAACACCTTCAATGTTATTTCTGGCAATGATGTCACAGTAGCGGTGTCCTAGGAGTAGTGTCCCTCATTATTATTATTATTCTAAGTTTTTCTTATAACTTCTTATTCTGGTGTTTTCTTCTGGTGCTTAAACGTTGACTTTCCACTCATACTTCATCCACACGAGCTCTGGTATTTGTTACAAATCTCTACGTGTAGATCAGTGTTTGCAGAAATGCCTCTAGTGTTTGCTTCTGTCAGCATGATGGTAACATGTCATTGACCTATTCAGAGCATGTTAGTACGGACACACTTCTTCTGCCAGGTGTGTCTAAGGATACTGACAAGCAGCTTATGAGTTAACAGCTTGTAGAGGATTTGCATGGCAAGGTTTTGTAGTGGGGGGGCTTTTGTGAGAAGATGCCAAAGCTTCCTCCATGTCTAATGGACCCTGTGCCAGACAGCTCCAAGATGGACCCCTTGTTGGCCAAGGCCGACCCCATCAGTGATGGTGGTAGGGGACCCCCACAGGCCAGGGCAGGCAGAGGCAGGGGTCTCCAGGTACCAAAGCAAAGGTTACCCCCCATCCCGTGGGGAACCCCTGGCTGAGGTGGGCTATGCTCCCCAACCCTCAGTGGCAGAGGGTGCCTGCAGGAGGCCTATGGGCAGCGGTGCTGGGGCAGCTCCTGGCAGGGCCTGTGGCCCTGTGGGGAGGAAGCTGGGCTAGGGACCCCATGGGGACCCCCCAGGGGCTGGCTGGGCCTGTGGGGTGCGCCCACAGGGGGACATCCTGGGGTCAGGCAGAGGGTGAGGAGCCTCCTGCCAAAGAAGAAGTGACAGAGGCAACCTGTCACGAAGTGACCACAACCCTCATTCCCCTGTACTGCTCAGGGGGGTGTGGTGGGGGCGTAGAGGAATTAGGAATTAAATTAAGCCCAAGAAGGAGGGAGAGGTGGGGAGGAGTGGTTTTTTTTCCTGATTTGAGCGGTAATAAATTACCATAATTTCCCCAAGTTGAGTCGCTTTCCCCATGACAGTAATTGCAGGGTGCTCTCTGTGTCCTTATCTCGAGCCATGAGCCCTGCCTTAGACTTTTCCCCCTCCCAGCTGAGGCGGGCGGTGATGCAGCAGCTTCGGTTGGCACCGGCACCCAGCCAGGCCAAAGCACCACGCCGCTGCGTTTCTGTCAGTGCTGCGTTTTCCTTGGGGTTGGGGGGGAAGCAAAAACTTAATAAGTGGCAATAGTTGAAAACTGTATCTTTGCCAGACTGAGCGGTGTGAATGCCTGAAAAACAGAACAGAAAATCATTTTATTGAAGAAGAATGAAGAGTTCATGAATCTGTCTTGTCAAATGACTTTTCTTTCGGAGACATCTGGCATTTTCTTTTGTTTATCTCCATTTACAATTTCAGTATCTGAAATGTTTCTCTCTCAAGACAAATACCTTTTAGTCCGAGCTAGGAGTTCATATGAAGAATGTTTTTAGATGCATATGAGAGGGAGAATTAAATGTCATAGTTCGGGGGGTGGGCATGGGGAACGCATCTTTAATTATCATCTTGACAATATTTCAGAAACAGAAAATGAAGAACACTGTTAGCCAATGATTGTATAATAAAAGCAGCATATAAAGGGATGACAAGTTACAACATCATGTATTGTATTTGTGTTTACAAAATAAATTTTTGCAATAAAACCTATATCAACTCAGTTGAATGCAACAACTTGTTAGTAATCACGAGAAACATTAAAATTAGAAGACATTACTGATAGCATAAAAGCTCCCACACTTAGCTGACTTGAGAAGTACCATGATAAAAAACTGCTTGTACCCTAAAAGCAGCCAACTCCTGGGATTGCACTGGACAGACTGCAAACATGCTGCGGGAGAACACATGCTGTCATTTCTATCCTCCAGCAGGAAAAACCTGGCTCTTGTGAAAGCACAGGAGGTACTATTTATCTTTTTCACTAAGAAGAACGTAACAAACAGGATTTTCTTCCATTTACTTTACAATAGCTTCTGCAGTTGCCACTTGGGGAGACAAACCACAGTTCAGCACCGAGTGGTATACTTCACTAAATACAAACCTCTGAAACAGGTTCAAGACCTCTAAAAATATCTATTTAGTAAGGAAGTACTACTTGAGACGACTTGGATAGAATTTACTCCAAAAGTAAAGCAATTACTAGGCTAGCTCCAGTTACACACAGCATATTTAGTCACGAGTAAAGACCTTCAAGTTCCCGTGTAATATTCATTAAAGCCACTAGATGTCACGTTCTAGCTGTTGCAGTCAGCTCTAGCCTTCTTGCTTACTTGTTTTTATTTTATTTTATTCTAATAAAATGCTTGAAGTAGGAAACAGGTATAAATTATTCAGGAATTGTAATGCCACTGGCAACAGAGCTGGGAGGTGAAGAGTCTGTGGTAGACACATGTTTCTCCAAGGATTCTGAATCTGGCAGGACCTCAGAGTGAGCAACTTCTGAGAAAAGCTACACAGCCTGAATGCCCTGCCACAAAGGCAAAGGTAAAATACTGCTAGTGGTAAAAAGAAAAGACTTCTAGCTCACAACTCACAACAGGTACACTAACTCGGAGGTGAAATCTTGCTTTAAGCAAGAACAGCCATTAAATTGCACTTTGAACAGTTACCAGGGCTAAGAGACCCTTCTATTCTTGGTGCAAGATCTCTGCATGACTGACACGGCTGCTGAATCCTCGTATCTCCTGCTGAGCTCTTTGCAGGCAGTGGTAACGCAGTCATTTCTTTCACAGATAGCACATTGCCTAGATGCCACTGAATTTAAAAATGAGTAAGAACAGTAATCCAGAAGTCTCCAGCCACCACAGGAAGTTAATGTTGATCTGCTGGGAAGAAGAGATGCTTTGCATCCTTCCTGTTCCAAAGTGATGACAGGAACTAGACAGGGGTAGTAATACCCATTGATGCTGCCCCTGGAGTTCTGGAGGAAAAGGACTCCTTTTGAAAGGCCTACAAGTATTGAAAATACTCAAGTTGTTTTATCATGTACTGCTGCACATTGCTCCACTGTCTTCTCAACAGACGTTCAGCCTGTCAAACATTTAGAAGCTAATTATATTAATACTTTTGTTACATAGTGACTCAGTGCTTTGGATTAGTCAGAAAAAATGAGTCAATAGTTCATCTGGGTGTTACTAGTAGCAGAAGTTATTGCAAGGTTTTGTGGACACTATCTACAGTCTCCATGTTTCTGACATCACAAGTATGAAAGTTATTCCATAGTCTTATAGCTCTGTGTTAGTACAGTAAAAGTAAGAACAATGACCACTGATTTTTCAAGCTGTAAACCAAATTTTACTGGCCTTCTGTACTATTAAACCAATATTAGAATAGAATATAATTTCTAGTGCTATTTTCTCGGCAAGGCATAAGATGAGAAGTGTATACTCGAATCAGAGTAAAGATTTTTCCCCCTCCAAATTAGCCTGATAAATTTCTGCAGTGTACACTATTTTTATTATGGGAGACAGCTAATGCACAGAGAATGACCAAATGACACCATCATACAATGTATTTGTCTTCCAGTTCTCTTTCCTAACCTCCACAGTACCCCATCGCTAATGACAAGAGCATCAATTTTCCTGAGCTGTGAAGCACAATCCGAGACGCTGTTGGTATTTATTTAATAATAGCTTTTAAATACAAAGACAGGCATGGTATATTCTCTAGTAAATGTAATAGCCTAATCATGTTGAAACAAACAAAGCTGAAGGAAGTGATTTTAAAACACATATAAAGTGATACCATATATTCTAGTTATTCTGGGTCAGCTCTATGGCCATGATTTTAAAGTGGATTATAGTGTGGAATGAAAGCCAATAAGCCTTCTGCTTCAAAAACACAAACTAGCCAGGAACATGCTAGGTGTGGCCAGAACATCTATGTATTTAAAATATTAACATAGCTTGCCATCATTTAAAAATGCTGCTTTACTGTAAAGCTACACTAATATCCCTTTCCTCTACAGGCTTTCATCCTTAAGATTCTTCCCACGCAGGCCCCAGCTTTAATTCTCTCTGATACAACCAATGAAATATTATTTTTTCAATGAGACAAGCATTTATCTCACTACCTAAGGAAAAAGGATAGATTTTAGGATTTG
Organism: Microhierax caerulescens; assembly: GCA_035590215.1. NCBI lineage: Eukaryota > Metazoa > Chordata > Aves > Falconiformes > Falconidae > Microhierax > Microhierax caerulescens. The sequence continues at coordinate 22,547,729 of JAVJGJ010000003.1, forward strand.
TATTACGTAGACAGGTTTCAAAAGGCATTATAGTCTTCTCTATACTTGATAATTTATTAGTAATTGATGTTGTCCATATCTATCAAGAGAGTAACATACTCCTAAAATTTATTCAGATTGTTGGTAATTTCCATTACTAAGGAGATGCTCTAAGTAAGAAGACCAAACAACCTATGTTTATAAAACAGTTCTTTACATACAGTTTTCCCAAGTTTGAGAACGAGTTTTTCAGCATTTATGTGTTCCACAAAGTTAGGATGAGATTTCCTTCTGCGATAATCTTGATCACTGAAAGGAATCGTAGGATCTTCCTATGAAGGGAAAAATGTGACTGTTATACAGATCTTAAAACATAACAAATTTTAAAGGCTTAGGTGATTAAAGTAAGTTCTTAAAAATATTTTATCTGTTTTAACTTTGTTTTCAGTTGAAATCCTTAACATTTCTGATGCTGATACTTGAGGTTCAGTATTTTGAAAATGTCAATGTTCAATTTTCACAGTAAAAGATTTTTAACTAATTTTTTACACACACAAAAAAAAAACCCATTAATTTTTATATATAGCATTACACAATCTTGAAAAACTCCATTTCTGTAACACTAAATTTGAGAACTGCAATATCATAGAAATACGTACAAAAGCATCCCACCTGGTTCCTGACAATACCTAACATACATAGATGTAAAGAACTATCTATTATCTTTCTATACACTGATTTAAATATGTATTTTATTAAATAGGTAGTAAATGTGGATTTTTTTTTGTAACTGAAGAACAGCGCATATTGTGGTTAGCATAGGTCTTACTTCTTGTCCAAGCAGTGCCTACTGTGCACCTATATCACTGTAGCCCAGTGCCTAAACTTCTCTGTCCAGTGGAATAAATTTAACAATATTGGCAGTAAGTAGCGGTCCATGATGAAAATATCATGAGAAAAAACATACTTCTGACACTAACTTTATTAGCTATTGTTGAAATATATATGAAGCATGAAATACTTTAATTGAATTTAATGAGTATTTTCCATTAAATGCAAATATTCAGTTAAAAAGAAATTAATGTTTTTGTATTACTTACAGGGTCAGGGGATTTGCTTTTTGCCCAGCTCATTATTGTCGAAATGAGGATGAATATTTTTGGTGTTGCAAAATACTCTATTTCTGTATGTAGTGCTGTTAAATGGAAGCAAAAGATTTGATTTATGCTAAACTGTATTACTCAACTGTATTTTTGCTTTTATATAAAGGTCCTGTATAGCCATTTATACCATAATGTTCTATGTGATATGTGTTTTTAAGCAAATAGTCTTTATTTAGATTGCTATAAAATAAATAAACCAGGAAAGAAAACAAATAGAAAAATAATAGTAATAAAGAATCAGATTATTGGGAATCAACAATCTTCACAGAATTACATATCATAGAGGGAAGAATAGTAACAATCTATACTAGGAAATGATTGATCTTTATTTAGACTGCTGAGATACTGAAGGAAAATAAAAGGGTGGTTTTTTTCCATTATTTAAAGAAAATCTATAGCATTCCAGTAGAGCTTCCTTATTTTAATTTAGAGCAAAATAACTAAATGTAGGTTATGTAACTTATGATGTCCAAGTATTTATACTATAAACAGGAAAGTATAATTTGGTTCAACTATCATATAAAGAACAATATTGCACTGTCACCATAGAAAGATTCCAGATTCCTATTAGAATTTGGATATAACAGTCGGGAGAAACTTTCAGAAAGACTGTTTGCAGTACTTGTTATTGGACTTTTAAGTCAAAAGATATTTAAAATAATTATATGAAATATTGAAACATTGTTTGAATATCACAGGAGCAAATTTTCTACCCACTTCCTAATGCAAATAGTTAAGACGATTGTTGATAGTTATTTAGGGAAAGAACTGCCTACACAGATATGTCATTTAAAGTATTGGACATTCCATGACAGCTCCTCTACCTTATGAATGCTAGAGTACATTCCATGGTTCCTTGCTAATTAATTGAACAATTCTTGCAGCATTTCTCCATTAAAGAACCCAGTTTTGTATCATAGTAACTGATAAATCCCAGATGATTTTATTATAAATTTATGGTAAATTTTGATGGATGTATAGCAACCAATTTTCTGTTCAGTTGATAGTTATACTAACCAGAAGCAGCCCATGTTGCTTCCTCAATTTGATTTGCATCTTCAGTGATATTATATAAAACTATGTCACACTCAAGCAAGTGACTTAAGAGCTCTTTTTGAGAATAAACCTGGGGAAAAAAAACAATAGAATCTGTCATTTAAAAAAGAAAAAAGAAGAAAAAATATCCAAAATTAATTTTTTTTTTAAGATTTAACTTACTGATAGAATGTAGTTTTCTAACACTAGGATGTTAGAATAATTCATAAGACATATCAAACTTTATCCATCAGATACAAGTAAGGTGATGAAATGTAAATGAAATGCTGAAACTTCTAATTTATAGTACACATTAATATACTTCAAAAAGATGTATAATTTTTAGCGGTATTTTAGGATTCGTATTTTCAGTGCAATTGTGAGTATCAAAAAATATTACTTTTATAGGTATTTCAAACAAGGATCACTTAGCAGAATGTAGAAGACAAAATAATGTCCATTGGCTTGCAAAATACCATCCTGTCATTTTTGTTAAATGCAGATTGTCTGCATCACTTGAGCATGTCCAACAAACACTTTGGGCAAGATCAGTGGTTAAGATTAAATACCACCAGCCATAATTTTCTGATTGAACAGCTCAGCTGTATAGATGTTTAAATCAAAATTTTCAAATATTTGAAGACATTCTGGATAACCAATTTGAGACAAAGGCAATTTGTTTCAGAAAACTAAAGCAAGCAATAAGCAATCACATTCTTAAAAGCAAGCCTCCTTTAGTTAACTGAACTCTGGACATCATACAAAAAAGTAGGTATTCAGAACAAATGGCTGCTAGTGAAAGCTGTGATTTTGATAGCTGATAAGGGGTAAACTGACTTTGATTCCAGCACACAATCTTTAAAATGGAGATAAAAGACACAGAGCAGACAAGGGAGATACTTGAGGAGTGTGTTTTGAGAGAAAACCAAAGCAGTCCTGTGGATCATCAGGATAGATGATGTCCTGTCCATAACCATCCTTTAAAAAAAAAAACTAGTTTGAGACTGAGTTCCTTCCTTCTACTATTTGCTGTATCAGGCCTAGCAGGGTCACAACAGTGTGCAAGAAGGAGGAGGAATAAAATATACATACACAGCTTCCAGCAGTAAGAAAAGACCATTTAATCAATGCAGGCCATTTTACATGACTTACAATATTACTAATATTCTCTAATATCAATCTGAAATAAGACTCTTACTTACTGTATAAGTTTCCTCTGCAAAACATGGTTTAGTACTCCCTGGTTTAGAAAGACTACCCACTATTTGGTAGACTCCTTCCTTTGGCCTAACAGAAACTTCTTCAACAGCTGAATTATTTTCATCTTCCTCCTCCTCACTGTCTCCTATGCTTTCAAGTGATGCCCCAACAACACATCTGGATAAATACTGCAATATACAAAGACACATATTTGTATGCAAGTATATATTGAGCGCTACACAGCTTCTCATGATCTTGGGAAGACACCAACTGTGACTAGCCCGGATCCCGCCGTAGGTAACAGCTCAGAACACGGCTTTCCAACGGGAAAACCTTAGGGACTCCTCAGCCTCAGCTGTAATGTTTTGTCTCGATTTCTGTCCCGTGCCTCGGAGCCAAAGGCGTGGGGAAGTCCCTGAGGCCGCCTGGCTGTAAGCGGCCCCCTCTCAGGCAGGTGTTACCTCACAGAGAAGTTACCCCTCCCCACACTCATCACCTGCGGCCCGAGGTCTCCCGACCTGCTTTATCCACACCTCCAGCTCCTCTCATTCTTATTCCGTCTTATCTTAACCCCTTCTTGCCCTCAGTCCGACTCCTCAGCAGCTAGCTTAGGTCACCCCAGCTCCCCGGCTCCCTGCCGCGCTGCCGGCCGCAGGTAGCGCGGGCGGGCGGGCGGGCGGTGGCGCCTCAGGCAGAGACCGCCGAGGAAGAAGCCACGGCCGCGAGCAGCTGCGGGCCGCCCCTCGCCGTCACCTCGCCGACGCCGCGGCCGCAGTAAGAGTCGAGGTGGTTGAGGAAGACCCGGCAGTTCGGCGCCGGTCCCGCCGCCATCACCACAGCCTACGCCGGGAACGCGGCCCGTTGCTACGGGACGCAGCGGGCGCTGCGGCCTTCCCTTCCCTGGCAGGCGGCGCGGGGCGCTGCGGGGGCCGCTCCTCTGCTGCGGGCCGTCGGCGGGGTGAACAGGCACGGCGGGTGTACGTGTGCCGCTTTTCTAATACCTGCATCAATGTATCCTCGGGCAAACAGCGCCAGTCGGCACAGAAGGGACTTTCCCTAAGTTCTAGACGCCGCACAGTGCAGATCTACGTGCTACTGCCGAGACCGAAAGTAGCTGTCAGGCGGGCGGGCATCGTGTCAGCTAGCGGGCAGGCTTTGAGGCTTTTAGGAAATTCACAGATCAACTGCTACGGTAGGCCAAGCAGCACTTATTCGGGGGTTTGGATAGTGCAAACAGTAACAGAGGGGTGAAGGATTACCCAGAAGTAACCCAGACACAGCTGAATGACATAGCTTTCCCCATTTCCGAGTTCACACTGCAGTACATTATAAGAAACACCACCAGTTTCTTCTGGTAACACCTACAAACCACCTGTTTTGAAAGTATTTCTCAGCTTAGGTTTATAATAAGCACGCAGAATGACAAAGCATTGTAAAGATGTCCAAGAAAAAAAATATCCTAGCAATGTAACATTAAATTTGGCATTTTTCCACTTGTATTACTAATACTTCTTTTCCAAGTCCCTCTTTACAACTGCCTACCTTGTTTTTTCATAACAAAGTTTCAGCAGATACAAGTTTGCAGGCAAAGGTTTTCAAATACTTGTTAACTATTTGATATTTAAGTTCTTTTCATAGGCATGATAACTTCAGTTGTTCACTCCCCCCTTTCCAGCAGCTCCCCCCACCCCCACCCCCCCACCCCAAGAAAACAATACCACACTGGTGCATTTACTTAATGCTTTAATCATTGAAATTGAGCAAGTAAACCAGTCGCAAGGAAAAATATTCGAATATAAATTTGGTAAAGTACATTCTCCTCACAGAGGACTAACCACGTGCCACAAACCTGTGTGCAAAAAGAGAGCCTATGAACAATTTTTAGAGCATGGAAGCACACCCTAAGGTAGAAGATTAGTATCAGAAGTTTCAACCTAAATAGATAATAACCACAAAATTAAGCTCTGGAAAACAGAAGCAATAACTACAGTTGTCTTGTCAGTCATAATTGTACATCACTACCCCAAAGCTATTACAAAAGCTCTACTAGGCTTCTCCAATTAATATAACTAACCCTTAGCAGGTAGAAGTCAATATAGCTCTACTGAAGTCACTGGAATCTGTGACTTCATGAGAACCGATGTATTCCAAAGTGTGGCCCCAAAAAAGCTACTGCATGTACTTGTCACAAAAGCATGGCAGAATAATGGCAGGATTATTTAAATAAAGATGCACAATTACTTAATACTCCAAGAATACAAAAAGTATGAACATCACAGAATGTTAGTTCAACAGTAGTGGTATTTCTAACCAACTGTAATTTTTAAAAAGTCAGCCATTCAGTATGTACTTGAAAAGTTACAGCACAACAACAGGTGTATAAAGAGATCTGTACCAGGTTTTAAGTAGAAAATACAAGTTATATCTTGCAGTTTGTATTAGTCTTAGCAAATTTCATACAGCCTTTGGTTTCAAACCAATACAATGCAATTGACATTGCAGTGCTTACTTAGTATTCATCAGGAGAGGATGCTGTACAATTGAGGGAGAAAACGTGAAAAACAGGTGTAGCAAAGTACTGTACTATAGAAAGTAAAGGCTGAAGCAAAAATAGTCTTGGGTATATCCTGTACATCATGTAAACACACATTCAGAATAGTAAACAGGCTAAAACGTCTTCCAAGCCTCCCAGTTATAATATAGCATATTTATACATATATATAGCATATATAACATAGTCTTTAGGAAATGTAGCCCATTACATCCCAATTCTGTGCTTAACTCATTTGCAATTCAGACAATACATTCATATATTAGCAGTACCTCTCATTTATTAGTTCGAGTTTGCTGGTTGCCGTAGACAAGGACAGATCAAACAATACTGAGCCTTGCTTTTAACTCAAATACTGTCACTATATAAGCAATGCTCAACTGTTCAAGAACCATCTTTCTTGTTACCAAAACTGAGCATTTTCAGATTTATGTATAGCAAATCAAGCTGAAATTCTGTTCTTTGCAAAACAGTAGTTTTCCCAATTATTCTTCATTAATTGGGTAGAGCAAGTAGTCTCTATTTTAAAAAGCAGGTGTGAAAACTACTAGTAAGCACAAAAAAAATATTACTACTTGTATATGTAACATTCAGTCTCTATATTTTTTTATAGTTTTGGATAACACTTTGAAAAGAGACCAAATGTTCTGAATGTGGTAAGCAGCAACTTACTTGCTCACCTACAACAAAAAAAGAAAGTAAAATTAAGAAACTTTTTTGTTATTTATTGAAATGGCTTTTAATAGTGTTGCAATATACACAAATCTACTGTAGCAAAATGTTATAGAGTAGTACTAGCATGAATTAGATATTAATGCAAGAAATGAAGCTTAAGATGTTTGTGATTATGTTTGTAAGAAAGATCTCTGTGCCTTATACTAAGAATTCCTTCTAGCATTAAATCTTCCTCACACCTGGGTAAATCATGACTGACTATCTTTCTTCAAAGCTTCTAGTCTTTGCAGTAATGCATTTCCAAAGACCTCCCGATAAGCAGGGCTGAGAGAGTCCAGTAACGAGTAGACAGTTTCATGGTACGGAGTTTGCAGTCTGTCATCAGTCTGATCAAAATCATAAGCTACTACCTGCAACAAAGAAATGACTGGTTAAATTTCTGTGGTTAGGTCCACCTTGCAATAGGAAAGAGCTATCATAACATTTAACTTTGCCAGTCAGGGTAGAACAGTAATATGAGAACAAAAGTTACTGAATTTAAATCGCAGTCTGTGCTTTCTACTATGGAGCTTAGTGGTAATACAGTATTTCGACAATTTCAAATACCTTTTGTCCCAAACTCAGAATATTAGTAAAATATATCATTATGACCTTTGCAATGAAGTCTTACATCTGCATGTTTGCACAAAAAAAATACAAATGGTGCAAAAAAAGGGTTGTATATATGCTGTTTTACCAACTTATCTGGGTACACGAGAAACCCAAAGACTCGCGTGCCTATAACAAATTGCTGCTTTGATCTTCATCATTTTGTGTCTCAAATAAATGCCTGTCTTTTCATCAACTTCCTTTCTTGCTTTGTTGGAAGAAACTAGTTAAAAGTTCCACTTTCTAGGAGAAAACACGTAGGAACAGGCTTTCATAAAAGTACAAGAGGAATATGTATGCTGTTTTGGTGTCACTGAAGAATTTTTCTAGGCACCTTTTGAAAACAACAACTGTTCAAAACAATGAGGCTTAAGATATTATTAAAAAATGAGTTTACCCTGAGTCCTGCTTCGGTGAGCTCCAGGCAGTATCTATTCCTTTCCCTGGTTTCCACATTGATATAAGCCACATCCACTGCACAGGGAAGGGTTTTTGAGACAAACATGTTGCTGACAGCAAACAGAACATCATTCACAACAGCTTCAGCCTCTAGTCTCATATCTTTCACATCTGTTCCTTCAAAGTCTCTATAATCAGAATCCTCTTCAAACCCCACATTATTGGGCAACTCCATGGGATTGCATTCAGTCTCCATTCTGCATATGGAAACATTTATTTTAGATTTATTATATCATTACACTCCATATATATTAATACCATAAATCAAGAGATACATCTCAAGCAGACATAATTAACGTTGTCCAAAAAAAGGGGAAAATGAGACCTAGTGACTTCCGTAACTCGTGACAGTTCAGAGAACTCAAACACAAGATGTCAAGCACAAGTGCCGAAGGTTACGCCAGCACACAGAAGCAGTTACCACTGAAGCTGCTGCTTCTTATGCAAATAACTTGCATTCTGTTGTATAAGACGCTGTTATGATTCAGCAATAATTAAGTCTGCATTTTGCTGATCCTGAATGCAATAGGAAGACAAGTCACGCCAGGAAAAAGGAAAGAAAAACCTACTGCTGAAAAATTGATGAAAGACTAAATGGTTTACCAGAGACTATAAAGACATATTAACAGCAGCTTCTTGTTTACATTCACTAAAGAACAATTCTCTTGCTTAGCTTTTATGCACAACTGTCAAAACATTTCAGAGACAGACATCGCTGGCCTCTGTAAGCAACTGTCACCAAAAGGGGACGAGCTCTGTGGGGGTTACCACCACAGCTGCTCCAGCACCTGACTCTCAGGTACCAGCTGTGCCAGGAGGCCGCAGCTAAAGCGCGCCCAGAGAAACCCCCCGGGCCAGCGGGGAGAGCCCCTGGGCCGCTGCCCCGGGAGCCCAGCACCGCTGCCGGGAGGGGACGCGGGCTGGCAGTCACCGCTCGGCGACGCGCAAGACGTTTGCTCGGTCAGATTCATCCATTCCCACAAAACAAAACAAAACCAAACCAAACAAACAAACAAAAAAAAAAACAAAACCCACACAAACTCTGCTGACATGGAAGGGGAAGGCAGCATAAGTGAGTGTCAAAAATGCCCTCAGAAATCTGGAAGGCAGGCAAGTGCTCTAACTCCCAATATTCAGGTTAAAAACAATGACCCAGCTCACCAGAGCAGTGACTGAGACCAGCACATGCTGCAAGGGGAAGCACAGCACTGGCACATGCTCTAGCAATTATGCAAGCCAGAGCAGGACCCTCGGGTCAGACCCTGGAAAGCATCTCTGGGCTGCCCACTGAGCAGCAGCACACACACCTGGCTGCCATTTCACCTGCTATCTACAGCTCTAGAGCTTTAGGAAAACCTTGGACTTGGTGAACACTGTGAGGATGAGCCACTTATGGGGCAGTGAAAGAATATTCTGTCACCTTGCAAGGTGTTTAGCTTTTTGCAATAGACCACACAATACTCAATTCTCCTGCCAGGGGACCTGAGAAAGCAAAGTGATGGGTCCAAAGTGATGGGTTTCCCCAGACCTAACCTGCATTTCCTCCTTCCCCATCCATACACACATGGCTCAGGCCATCGCTGTGCAGGGCTTGGCTCAGTGTCCCCACTGAGTTATGGGGTTATTATTTTATTATTATTATTATTATTATTATTATTATTATTATTATTATTATTATAATATATAATATATATAATATTATTATTATATATATTATGAATGGGGTGTTAAAACTCCCATAGCCAGACTGCAGGTTGCCAGGGCATAAGGGAAGATGACTGCTGTCTCCCTCCACCCCAAACTATATTTGTTCTAGCTATAAGATTAGGAATTAATATTAAATGTCCATGCTGCTTTTGCATTCTATTATTTTTCTTGTAGTCATCTGAGGACTACATTAGGAATTTTCTTCCATGAAATGCTTTTAGGCTTTACCTTGGAATTAAACATGTCTATAGAAAATCAAGCTTTCAAAAAACCCCACATTTAACAGCTGGATACAACATTTGGCTTTCCCAGGTCATTAGTACTTAAGAACAGTTAATTTATGAGACTACAAGGTTACAGAGAGACTGTCAATTAAAAGGATCGCACTTCTTTCTACTTCAAGCTTTGTCTGCGGAGCGTTCCAGTTAAACAAATTGTCTCTTTTCTTTTCTTTAATGCAAGTTATGCTAAAGGGAAAGAGCCATCAGCTCTTCAATATTCCGGTAACTGTCACGATAATGGGTCATTTTTCTTCAGCCTCCAATTCATGGAGTCGTGTCCTTTTATACAGTACTTTCACATCTCAGATTTGTGCTTGCAAACTTTAAAATATGAATTTGGAAAGCTAAAAAAAAGTAAATCACAGAAGCTCATGTAATACACACTTGATGTCCTTCTTAAATTCCAGAACTTATGGCAACCTAAGAATTTCTTTGGGATATGGTACATGATTTGTGAGTATGTACGTGAGGCAAGCAGGACTTGGTTACCTATACTGGTTTTCTTGCTTCAATCACCAGGAACCTGATCACATAGTGACACCCAGCCTTCATCATCAGGGCTTAACACCTCTGCAGTAATTTTGGTTTCTGTTTCACCTCTAATATGTAGTAGGTGAGAAAAGCAGATGTATGTAAAATAAAAAGATGGGGGGAGGGATTTAAAAAAAAGAAAAAAAAATTACAGACCGCCTCGCAATTCAGCAATGTATTTAGAAGTACAATCTAATTCTAGCTCATTAACAGATCTCCAATAGCCAGCATCTATTTTAAGATGAAAATGTAATCATACTTCACAAGTCTGTATAAAAAGGTGACACAATTCCTGCTTTCAACAATAAAAATAAACATCACTCCATAAAGAATAAGAAACTCAGCCTGAAAAAGGCAATTTAAGAATATAGAAAAAATAATTATTTTGTAACAGTCCAATTATACACTCAATAGGGAAGCACCATTTCCAATTTATAATGAAGCACTTCTTAAACATCCCTGTTGTCAAGCTCAGAATACACCAGTTGAAACTCATTCCCTGCCAAAAGTAAGAAATTCAAGTATTTTCATTTCCTTCAGTTTTAAAGCATTTTTTTTTTTCCCCCCCTAATCAGTTCTAATTACACTGATGTAGGCCCATACCTCATACAGGTATGTCAGTATTTCCATTATCAGGCCTTGTTAAGAAATATGCTTTCAAGAAGATATTGGCATATGATTACCTTAGCATGAACAAAAACAGATTTTACAAAATCTGACATCAAAAGTTACTTCTGCAGAAAGCGAAGGAAATCAAAACCTAACTTGCACATCAGTAGACACTTGTAAATTCAATGAAATAAAAAGGGCACAAAGCATGTGAAGGATAACTGACTACATATTAATACTCAGGTGGATATAGAGGAGACAGGGATCCAGGGATCCAGATATGGCCTTCTTTGTTCATCTTCCATCTTTGTGACTTGTGTCCCAAACTAAATGGCTGTAGGTGGAGCGAGTTTCCTCCCGCTCAGATTTCAGTGAAGAACTGGAACCTACATCTGTTCTGAATTATGGCTATAACTTACACTTGATGTTACCATTACCCAAAGCAAAGCTTTCGCTGTCTTGGACAATAACAGCACATTATTATTACACTAGTACTGCCAGAGCAGCATAGCTTTGATAGCACATGCATGTAGTTGTTACTCTCACATCACTACAATACTGTTCATCTAAAAAGCTATACTCCAAAACAACCATTTTGAGGGCTGCTGGAATATGTACTGGAATGAGAAACAAAACATAACCTGCTCCCCACAAACATGGGGCACACAGACTACGCACCTGGGCTGCAACGAAACTCATTCATAACCGCAGCCAAAGGGTTGTTTCCTTTTTTTCTAACCTCTGGCAGGCTTTGAACAATCAGGTTTAGCTTCATTGCCAGTCCTTCTCCTGAACCAGCTGCAACTCATCATATTATAACCCCATCTTCAATTGCTCAATCTATCCTTCTGAGGGCACATTTCCTTGTGTTAAGCCACATTATTGGCCTGTGTCTCCCTATTTTTTCAGATTCTCCTAAGATCTGCTCTTTTAATATTCAATATGTGCTTTTCCCACACACAGTACACGAAATAAATTGATTCCATCACTCCTAACATTTTAAAAATGCAAACACATGCATGTGGCATAAGATGCATGTTACAACCCACATACAGTTAAAATTACTGTAAGTCTGCCAAGTTGCATTTTGCAACCACCAAAGCCGGGGGGGGGAAGGGGGGCGGGGAGTGTTAAATCAGATGTAAAAAAATTGTATATTCTCCTGTGGTGAGAAGTTTCATGCCAAGATTTAACACAGGATGTATAAACTTTTATAGTTAAGTTACACAGCTCTGAAAATAACTTTTTTTCCTGATGGAGATACTGAAACACCTTAGGTGCAATAGCATATACTGACCATCCTGAAATCCTCATAGGTGGTTTGTGTGAACCACAGCTAACTATAGTACCACACACAGTAATACAAATCATACCCTACACTGAGGTGTATAATATCAATATATGCTACATAGTTATGTAAGAATGAAAACAGCAAAATAAAAAATAGACTGAGACTTATAAAAAATAGAACTCAGAATTTCCATTTGGACTCCAGTCTTCATTTCACCTATATGTTCCTGCTCTTCTGTTAACAAACATAATTGTAATAATACAGAATTTTAACAAATTGTAATAAATAACAATTTCAAATCCTTGCAATGCCCAAGTAGAAAAGAGCAGACACAATGTAGTGACTTAAGAAATACCAATTTAAGTCTTGTATACAACTCAAATGTGAGGTAGAATTCTTGAGGATTCCAAACTCCTATTTCTGTTTTTATTATTTACCTTTTACAGGGAAATTGTTTTGAAACCAAATGCACGTTTCACAAGTTAAGTATCTATTGGGTTTAGTGTAATATTCAGTAAACTGCTTAGTATAACTGATGTGCTTGCATGAGTGCGCACAAGGGCGTATCTACAACCAGAAAATGTTTTAAATCCAGACATGACTGATATTCTAGTATTCCATGAAGTAAATGTTATTCGTATTTCACTGCTGGGAAGCAAACAAATTCAAACGCCTCCAACAGCATCACTGAGAGATCCTAGTGAATTAACCCATATATCCGGAGGCCAAGGTATTACAACTGCATCAGTGGAGAATCTGTAATGCTACACCATCTGCTACTACAGGCGGAAGCTCAACCGCAACAACACTCAGTACTTTGACACAGTAGAGATACCAAGGAAGGGAAACTCATTCTGTAATTTCTTCCATATATTTAATGAAGAATTCAATAACGGACCTTCAGTCCTATTTATCGTTAGTTTATAAATGGCTACATTTGCAATTACAGGTATCAGCTGACTCCATCAGTATTTCACTTCCATAGAAATGAAGTTTCCAACTCTAGAAGTCACTGTATTTTCCAACTTACCTAGTGTGATGTAGCTGGTATACAGAGCAAAAGCACCACAAGATTTAAGTGGTACACAGACTGCATCTCATGTCTCCATACAGCAGCACCTTCCACTTATCTGCATATGGCCATTGCTTGTGTATCAAAAACCAATACTTTTTTGTCTGCTTTCATTTCAGAAAAGTTGGCTGTCGTGCACAATATACTTTAACCATCATTTAAAACATCCCTTGTCAGTGGAATTCCATCTTGTCTATCTAAGGAAATATTGTGCTACAAAGATTCCACTAAAACCATCCCAGCTCGCTACCTGTCAGGCAGCTGAAGGCACTCGCTCGGGCAGCCTGCAGCTGGAGAGTATTATAGCTCACAAATGCTGCCAGTATCAGTGAGACAGCAAGTAGCAGACAGTTCATTTTACAAAAACTTAATGGAGTGTATGGCCCTGGCTGCCTAATACAAGCACTGTCAAGCCATCTAAGCAAAAAGTCTCAGCTGTCACTGCTGACAAGCTGAGCAGAATTATTTGTCACACTACAATAGGTAAGAGACCAGTAGAGTGGTATATGGTGAGATTCCCATACATCTCCATGCTGCAGCCTCAAGACAGCACACATATGGTTTCCCGCAATACACTGGCAGTATAATGTAATCTTACTACAAGGCAGTACAGTTAAAATGTTATTCTTTCATCTTTGTATTTTAACTACATTGTCTTCCTTTTCGCTCAGTGTTTTACATCTTCTAGTTAAGTAGCCTTTGACCTCCCCTTCATATTTTCTGAAAAAGACAGCATGCAAACCCCTGAATAATCTCTGGGTCATTAGCTAGTGTAATCTATGTCATCAATATGTCAAATTACACAGGCTAAAGAACGAACCCAATGCATCTTTCTATAACATAAAAGCTTTCGTCTGGATACTTCTCGCTCCATCGAAAAGGCTATCATTTATTATCTCTCAGCACACATGTAATCATTAACAAAGATTTCCAAAAAGCTAATTCTTTCCTCACTGGTGTTTACACACCAAAGCTCTCATTATCCAGAGTACTAGACTTACAGTCTTCTTCTTTAGGATATATACCATCCTCCTACAAACAGAAATGTGGCCTTAAATTCTACTGTTCCTCACAAGAGAAGGGAAATGAATGGTTTTCATTTATCAGCATTTACCCTGCAAAACCACATTGATATTAACACTGAACAACTGTAACCACAAAGGTGTATGTTCTCTTAAAAACTCATCAATTACTTGAAACTCATATAAAAAAGTTGCTCAAGAACATCGGTCAAGAACTATGAAACAAACTACTTTGGACAGGAGCCAGGCATTTTTATCTGATGCACAGGTGTTGATCAGGTCCTAATACCTATTATATAATCAAAAATAAATTCATTTAATTTGTAACTACTACTATATTGTACTAGCATAGCCTTCATAACATCATTTTCTGTTCCATCTGCCTGCTGCAGCTCATCAAATCTAATATGCAAGTTATTCTGGACACATGTTTTTTTTATGGAATGATTCTTGGCAATAAAGCACAGTACAGCTCAGGTCCTCAATAAAGGCCTCCTGTTGTTAACATAATGCATATGGCAGCATCATGGCCCAACTAATTCACACCCTGAAATCTGGGGTTTTTCACTGACCCGCCACAGAAATGTAGGTGGCTCTGTATTCTCTGTGCTTCTGATCATACCCTTTTTACCCACCTGGTATACTCTAGAAAATAATCTCTACAGGTGATGGAATTTCTCTACTGCTTATGTAACACCTTGTAAAAATAAGGACCTGAACAGTACTAAGCCACGTACTCTAGATTTTCCTGTAATACCTATAAATATTTAAGCCTTTATTAAGGCTTTTATATATATATATATACATATACACACACACACACAGAGTCCAGCAGTGTTTTTCAGAAAGTACTTAAGTAGGCTAAAGACCTATAAGCATTTAGGATCACTGCCATCAACTCATTGTCTGATATGGAGGACAACGAAGTACCTAGAAATATTACTAGTTTGGAATATTTCTCTTTTTTTAATTGTTTTAACACACTGAGTATATGAATGAAAAACAGGAAGCTTTGCCCATCTGTCCTTTATTGAAGGTTACTTACTAACTTTGAGAATATAATTTTACTTGGTAACACTTTAAAAAAAAAGTTATCTCAAAACCAAATTTCAAATGTCTGTAAATATACCGTCAAAATGATTATAATGAAGGTTATTTAGTAGTTCTAGTCTCCAAGATCGATAACCCTACAAGACAAAATGCCTGCATGAGAGTATTTTTTTATTCAGTAAGAGTTCGTCCAGGACCAACAGTTAAATTGATGCACTGAGAGGGGCAACTATTTAGTAATAAAAATTGTTATTCAAGTAAGGCAGTAGCACTACAAAAGGTTTATGCTCATAATATCATGCTGAAATTCTTTATGAACATTTTGTAAAATTATTTAAAAGCATACATATTGTCAAACACTGATATATGTGTCCTTTTCTGCATGTGACATTAATGAGTAACCAATTTATCATTCACAAAAGGGTTGATGACTAGTCTGAAAACAAACACCAATAAAAAATGTATTTTAAAGCAACTCTCTCAACCCATACTTAACTAACACTGGCACCCATTACCACATGCAGATATGCAAACTGAATGTCTATGCATTTTTTGTCTAAATTTGTCTGCATTTATATTTTGTCTAAATGACAAAAGAACTATTTAACAGGTTGGATCAGACCAGCTCTGCAAAAGAAACATAACAGTGTTAAGTTTGAAGTGCCCAATCTCCTCCTCCTAGGCAATACAAAACCTGTATTCCTCTCACAGATAGATTTCTTACTCAAAGTTTTAAGAAAAGAATCTTAAGAAAGAGTGAAGTAATATCAAGAAATTAAAGTAATAATACAGGCTAAGTTGAGTTATACAGGGTTGTCAGACAAGGATGAGAACTGTGCAAGTGACAGAAAATAACAGATAGAGGCACAGCCAGCTACGCTGTACAAATGCCCGTTTTGCTTGCTCGCTCCTGACACGTCTTGCTTTGCATCCAGGGCCCACTACTAAACTGACAGCTGGCATGGAGTGCCACTTCTTAGGTTCAGTCCTTCGGTCTGGAAAATGCTATGAGGTTGTCACTGCATGTGGTACAAGTACTTTGCCACCCTACTTCCCCGACAATGAAATGGTCCCATTATCCCAAAGGCAGTTCTTTCTCACACAAATTTTCAAAGAAGATTTACACAGTATTCATCCTCACTAAACTACTAGAAGCAACAATTGATACATATAGCAAGAAAGGAAAAAGCCCAAAAGAGTAAAATTCAGCTAGGAGTATCATTACCTAATCTTTTATTTGACATTTATTAAATTTAGGAGTTTATGATTGTTTCAACTAAAATTAAAAAAGGAAACTTCAGCGTGTCACCTCATCTCACAACAACCTTCCCCACTTTCAAATAGCCAGTGGGTATTTCTATAGTATTTCCTGCACGCTGTAGGAGGGTAATAAAATTTTCACCTTATCTACAGTAAGAAATCCACATTACAAACATGAGGCCTAACAAAACTATTATTATGTATTACTTTTCTTCACACAAATATACATACACCTACAAAACCAAGTCAAGAACCTGCCTTATAAAAAGAAAGTTACAGAAAGAAAAAGAAGTACATCACTGGAGCTGAGAGCTGTTCCCTATGGCTGAAATTCATTCATGGACAGAAGACGCGTACATAGTTTAAACTCTATCCAATTCTTCAAAAGACAGCCACACACACACATGAACGCTGCAGAGTTGATTTTGCCTCCCAGTTGAGGCAAGCTGCCCTAGCTCTGACACAATCAGCACCTTCCTTAACGAAGGACTGAGGGAGGTGCACTGGGCTTCAGAAGGCAGGCTTTTACATTCACCACCAAGAAAGAGCTGTATCGATGATGACGTAAAGCCTAAGCTGTGGGGATGCTGAACTAAGTTGTGGCATCGCAACTATAATATTGTGGATTTGCAGAATCAAAGGGGGGGGGGGGGGAAGATGTTAAAACTAATCATGAATGAAAATTAGAGTACATTTGAGAAATAGGTGTGTAAAGGTAGATGCTTGCTAATTCACACTATTGAAAGTGCTTAACAAGTGAGCAGCTAAACTGCTCAATGGGTGCTCAAAGGACCTAAAAAAGCCAGCACAGACCGCATTAAATTTCATTAACTCAGGCTTCCAAAAAACCTCTGTCACCATACAAGCAGCAAATCATGTTTTGAATGCAGTTAATCAGCCACACAATGAGAACAGAGAGGGACAACCATAAACAGAAACGCAAGTACTTCAAAAGTGGTTTTTTTTATAATGTTAGCTTTCAAAGAGACCTATGCTTAAATTTTACTCACTAAGTGAACTCCTCCCTAACTATTTAGACAAACAGTTATCAATGTTATATCCTACTTCCTAAGATATCAACTCAATCACACAGATCAAAAAAACAAGATTATAACATCCTAATGACACAGAAATGCATAACATCAAATGGTCAAAGATAATCACATAATTCAATAGAAAATTAAGAAGGTTAAACCACTAACAATTTAATTAAAGCCAAAGTACCAAAATAATCATAAAGTTACAAAATTACAAGACATTAATGCAACTTCTAAATGTAAATACAAATTTAAGATTTTTGTCTTGTACAAACAGAAAAGACCAAATAAGACATGCTTTATCATTAAAAAACCTCCACAAAGAATCAACACACATTTATGAACTTTCTGGTCCATCCAGTGTTTCCTTTTCCATAAAAGCTTCAAAGTGAGTATTTTGAGGCATCTATTCAGAACCACTTAGTAAGCCTCTACTGCAAGATTTCAAGAACTATGTGTGTTGGCACAAGTGAAGTGCGACATACTGACTGCATCGTAAAAACGTCAAGACTGACATTCACAGTTGTAGCAATTCATCTAGATAGCACTGCAATATATCTTCACTTCCATGTGCAAAGAAACAAGGTCTAAACATTAAAAACTTGCCGCATGCCAGTGAAATAAGAGTCTTCTTATTAAAAGCTTTCATCCCAGACTGGAAGATATGCAAGGCTTTGCTGGTTGCTCTGGAGGCACAAATAAGAAAGCTGCTTTTGACCAGGAGATAATAGCAAATTGCAGCAGCAGGGTCATTTACATGGCTGCATTATCTGATCCTAAAGATCCTGTCACTGACTCTGCTCTGCCTGACACACAAAGGGAGGCGAGCCCAGAGTGAGTTCTCCTCATCACTTGCAAGCAGCTGGCAAGGACCAAGTCTCCTGGCAAACAGCACTAGGAAGAAGAGGCAAGCAGAACTGATCACCTAAAATCACACCTCACTCTCCCACATCCCATCCCAAATCTCACAAATTCATAATTACTAAAGCTTCAGGAGACAAGAAAAAGTAGAAAGTAGAACGGCTTACCTGGAAAATGAGAAAGTAGTAACTACTGGCACATAATTCTTGCCCTTCTCAATATCCTAGCTATTTCTGAGCTTTAATCAGCCATCTCCTCCCCTAAAATCTGCCATGCAACGAAAGGCATACCCCAGAATGGAATTTTTAATATCAGCTCCTTGTGGGACCAAACTGATATATTTTAGCCCATTTCTTTTTAATAAATGCAACGATTTTAATCAAATTTGTTCAGAGGACAGAAGATTAGTTAAAGAACAGAAGTAAATGAAACATTAAATTAAGGTACTGTTGGGAATTAAAATTGTAATTTTATGTTATTATCAGTGGTATATTATGAATAAAGAATATGCAATATGCAATTAATATGCAGCACAATATGAACAGCATTTGAGAAAAATGAATTTGGTATGTAGGACAGAAAGGTCATGAATTCTTAAACCCAATTCAATTTGCTTTACTCTGTTCAATTTTCCCATGGGCATCTGTTTAAATATTTCCAGGTATGGGAAAACTCACTATTTAATTCTGAAATATTTTAAGGCAATTAGGGTTCCTGACAAGTAACCCAGTGTATTTCCTATACAAATCAACGCGCTACCCCTTGTAAGCTTGTTTCTGTTTGAGCAGATAGCTGCTTCCCACCCACAGCTATGTAGAAATCATTGGACAAAGACCAGCAGTTCATAAGAATAAGTCAAAGAGTAGAATTGTGCCACTAATTAAAAGAATTAAAATATTCTTAAAACTTAATCTAAACTTAGATCTTACCCGAGATTTAAATGTATTATTCAGGGTCACGAACCAGTGCACAAAATTACATTTTCCTAAGCCACTCACTGTTCTGTTCATGGGTATTTCGAGTGAGAAGATAGGAAGTAATGTCCTATCAGACTAGAAGTACGTTCCACCTGGAAGTATCACCAAGAGGAACAGCAAAAGTACCCAGGAAATAAGACAAATACGCTGCATATTACCGAATGCCCATTTGATTTAAAAACATTTGCATTTACACTTATGTTAAATTAGTTTTTCACGATCAAGACAATAGAGACACTGCTACTTGACTTCGGCATTTTTTGTGTAACACTAATATCACTAAGGACTTAATCACGCTTTTTATGAGCGCTACAGGTTTCTGTACAAACTACACCCAAAGATTAGCACATATGTTTTGAATTCACAGGTATCCGAAACCTTCAGAAATCAAACAGCCAATATAAAATTTTCTTTCATTGCCACTTGACACCACTGAGGTGCAACAGTGCATAAAACAAAGTACAGGTGTGTACACAGGCATGGGCACAATCAGACTCTGTGGTATGCATTAGGGAGCCTGTTTCCAGATTCCTTAACCTTCCCTTTCCTATCCCTTCTCTCTCTTTCTCTTCCCCAGGCAACCAGATTCTTTAAGCACAACGGTGCTCAAACAGAAACTGCATGCATGGAGTTCTGTTTTGTATACTAAATATATACATGGAAGGAAAGAGACAGTCCACTGGTTTGCAAATCTCAGTCGTAATTGCAACAGTCAACTTCATAGATGTGTTAAAGTTTAAGAAGACTTTTTTTCTTTTGTTTAAGAAGATAAACCTATATTACTTTCAAGCTTACATGAAACCAGCGATTTCTTAATCAATTACATAAAGCCATTCATTTTAACCATCCAGTCAAACTGCAGAGATTCACAATTACCTGCTTATTCCAACCCATGTAATCTATTGACATCTCATTTCTAATAAATCCTGTTTCATACTTCAAATACATTCAGCTGAATGTACATTTTTGACAAACAGCATTCATAGAGGGCAACTGTGATCATCCAGACTGACCTTCTACACTGCACAGGACAAAGAATTTAACTCTGTAATTTCTGCATTGAGCTCACATGCATCTAGCTGAGTTAGAACACACCTTTTAGAGTGATATACAACCTTGATCTAAATGTTTAAATCAACAGCAATAACATAATTTGGTTAATTTAGTGTTTTGGATTTCTCTATGTACAGCTGTGACCCTCAGATTCACAAAACTAGTGGACTAATTTCTTCCATACATTCAGTGCACAGGTCAAATTCCCAACTTGAATCCTAAGGTTCAAGCATTTGATAAATCCTCTCGATTTCAAAAGACAATTATCACTTCCCGTCAGATCTGAGGCCCAGTATTAGACCCAAAGTTCCATTCTATGCACAAGAAAACACAGCGAGACACCTACAGCTATCAAACAAGTTCTGTAAAGCCAGCTCATTTGTCCACAAATAAATAATGTACAGCAAAAGCAATATATGATGAATACTACTGACTACCAAAGACGAGTATTATTGCAGCTCAGAGATCAGTAATTCTGTGTTTTAACTTGTCAAGTTATAACAATACATCTCATGTGAACTTCTTAACACAGATATCAAAGAAGTTGAAATTTCAAGAGTCTCATGAAGATTTTCCATGAAGGGGGGTTTTGTGAAGTAGTACTCTTTTTCCAGGAGCCAGCTCCAGTATACATTTAAATACACTGTTCTTTCTAAAACAAAGAGAACACCATTGACCATTTCTAAAATTCCAAGTGCAAGAATTTGGTTTTATTTTAACTTATAAAATCAGTTGCGTGTTCTGATATAAAACTACAGACACCATACTTGTGTCATGCAATTGCACAGCTGAGAAACTGAAGGTATTTATGCTTAAAGATCTATCAGCGCTTGGCAACAGGGACCAAGGTGACACTAACCTCACCTAATGAGAATTACTTACATGGTTATGTGCATTAACTTCCAAGTACAGTAGCTTTGAACAATTATCTGTTTCACAGCCCTCATGAAGAGGGCCTCCCGGCCATCTCTCTCCTTTTGGATGTTTACTGAGCCATAATCTAACTAAATGTCCTCAGACAGGCTGCCATATATCTCCATATGTTCATGGTAAGAGATGATCTAACCAAGCATGACAGCAAGAAACTAAGATAATAATTTATATTACCAAAAGTCTTTCCTCTATGGGGAACACCTAAGTCAACATTCAAAGGAAATCTGACAAGTGGACAAAAGGCTTCACCTGAAAATACATTCTTTATTTTGGTGCTGTTAACCTGATATCTTCTGTCAAAAAAAGAAAAAAAAAATGCTCCTCTTTTTCACTATGTTTAAGGCATAAACACATTTACCTATAATATCTCTGCTTCCCATCTTGATTATTTCAATGCATTCCTGGTTAAGTCATATCTTACTTCTACTCAGAAAAGATAAATAGTTCTGCTTTCTTTAAAATAAGGATGAGTGTACGCTGAAGAGACATTTTCTCGAGGAAATTAGATGGCTCTGAAAATTTCAAAAGCAAGTTCTAAGTCACAGAGTTTTATTTTTTCAAAGCATTCAGCTATAATTTCCTTTTACCTCACCCCTTACTTCATTACTGCAATTACTTTAGATGATCAAGTGTAAGAGAAAAAAAAAAAAACCTGCAAGCAGAAGGCAGCAAAATCTTTTCAACGATTAAACTTTGCCTTTGAAATTCCTATTTACATATGATTTGGTAATCTAAGAGCAAACAGGAAATCTGCAGATTAAGAATATTTTTCTAGGTGAAGCACATTTTAACGAACAATAGGTACCTTTTGAGATACTTACTTTCTGCTTGCCTTTTTTAATTCTTTAATCCTTCAGAGAGCTGTAAAGAAACACTGTGTGTTTAACTGGTATGCTTACTCAGCCTAAACAGAGTTTAAAACTTTCATTTAAACCAGCTCTTAGGACTCAAGGCCTGTCAGATAACAACTAGTGAATATATTATGGCTTGAGAATAAACCCATACATGGAGACTATTTATTTTTAACTACTGAAAATAATATTAATTGGTGTTGCATTCACAATAGAGGTGTGCTACCAGAATGCAAACAAGCACAGATTACTCAGAACAGAGGACAGGCAGTGATTTTGAAACATTAATTAGAAACACAAGGGAGAATAGTGGGGAAAAATGAACGTGCTGATTGTGAGAAAAAGAGAAACCTTTTAGAGCAAAGCATCCAGAATAAGACTTCCAGTAAAAAGAAAAACATGCAGCCAGCTGAACACAGCACCCATGTCCACAGTGCTTACAGAAAACCCTATTTTCTACAGTCGTGCAGTGCACTGAACATCAGGCCATCTTTCTACAACAGTAGCTATCGACTCACCAGGTTTACTACAGGCCAGCTGCACCTCCCACAGAAATCAATATGACTTCTGGAACTGGACTGGGTGGTCATGGAAAGCGATACCAAATAAAGCAATAACTTTATTCAGATAAATTGTGCAACTCCTGTTAAACTACTGTAACTTTAAGTTGGTTAACTTTCACAGCACTAATATCACCACAAGTAGCTGTTGCTATCTGGATTTTTGGGAAAGATGCAAAACAACATTTTAATTTGAAATATTTAAGATGCAAGAGATACTATGGAGTAACAGTTTGCCTCTGCTGTTTGCTAATATGGAACTTGAAAGCCACAACAGCTTCGACACAAAATTTCACTTTTTCTATTAATATCTTTCATGCACCTTCCATTGTGATGCCTTTCTTTCAACGTTCACTAAAACCATAAAAAAAACCAAACACAAAAAAAAACAAAGCCAACTTAGAATTCAAATCGTAAATGAATCAGATTCTAATGCAGATTACCACAAATTGTAACATCAATTTAAACCCCTAAGATACATGAAATGCAACACATGAAGTAACAGGCATCAGAAACTTCTGCTTGTGTCCTCATGTGGAGCTCCCTGTGAAAAGGAAATTCAAGAGAAGGGTAGCATAAACTCTTCCTGATTTTCTACTGTGCACAACATAGACAGGTCTAAAAATTTGTTATGTAAAGAGCCAACAACACTAATAAAGAGGCAACTAAGCACAAAACAGAAAATCAGAACCTCTACACCTAGACAGAAAAGGTTATCAATTTAAAATTTTAAAGCCTGATTTAGATAGCAGTATAAAACAAAACTAGAGCCAGTAGCACAAGCCCAGTACACATGCAGCTATACCATCTCTTTACTTTTGGTTTACTGTTCTCTCTGAAACAGAGGTAAAAGTTGGTCTTGCTGTGTCTCTTACCCATGTGCAAGTTTAAGGGTGGAGAAGGAAAGACCCAGCAGTTTAACTGCCATGACTGACACCAAAATTAACATGCATATTTATTTCTTTAACAAAAAGAACCTCCTTAGGAATCTGATTTTACTTGTGGTTATACTGATCCAAGTTAGAAGTGAACTCATTGCAGGTGAGCAACTATGCTGTGATTAAGAAAAGACTCAAACTACACTCATAGTAATTCCCTGCTGTTGCAGGATGCAGCAGATTATTTCATTGAAATCCATATTGATTTGTTTCAACACAACATACTAATGCAATATAAGCACCAACAAAAGGGTTTTTCCTGAAATAAAATCTTTACAGTTAAACACATGCTGGATTTTATTGATACTAATTTTCTTAAGACATTGGAATTGCCAATTTTCTCACATTATCAAACAAGATAGTTTAAGTCTAGAAATGGAGGATTACACATTTAGTGTTAGTTAGTCTTTTAGAATTCAGAGAATAAGTTCCATTCATATCTAAATTAATCTATTAGAATTAATGGATCATAGAAGAGTAGTTACTAAGCACATTAATAACATTTTAATACAGTCATGAAAATTATATTGTCATAGGAGTCTCACATACAAAACCAACTGACAAAGCTTCATTGTTTTAGTATGTAACACTGGAATTAGATCATTTCTCTTCTAAATTAATCATTCCTGACTGACCTATACAGAAACAAAAATAAGGTTTTTTGCCTATAGGTACATGAAAAATACACCTGTGTATACATATATATGCTCCTTAATAAAGCCAGCCATATTTCTAGCAGTTGGTTTATTCTTAATTCAAGAACCATTCTTCCTTACAAAAGAGCAAGATGATAAATTTTGACAACTTTGATGAGAAAAAGAATTAAAAACCATCATACGAAAACTGATCCACATATGCCATTGTCCTGGTTTCGCCTGGGATAAAGTTAATTTTCTTCATAGTAACTGGTACAAAGTTGTGTTTTGGATTTGGTGTGAGCATAATGTTGGTAACACACTCGTGTTTTTAGTATAAACATTACTAAGCAACAGCTAAGTCAAGGACTTTTCAGTTCCTCAGGGCCTGCCAGCCAGAAGGCTGGAGGAGGCACTATTAATTGGGAGGGGACCCAGTCAGGACAGCTGACCCCAACTGACCCCGGGGGTCTCCCACACCACAGGGTGTCATGCTCAGCACCTAAAGCTGGGGGAGGAAGGGGGGACATCTGGAGCTACGGTGTTGCCTTCCCAAGTGACCGCTGGGCGTGATGGAGCCCCGCTCCCCTGGGGATGGCCCTGGGCACCTGCCCGCGGTGGGCAGTGAATGCTGGTTCCGCTCGGCTCCTGTGCGTGGCTTTTGCTTTACCTGGTCAACTGTCTTCACCTCAACCCACCGGTTTTCCCACTTTTACTTTACTACTCTTCTGACTCTCTCCCCCATCCTGACCAGGGGGGAGCGAGTGAGCCGCTGTGCAGGGCTGAGTGCCCAGCTGGGGTTAGACCATGACACCCATCTTTCACAACAGAGAAGCTATAGATTTAGGCTGCAGCTTGGGAGTTACTAGCTAATGATGCCTGCCTGGCTTACTGAAAAACAGTGCACTCTTTCAGCAGTCTGTGTCCATTTAACAACTAATGATACCACTGATTCTCATTTATTTCTTTTTGAACAGGAGGCACTACACAATAAGAACCAACAGCCTTAAGAAAAATTATCCCTGTAAACTTGCAAATTATTATTGCTCTGACTAGGAAGAAGGCTGAAATTGAACACAGACATGCCTGCTCTCACTGTCTGCTCCTGAGTTCCTGCTAAATATACATCTCAATTGCCAGGAGAGGAACATTTTTAAATTTATCTGAGCACCTTGTTACGTTCACTCGCTATTTCTTTCATGTGTTTGACTAAAAATGAGGCACCTTAATGCCTTCAACATGACTTAAGTTTTGAATAGTTACAAAAACCAGACAATTCAAAACTGGAACCTGCATGCAACACTATTTTACACTGATATTCCCCATTCTTTGCATTTTACTGAGATGCTAAAACTGTTTAAAGTTGATTGTTTTGTTTTGTTGTAGGGGTTTTTTTAAACAAACATTATTACCAGATAGTAACTGGACACTGTCAGACACACGTGCACCTTTAAATAATTACTAATTTTTTTTTCAAGGAAATAATAGAGCCTGAGAAGACAGTTTTGTACCCTTTGCCTTTAATTTCTTGAGCCAATCCTAGTAACACACTATTTTAAAAAGCCATATCTGTTAATTTCATATTTAAGACAGCAAGGCAGTCTGACAGCATCCCATTCTCACACATGCACGTACAGCCAAACACAGAACACCTCTAACCAGCACGGGTCCCTGAATAACAGAGGTCTTTCAAGCAAAGTTGCAGATACACCTTTTATGACAAGCTGGAATTGTTTGTAGCAAGATCCCTACTACATGTATTGCACACACCTGTGTATGAACAGAAACAATACGATCATTTTTGTAATGTTTTGAAAACCTTTTCACAATAGACCATCTCCATTCCAATGAAAACATCAAGAAATCTAGAAGGTACAAGAAAATGTCCCTTAATACTTAAAAAAAAAAAATAAAAATCAGATTGTAATAAATTCCAGAAAACAATAATCAAAAAACTAGTTTTCTGAAGAAATTCTACAGTTCAATCAGAACTTCAAGCTTCATCACTTCAGAGGCATTATATCAAAACGTATATCTATTTTTGCAAGTTACAGTTCTCATGAGTGTCCAATATACAAGACATCAATTAGCTGATTGCAGATTTTCAAATGTGTGTGAAGGCATAATAACGGAGACACATGTTCATTGGGACTTCCTGAAAACATCTACAGCAGTCTGCTACCTAGCTCCAAAGGTTTACAAGGATCAGGTTGTTCAAGAGAAGTTTAGTATCTAAGCACGTCAGTTAGCAATTTTGAAAAAAATGCTACTAGGCATACCTAGATACCATTGCAACTCAGGTCCTTGGAAGCTTTGTTTTTACTTAAAAGTCACATGGTAACCCATGCACTAGCTCACTACTGGCAAGACAACCCAGGTTGCTGCAAGAACCCTGCTCTCCAGGCTGTGGTCCAAGCCAAGCAGCCCTGTCTAGGAGCCAGAGTCATATTGGCTCACTCTATTCCCATGCGACTGCTTTAGCATGCTACTCAGGCAGAGGACCACAAACCTATGCCAGCATGGCTTCCCAAACAAATTTGCTCTGTCCTTCACCACCTTGAAGCAGAAAATGGTGAAGCTAGGTTTATCGATGCTGAGTAAACTCTCCCTGATGCTCTGCCATCCCATCAGAGCACAGCAAGTACCACTAAGTAAGAGATGTACAGCTGCATACAGCAATAATCAACAGATTTGTCCACCACTGCTTCAAAGCTATTATCCAAATCTACAAATCACTACATCACTGTGCTCCTTTTTGAGAATGTAATGTAATAATAAAAACAGGTCTCTGGATAATTCAATGAAGAGCTGCATTCTTTCTTAATTAAGATTATCTGCTTAGCGTATCATCTTGCAGAATCCACTGGAAGACGGCAAAAATAGTCAGGTAAAACACTACTTTTCAGAGAACACCTATTTCCTCAATTTCAAGCATGCTTTTCACCATTAAACCTGTATCAAATTCCTCCTTGAAACAACAAACAACAGAATTGCTACATCTCGGTCTAAGTTTCAATAGTAGAAAAAGGAAGGGCTGTGACTCCACAAAACCATTACTCCCAATACTGTACTGGAAGACTTCCACAAATTCTCAGAAAGATTTATAATAAAACAAATATTTCAACGATTAACAAACATCCCAGATCTCAAAAAAAAAAAAAAAAAAAAAAAAGGAAACATTGGAACCACAAAAGAATTACTGTTTCCCCTACCACTTGCTTCAAATCCTAGATGACCAGTGTTATGACTATCATGTAAACACATGCATTCATGTGGGCAGGGAAAGAAAACCTCAGACCGCAAATGGCTTCAGTGGCTTACTGAACCTTAACCTGCCATAAAATTAAGATCAAGAACTCAACACCATTTGGCTGCTGTTTCAGCTCAGTGGTCATTTTGCATTTAGCATGTCATCATATAACACAGCCCAGAGAAGGTTTACAGGGCCTTTTTCACACCAGGTAAAAAGACCTGGTTTCCATTCCACAGAGTTTACAGCATAAACTGATCTCAACATCACAAGACATTGAAGATGATGCATCAAGGACGAATGTAAGCTAAGCAACTTTAGAGTGGTTTATGATGTTACCTATATTCCAGGTTAATATGAGATTTTTATACTGGTACATTACTGTGTCTGAGGCCACTGGAGTTATGCTGCAGCTTCTTTACCAGATTGCATTATATTTCTTCGCAGTTCCTATCTACTTTCAAATTTAAGCAAACCCCAGGGAATGCAGCCATTCGGTATTTTTGTTGATAGCTTAGCTGCTTTGCTGCCATCTCTCTCAAGAGAGCTTGTTAGGTGTAATACCTTTAAGAAACTGTTTAAGTAACAGTTTGTTCCAAGTCCTGAGAAAAGTAAAAATAATTTTAATTATGTTCTCATTTCAATGCCAGGCCATCTTATTTACTATGACAACCAACTACATTCTGTACTGCAACAGATTCTGAGAAACAAATGAAAAAAACATCCCAGGCTCCTTATAGCTAGGGAAGGCAGCTTTATTTATTCAGCAGTAGGTATCTGAAATGCCTATCATAAACTATAAAAACATTTGAACAGATATTTTTTATTGCAAAGGGAGGAGAGAGAAAAATCTGAAGTATAGCTTGAAGACAAGTCATAAGAGCACTGCATTTGTCGAGCTACAGCTGATCCTAAGGTATAGGAAAAACATGAATGAAAAACATCAGGAAAAAGAAAAGTAGCAGCCTTCTCATACTTGGTTGAAGGAACTAATACCACTATAAAAGCTATAAAACAAGACACTTTCATTTCTCACTGCAAATGTATTCTTACAAACATTGCAGAACAACCAAACTATTCAAAACTAAAATGCCAAGGGCCACATCCCCTGTCTTCTGCTCCGTCTGTGCCAGTCACTTTAGTTCTGCCCCCGCCCTTCCCTTTATTTATACTTGCGTCTCAACATGTTATCTACCTGGCAGATTTTTCTCCTTCTGTTAAGAGGACAAGAAATAATGGATAAATGAAGACATGATAAATATAGACACAGAAAAGCAAAGAAAATGGCCCGAATCAGTTTTAGAAGATCAAAAAAGGAACAGAAAATGTTTATTACTTATATCGTAAAGGGGAGGGGGAAAAAAAAACAACTGAGTACATTCACTTTTTTGGCACAGCACTTTTTAAACAGGGAAATATGGAGAAGTGCCATCTTAAGTTTTAAAGGAAAAGTTTTAAAGTGATGCACCAACAAAACTGTCTTTCCCATTATGTAAACTGAACTAATGATGTTTTATTTCCAAAATCTAATCTATCATTTTCTGAAAGATATTCATCATACAGCTGTTGACTAAAACATTGATAGTACTAGCTAGGATAAAAGATCTTGTTTATCTGAAAAAGTCATACTTTGTAAAAGTAGCCACTAATACAAAGCTTGTAATAAATGTTACTCATTGAGCTCACAGCAAATCTGTAAGGTCTGCAGTAACAAAGTCATTAACTACTTTCAGGAAGACTGCATGCATAACTGATTTTGATGGAAGACACTGGCAGACTTGGAAAAGCAGAGGTGAAAATAACAGGAATACTTAACCCTCAAAAAGCTTTCCAAAAAGCAGGACCTGCCTACGTTCCAAGTCCCTCAATCCTGTCTCTAAACAATGCATTGAAACCTCAGGCTTTTGAATTCCACCTTCTGCAAGCCTCACACACTGGATAGCCTCCTTGTTGAAGCTGAAACCTCCGATACTTTAATCACACAACACTACTTATTTGCTGTGCAGGTGTTTTGTTGGGGGAAGGGAGCTCAGGTGAATTTATTTATTTTTTTTTAAATCAAAAATTGGGTCATCATCTCTTGGCTATGGCTTTAGCTTTTGTGAAAATAAAACCATTGCAAAATACTTCCCTCAGTGGAGATAAGCTCTTTTCCATAATGCACTGAGATGCCTTAGAGCAGTGGAAGTGTTAGTACTATGATTGTGAAATACTTTGCTTTGAGCAATACCGTATCTATGCATATAAACTCAATCTCCAGCAAAGAGATTCATAATGTTGCTGAAATCCACCAGAGTTTTGTCACTGACATCACCAGGATGGGGGTGGTTTATTCACAGAGGTATAACCATACTCTTTCTAATAAATAAATCAATAAATAGATAGATAAATAAAAACCCCCACCAAAAAAAACCCAAACACCAAAACCAATCCTAACCAAACAAAAAAATCCACATAATTGACATTACATAAAGAAATTTCTTAACTAAACCACTTCAACAGCTCGATATACTGACCACTGATCAGTATTGACTACTTCTAACTGTCATTCTAACCTAGCATTTGTGCTTCCTCCTACTTCCATTAAAACAAATGTCAAAACACTCCGAAGAAGATTATCTCCTTCACAGGTCTTAACATACGGAAACACTCACTTTTGAGCTCAAATGTGCTATATTTCAAACAGCATAGTCTTAAAGAATTACTAAGTATACCAAGAATGCCATGAGGCTGCTAAATACTACACCTCTTTCCTGAACTACATCAGGGTCAGAAGCATCTGTTTAAGCTTCCACATTTTCTTTATTTTTTTAAAATATTCACATAAGAAATTATGATTATACACCTTGGCAGTTTTGAAAGTTTGTTTTGCACACTACTCTAGATATTTGTCAATTAAGAAATACCAATTATGCTACCTTGCTTAAAAACAAATGTTGATTGTAACATCACACAAAAGAGTCAATAGTTCTAATTTGCACGTATGGAGCCACTCAGGCCCTTTATGTTAAGGCACGTAACCTCCTACAAGGCCATGGAAGCACACACCTGAGCAGGGTAGTCAAGCCTGGGCTTAAATTCCATGTTTCCTTAATTAGACTTCTGAATTTTTGTTGCACATCCCTAGAGCTTTTTGCACAGTAAACTAGAGGTCTAGTTTACTCTTCAAGAAAAGAGCCTTATTTGGGGATATGACAGGCAAGGGCCTTGCTAACAATTCACTTCCACCACTGCTGATGAAAACATTAGTAAAGGAAGGGCAAACACCCAAATTAATTAAAATGCTAAGTACACTGAACCACAGCAGAATCACACAGGTCTGGGTGGGCTGGAAAGAATCTTTGATGTGTGATACACTTCACAGTGCAATTGGAAAGATGTCCTACATGGGTACAATGAAAAGACAGAAAAATAATGTCCTCTCAGGTTGCAGAATTCCTGCTGTAGCAGAGGATTCCAACACCTCAGAGGGGCTTGCACAGAGAATCTTTTCTGATCAAACTCACTAGATAATATTTTTGATCTTCCTCCATCAGAGCTGTGCACAGGCAGCTTCCCCTCCCCTTCCAATTAACACAATCCACTGTTACAAACTCATGCTTAGAGTATAGGTCATTAAAAAAAAAATAAAAATCAAGACTAACTTGTAATACTGTCAACTAGACAGACCCAGCTCTCCATCCACTGCTGGGAAAAAACTGCTTAAAATTCTCATCCTTTAAATTTACAGTATGGAGCTATCTCTGTATTAGTTTATACTAGCTGCAAAAACTCATCATCGCCAGCAAAGAAAGAGATTCTTCCCATGCTGGCACAGACTTTCTAATAGTCTTCAAACCTCACAGAGGACAAATATTTTACATGCAGTTTCTTTAAGGCAAAGTACATAGCATTCCATGTCACTTTTTAATTCTAAGACAAATACTTTCACTTCCAGTTTGCTACAAGCAAAAATCACTAGAAGTAGGAGCATTTTAGGAGTTTTTTATAAAATAAATAAGCTAGTCTAGAAAAACAGTATTTGGTTTTACAGATAGTTTTATCGTTTTATAGCATTTCTATGGTCAGTAGTACACCATTGCAGTCAGAAGAGATTAACGCATCCCTCTAAGGAACTAAGATGCAATACTGAAGGATTATGTTATGGTCTTCTAATTACTTTATGGCACCCTACAGAGAGAATCAACTTTAAACACCACCACATTTCTGTTGATGAAATCATTGCTCTGCTTATGTGTCATTTTAATATGGCATAGCAGGCTGTCACAATTACCTGCTGCATGCAAGTCAAGTTTTTACAAATGTTAAAAATCTTAATTATATCTCTATACTTAATTCAAGAACATTAAACTAAATTCTTCCCCAAAACAGTAGAAAATAAAGCAATACTCCTAAGAACAGATGGTGGGGGACAGAAATTTGTATTTGCTCTCTTTTATATGAAGATGTTGTGTGAAACCTTGATCTCAGTGAAAACCACTGGAATCAGTGACAAATTTGCGTAACCTGTTTCTAGAGTTACAGGAGAGTCATAGGAGTTGTGTTCAGCTGTCATAAATTATAACTATAATTTTCAAAGGGGCTCAAGGATATGCTTATCAAATAAAGCCAGTACTATTAACTCCATGGCAATTCATTGATTTTCTTAAAAATAACTTAAATCTACACACAGGCATAAGTGCTTGGGAACCAGTTCTGAATAGAATTTCAAACAATTTTGTTCTAGTAAATGCAAAAAAAATACCCCAGCTGCAATTACCATTATTTATTGCTTAAATAAATACTACAATTTCATGGGGAAAAATTAAAAATGCATTAGGTCCTGCTAACGCATTTGAGCGCTGAAAATATTCCCAAGATGTTCTTGCTAAAATAATGACTCGAGGAAATGTAGTCAAAGAAACTTCCCTCTACTCTCAAATATGTCATGCATAGATGATCATACTACATGCATTTTGCATCAGTATTCTGACTACTCTTTTGGAACCGAGGGGTCAGCATGTGAGCTTCCTCCCCTGCCTTTGCTGTGCTGATTAAGCAGCAATTAAACTATTTCACTATTAAGGTACTTCATGGTGTTTTCCTATACAGTTTGGGGGATTTTCTGATAGTTAATCTGTCTGACCATCATTAACACATTACAGCTAGAGGCAACCATGAGAGAATGATCAATTAAGCAAGTGATTAGCAATTTCTTTTGCCCTGTCCAACCCCCTAAAATTAAGTGGTTCAGGCTCAACCACGGTACCACAATGAAGATGAGTAAAATGCATTTTACCTCATTATTCTTGTTTGAATAGCAAATTACCTAAAACCAACTCATTCAGCTATATCAGTGAGAACCTGCACATTTTTTGTTAGCCTTGTCTTACAGGCATGTCTTCTTCACATGTCCTTTCTTCCATGAGTTCTATTACACCACTTGAAGCAATGCTATTTATAAAGAAACTACACAAAACAGTTCAGAGGAAACCAGTTGGATAATAACGTTTTATAGCAGCTAAAAAGCAGAAGAAGCAGTGAGCAGAGCTCAGGTACAAAGAGGTGAGGAACAATTTCTTTATTCCATGAGTGATCTCACTGAAGTCAATGGAATAACACAGACACTCAGGGAATAGCATGGTGCAAGTCAGAAAAGGTGCTAGAAATTGGCCTGATTTTTATAAGCAAGGATCTTCAGGATTTTAAAATGCATCTTCTAAAAGTGAAATTGTAACAACTTTGTTACATGACAAACTCATGAATGGTAACTCCTCCAAATCTTATCTTTCCCCACATGGCAACAGATTATCTTCCCTTACTTCCCCCCCTTATTCAATTACTTTCCCTTCACATACAAAAAAGCTATCTTATGCCATAAAGAATCATGTTTTGGGGAACTGAGAAGGGTCTGTGATTTATCTTGCTGAAATATGAGGCTAGCACATCCCCACAACCTGGACTGAATGCACCTTTATTAATTTAAATAGGAAAAAAAAAGACATTTGCTTATGAAAAAGAGTTGAAAGAATATTCTCGGTTCAGAAGCCAAACAACTGTCATCATGAATACCATAGGCTAATTACAGGGGGGAAACACAATCAGTTAAACCAAAATTTTAGTAGTTTTTAACATATTCATTTACAGTTTAAGAACAGAAGCTGATTCAGAAAGATAAAGCTCTCAGTTCACTTCCCTATTCCCTTGCTCCTGGCTGAAAATAAGTTTACTGGAAATCCCTATTAGCAGTATAGCACTGTCTTTGGTGCACTTCCAGGAAGGGTTCCTACTGGACCAAATACTCTCTCTGCATCCTTTTGGCTCCTCCTAGACTCGTTCCCTACTTGCAATTTCCTTAGTGAACTAAATAAGAAGCAGTGGTGTTCACATGAGTTTGAGAGGTTTTATTGATCTATGTTTGCTATTTCATGGATGTAGATCTCGGACAATCTCCCACTAAAGTTATATTTTAAGTCACAGTAATTTTGCGAATCAGTACATTTCATCCACTGCTTTTAGGGACATCCCACATTTGAGAGTAATCTTATGATTCAGATTAATATATGGAAGTAATTTCCATATACGCAATCAGCTGGTGCACAGACATTTACATATGCATAACTATGCATCACAGTATGCCCAGCTCTACAGAAGAAGCTGGGACAAATCAACATTAGTAACATTATGAAAATAAATACCACGTTTATATGCAGAGATCTAGTGATTGAAAAGTCTGAGATTCCACAACTATGGAATAGTTCTACAGCTCCCTTTGCAGCGCTGTTTTACTCATAAGCGTGTGCCCCATTTAGATTTGAAATGCTACAGATTTCCACTTAGATTTACCTCAAAACAATTTACTATATTGTTAAAGTCAAATGGAGGTCCACTGTGGGGAATGAGTAGAACTGACAATGCTGAGTTCAACTTCATTTTCACCTAACTTTTCCTTCCTTCCTTCCCTGTTTACAGTAACAATAATAATTAATTACACCAGCCTTAAACTGTCTAGCCTATTCACTGAAATTATGTCATTAGTTTTCACACTGCCAGAACTCATTTTTTGTCTTGGTACTAGATTCACATCTCAGATTTTCTTCTAATGCAAATAGGAAAAAAAAAAAAAAAAAAAAAAAAAAAAGCAGCAAGGTTGGGCAGCTCACTGCTGATAAGACAGTATTAGAGATTTCCTTAGAGAGCTTTGTCCCAAAATTTGTACTAATGTGTAAACAAAAGTGTCCAAAGTACAAAATGTGTTCTTTGGTAGCCTCAGTGAGCAAGTTTTGATTTCTAGTTAAAAGAACAAAAATAAAAGCTATAAACTTTCAGGAAAGTTAACAGTTATTTTAGATGTTAATTTTAAAATGTTTACAGTACTGTAAAATCTGGCTGTGTATGTAACACGTTAAAAATGCTCAAACAGCTGGCAAATATGCATACAAACTAATGCAAAGAAGTTTCTGCTGTGTTAGAAGTAGAGGTAATCAGGCTACGTTACAATCCCAAATGAAAGAGGAACAGAAATCTGTATATAGGGCAGGTGACACCATAAACTGCTCTTGTTTTCCCTTAAAGAGGCCAATTCCTTCCTGGATTTCCTACAGTTCTTTTGTTTTTCAAAATCGGTTGTTTGCAATAGTGGTAAAATGCAGAAACTTTAAAAAATATTCTATGATAAAAAGTAACTCGCACAGAAATAGACTCTGCGCTGTTTGCCAGATTGCAAAATGTATGTGAACTGGTGTTGGAGAATCCCTTAAGAAATACACAAAATGTCACAAAACATTTCTTTCTATACAGTGTGAACTTATTTTTTGAAGTTTGCGGAAAGTGGCAGACTCTTGTCCTATTACTATTTGCAGGCTACACATCTTGAACATCACAGAAAATGCAAAAAGGACAAAAATTACTTTTAAAGTGTAGCACTAAGTCTGCCATTGAAAACCTTCAACTCCTATTTAAAGGATCATAGGCATTTCTACACATTTAATGAACTTTCTTCCACAGTTTTTTGGATTGCTATCACAAAACTGAAGTTCAGAGAGAATATAACTATGACGTTGTTTTACTAGAAGTGATAGCAGTTTAGACACTTTACTGTATCTAAGCCATCTCAAGTATTTCTTGTAATGAAATTCCAAAAGATACCTATTCTTATGCTATACACTTTTGCATTAAAAAGGATTTACTGATACTGCCCATTAGGCACA
Organism: Microhierax caerulescens; assembly: GCA_035590215.1. Taxonomy (NCBI): domain Eukaryota; kingdom Metazoa; phylum Chordata; class Aves; order Falconiformes; family Falconidae; genus Microhierax; species Microhierax caerulescens. Next base: position 22,583,546 of record JAVJGJ010000003.1, read on the forward strand.
CTTACCAGCCAGCAAATACGCAACCAAAAACAGCTTACCTTTCAATGTGTTTACAAGCACCAATATGCACTATAACAGCCACATAACATACATTGAAAAAGAATGAGAAATTATAAATACTGAAAAAAAAGAACACTACCAACTCAGACATACATATTCTTTAAAAATTAATAAAAACAGAGCTATATGTATTTTACATGGCTTGTACTGCTGCACGCAACATTTGCGAAGTAATTACTGTAATTCACAAATACTTCTATAGAAGAAACTAATAAATAAATCTGTTACATTAGTAGCGTTTTCAATTGTGGACTGTATTATGCAGCTTTGATATACATTCATCACATCATTGGTAAGAATTTCTAGTATTTCATCCTTTCTAAGCACTGAAAAGTCAGTATTATTTAACTGTTGCACAAATGTTAATAAAAAGTCATAATCCAGGGAGTTTTCCCTGGGTTAACAGAAAGAACCCCAGAACCATCCAAAGTTATTTCCAATGTCCACCCAAGAGATCTGGAAAAGAGAGTAACAAAGGGTTTGTGACAAAGCTGACACAGAGTACTCTGAAAGGAGCAAAATCAATTGTGACATTTTTCATTTATTTGTAAATGCCTCTTTCGCAGTATGCTCACTCAAAACGACAGTTGACTCTTACAGAATAGGGGAGGTGATGGCAAAATAGAGGAATCCTGACAGTTGCTTTAATGAGATTCTGCATTAGGACCACTCTACCACTTTCCCTCAACAAGGAGTATGCCCTTCACTTTCAATCTTATATCCTCCAATTTGGAAAGCATTAACCCTATGAAAAACTCTACTCTGCCTCATCTAATCAGCATCACAGCTCTTCTTTCTACCATCTTCGCTGTCTCACCGACATTTATGTATAGATCCCACTCACAATTTTAAATACATACAAGTAGCATAAAGCAAATTAAACTTCAACTTTATAGTATTACTTTAATCAAAGTCTAGTTGCAGTGTGCGTGGTGAGGGAAGGACAAGACTCTCAAAATAGATCTTAGTTGCTATTACAAAAGAGTGCAAGCCCAGAGAGCATCCCTTCCACTCCAGGAATCATGCTACTGGAAGTGTTCAGTGCAGGAAACTCTGACACTCACATTTTCTTTATTGCAAAAATAAATAGGGAAATTTGTAACATGACAGGAAACCTGCCTTGCAAATATTGAGAGAATAATCATTCTGGGAACAGAAGCAGATAGAATTTTAACAGCTGTAACAACATGCAGCATGATACCAAATATTTCAGGAAGAGGCCACTGGCTTGAAGATCTAATGCCTGAGTCTGCTTACTCTGACATACCTCCAATCTGAGCTATTTCATTCTCAAGTTTTCCAGCAATAACACTTCTTTTGTTGTTCAGACTTGTTTTCTAGTACTACACCACATAACTTTCACTGGAATTAGATGACAGTACTGAATGTATCACAGTAGCCTCAGGCTGCACTGAAATTAGTATTTTATTCTCTGTTAACATCAGTAAAACATTTGTTATTACAACCATAAGTCTTTTGTAAAGAAAAAAAAATACAACCTCTTATTGGCAGTGCTAAGAAGAGCTTGAATCCTAGCTCTTTTGCAGCAATCCTAGTTCTTCTGGGCACCAAAGCTGGTGAAGGGTCTACAAAACAAGTCTTAATGAGCAGTGTCTGAGGAAACTGGGGTTGTTTAGCCTGGAGAAAAGGAAGCTCAAGGGAGATCTCTGTCTGTACAAATACTTGAAAGGAGGTTGTAGGTAGGTGGTTGTCTGTCTCCCAAGTAATGAGCAACAGGACAAGAGGAAATGGCCTCAAGTTGTGCCAGGGGAGGTTTAGATTTGATATTAGGAAAGCTTCCTTCACTGAAAGGGTTGTTGAGCATCAGAATGGGCTGCCCAGGGAAGTAGTTGAGTCACCACCCCTGGAGGTATTTAAAAGGACATGTAGATGTGGCGCTGAGGGACATGGGTTTAGTGGTGGACTTCGCAGTGTTAGGTTAACAGTTGACCTCAATAATCTTAAAGGTCTTTTCCAACACAAACAATTCCATTATTCTAGGTAAACAAGTTTGAGTTGAAAAAAATAAACATCTGCAATAATACTGCTCTGTCTGTTTTGGAAAACAATTCCATATCACCTCTATATGAAATCTGGCTAAGTCATGTTTGGGGAGTTAGCAATGAATTCATTTATACCACAATCTGCTAGATGACTTGTCTACATAAACTGCGAGTAAAGATCTTTCATTTCTTGAAAAACACAAAAGAAGAGAGAGATGGGTCATCTTCATGAGTTACAGAGCAGTTTCCTTGACATCCTTCAGAGAACCAGTGCAGTAATCCACAGCTCAAGCAAAACTTCCACTTTCCATTTGATTCATTTGCTTCAAAAAAGCCCACAACTTTTTAGAGTATGGCAGAGCTGTCCAAAAGAAATATTTTTGGCACCTTTAATTTGAGGATGCAAACTAAAGGTGCAACTTTGAAGTCTTTTGCAAAATCCTTCCTCATGTATAAGATCTTTTTTAATGTCTCAATCACTAGAAATATGGACTGTGATTCACTTTCAGTATTAGCTTTTATTTTCTCTAACTGAAGATTCACTCTTCACTGAAATATTTTAAATTAGTGTAACAAAGCCTAGCCCAACATTAAATCACCTACTGAATATGTCAGTCTGAAATAGAATACACTTAAACTCTCTGGCCATTTCCTCTGATTGATATCAAATCTCTTAAGTTAAAAAACCCTTCATATTTTGTTTTTAGAAACACATAGTTATTCCTAGCCACCTTTCACATTTGGATGGAAAGCAGAAAAGGCCAGATTCTGACCTCTGCTCCAGTATGGAGGCACCAACAAAAAAATAATGAATCCAACATGCATTTACTCTAGAAAGGAAAAAAAATACTATTTAGCTCCAAGGAAGGCTATTTTATAATCCAGACAAGTGATATGGAGGCACAGCACAGCAATAATGACTAACATCACATACTAGAGGGAGTAAAACTTTTAATGATACTACTCATAAAACCCACATTTTAAAGGTTACAAAACAAAAACAAGCTTACAAAGAAAACACATAAATCATACAAGGTGTCAGGTTCCTACTCCTTACCTATATTAAGAATTAACAGCCCGTCCATCACAAAATAAACTAGAATATGCTGTACTTATTTATGCAGGACTGAAAAGGAATGTACACCAGAGTTCAGCAAGCATAATAGTTCAGCGCTATAGCAGCTCTTCTGATAAATTATTATGGATATTGTGTTGCTGCCTTCACTGATTTATTCATTATTCAATAACATTAGACAAAAATACTTAGCCAAATTTACTTACACCTAGACAAGATCACAAGAAAACATAATTAGCACCATATAGGTCAGGTAAATTACATGGACTTCTTATCCAGACACATGAAAGAACTTAACTATTTGCTTATACACATTTCATTGTAGTCCCTTAAATATCTTTAATGGGTCATCCACATCCAGAGGCTAGATTACCTGAATCTGTAGAGACACTTAAATATCAGCAAACAACAAAGTGCACTAAAACACTGGAGTGCTCACTGCATTTTGCTTTTAGCTTTTCAACCTTAACTTCAAAACGTTATTGCCTTGTATATAAAATTAAAGTTCACCCAATAAACTGCTGTACCATTTATCAAGAAACTCGGGCTTCTGAACAAATCACAACACACGAGCGCTACACTCCTGATTATCTGCACCACAAATTGACCTGACCTATTAATAACACAGTTGGAAACATTAAGTATATTATAGTTCATATCTATCTTTACTAGAAGCTGCTAAAACAAGTATTAATTGTAGGTCCAATATGCAAATAGAAATAACACCCTTCCAAACCAAAACTCCATATTTAACATATATTCCATATTCCAACATCCTACTTGCCCCACACACACACTTTATCCTGTCTGTTCTTCATAAACTCACTGATCACTATTCATGCCTAAAACACCCTCCCTCTAATGCGAGGCGCTGAACTTTACCATCATAATGGCTCAGTCAAGTTTAGGCTAATCTATAGTCCAATCAGCCTCCCTGAAACAGGGTGGCTTTGTTGGTAAATAAGGAGATGAATAGGCTTCTCTGGGTGCTGGAAACGTGGAAACCCGTCTTTTTTTCAAGAACAGGGAGATATCCTCTGCACATCTCCACATGACCCACAAATGAGACTGCTGATGTCCAGACTCTGTGACTTTCATGTTAGAAATACATGGCAACACTGATACAGTGTACCAATTCTACCGGTCAAATGGTCTGCTGCACAGGTGGCTTCTGCCTGTGGCAACAAAGAAGCAGGACATTCTGAAAATACAAACCTTTTCCTCATCTTGTCCTCCATACTGATAAACAAGAGTGTTGCAAAGCAACTTTCTATCCTGCTCTCCACTGATACCATGAAGATGAAACAGAAGCAGGGCCTTATATACTCATTTTCATTACTTTAATTGGTCTGCAATTGCAACTGTGTTCATTGTTGTCCCTATACACAAGCTAGCAATACAGGACATTTGAATGGCTGGTCATCAAATCAGTGACTTAGGGCTAATAAGCCACGATCAGCGCTGAACTCTGACAGACTTGTCATTCAAATTCACAAACCATCGTTAGAGCTGAACTGGCTTTTACAGAAATCACATGTAGTTTTGCTAAGTGGTCACTCTGCCACAGAAACTGGCACCTTCATTTCACTGCAAGTAATTTTCACCTCCACAATACAAGCGTACTCCGGGCTCCCTTCTGGAAGCAGTATACCAAGGGCCAGGCTCACCACAAAGAGCTTTCGCTGCATAAGGCTTTCTGAATACCGGCTCAGAGATCAGGACTTCAGTTTTTGTGAGCTAACTCAGTGTTAATATTACTTTTCTTCTGAATATTCTTCTGTTTGAGCTGTTTAATGAATAACTAAAAATTGATTTATTTATTTTTCATAAGTAGAGAAACATTACAAGACAGTTGAACAAGGTCATTTTGCTTTGCTGCAAAGTCCAACAAGACTATCAGATAAGGCCTCACCCAAAATCCTTCCATGTCAAAGGGACTATTTCTACTGGTTGGACTTCAATATTGAATACAGGTTTGGGATCTAGTCTCAATCCAAATGGACGATCAACCACACAGCTCCCATTGGCAGCACTGACTGGACTTAAAACTGCAACCCTGCATTTTACATTTCTGCAACCAATTACCCATTATGTGAGGCAACCAATCTCTTAAAGCTGTACTAGTTCAAGAAAACTCATTATTTGATTTACAATGACAATAAACACCTAAATATTTTCAATAAGCTGTTTTCCTTATGTCATGCCTTTCACTCTGGAATCTTTTCCCGTAACTCTGCAGGAAATTTATTTAAGTAAACTGCTAACATATTTTTCCAATCTTTGTTTTCTTTAGGAAATTATTTAAGAAGAACAACCTTGAACAGTGATCTCAGCATTCATACAACAGTGAACTTCAGATACAGTAACTGCATTGCTATGTGCTATGACGACTTTCCCATGGGAGAGAAATGACCTGGTAGTTCAAGAATGACAAAGTCAAAAGTAAGGTAAGCTGAGGGGGGGGAAAGGATTTCCCCCTAGGATGAGATAAATACAATTTCTCACGGCAGTGTATATCTCTCTCTTAAGCCTCAGGTGGTTTTAAGTTAATGAGATTAGTTCCAGCAGGCAGTGAAATCCCAGGATATAGGATTTATATTTTAGCAGTTTTCACTTCATCCAGCAAGCACAGGGAAGTCAATCTTTGTGTCATTTTGTTATTGTCCTGGTTTGGGTCTCATTCTCAGATTCAAGCCTGGCTAAAGCACCTCGTAACTTTGACTTGAAAGCTTAAGCATCACGTAAAGAGTGTGTTTAAACGTTTAAAAGGGAGGAGAAAGGCAGCAGTCTTAATCTGTAGGAAAGGATTTTTATTTAACTTTTCAGATGTACTTTTATGCCATGGAATTTGAACTTGGGTTTTTGGGTTTGTTTTTTTTTTTTCTCCTTTTTAAACCAAGGTCACATGCGTTTTTATCTTGAAGACACCAAAAAAACCCCAGTATGCATTGCTGGAAGAAACACTGCTTTCTTAAAATTTGGTCTCTAAAAAGATGGACATCAACGTCTTAGGAAGACTGTCTGGTTTGCTATCATCTACATGTGAAATGATTGCCACCCAGCTTGATAACAACCAAAACAAGTTTCTATCTGGTGACTACCCAGTGGATGTACAAACTGGAGTTTCACTCCAGTCCCAGTTCTGCTCATGCAAGAAAACCTTCACTCCTGTTGCCTGTATCACAAGTTAGACCGGGGTAGCCCCACACAGTGCTAGGAGAGGGCAGCATTTTCTCTGTCTGATGACAAAGCACAGGAGAAGGCTTCAGAAGAGTACAGAATACGTACCTGGAACTAACTGAAATATAATACAGAGCTGTTAAGTAGAAGGCTTTTAGAAGACAACATAATGGGGAAAAAAACTGAAGTCAGATGCTAACACAGATTTCCATGCACTAAGAATCCTTCCACACCCAGCCTGATTTCGACTTAGAATAACTACATATTAATAACTGCTAATTTAACAATTGTTCCAGACTCTGGACAGTATTTTTAGCTGTGAATTTAAGTAAATAAAAAAAAAAAAAACAAACCCTCAATAACATTACCAGCATAAGGAAAATGCCAAAAAATTCAGTGTTGACAACATGCTTTAGGTAGCTCTTTCCCATCCAATAGGAGAATGACCTCAGCCCTTTCCTCTTCTGTTGTGTAACAAAATGTGTAGACGTCACATCAAGAAAATGCTCATATTAGACCCAGGCTTCTTTCCAACTAAGTCTTACTAAACTACAGATCCAGAAAACACACACAAAAAAATATTTTAATCAGAGTAATTTGACCTCAAAATACAAGATGAACTCTATTCAAAAGACTTTCTAGAACACCCAAGTCCCCCACAGGAAAAAAGTTGTGTTTATTAAGCTTCCTTTAACACAGGCAAAATCACACCCACCCAGACCTCAGCATTAACTCTTTTTGTGTGTGTGTGTGGGGGGGG
>JAVJGJ010000003.1:22590723-22605776 GCA_035590215.1 Microhierax caerulescens
GACATCAGCATTAACTCTTTTTGTGTGTGTGTGTGTGGGGGGGGGGGGATTTTTACTCATGAATCTGCCCTCTCATTCTGTGCAACTGGACCACCTTATTACCTTTATTCTGCATCCTCTACAGAGATGTCCTTCCTACATCAGTTTTTGGCCATTCATTAACCAGGTGTCTTCAGTTACATATGAGAAGTTCAATAACCTCTTTGCCAAAGGAGAAGTTTCTATCATAGCTCAGGGTGAAGAGCAGCAAAAACAAAGGGCAACTGTTCAAAGTTATGAAATCTGTTTCCTTTTTCTGTTTCCTTTTTCCATGGAAGTACTGAGCTAGAACCTCACCTGGTACATAAGTGTATAATGTAACTGGAAGAGAGGCAACATCAGCAAATTAATCAGAGGACACAGAGGCTAATACCTGACCACAAACTGGCTTCTAGAACAATTTAAAACTTCATAACCATTAGAATCTGATATGTTGAATAAACACTTAAGCATTCAGTATCAACCACTACTTGGACTGACTATAACTTGGACATACACAGCTGTATAGGGATGTAGTATCACATCCAATTGATGTTAAAATACATTCTTCTGTCAGGCTAACTAAATGTTTGCTTACCTGCAAAATAAATACACATTTGCTCTCAAATTAAACCCAATGAGTATTTCCAGATGTGCATAGAGCAAAACATGCCATTTTCAATTAAATATAACATGCAAATATGATTTCCAACAATATGAAAATGAACTACAAGGGTAATTGTTCTGGAAGTTCTGCAATTATAAGTGTCATCAGAATGTACTGTGTATTCTGTTGGTAAAAGAATTATTTTATAATGGGTCACGGAACTCCTTTCACACACTTTAATAATCAGCACACAAGCTTAAAAAAGGAAACCTGTTTTGAATGACTCTCATCACTTCACTATCTGCCTCTAAAAGTAACAGACCTACCAGAAAAATACCTATAGAAGTACGATCACAGGGTGAGTTACCTTAAAACAGTGCTTTCAAAAGAAAACAAAACAAAACCCAATGGTCTGCAAGTATTTATATTTAAGGTCAGAGGGATCAATTAAAATGAACAATTTGAATCTCTCGCACAACTACAAGTCAAGAAACCCCATACAGAAATACCTGCCGTAAGATAGGATTTAAAATAAGCATTCATTAAGACACGTAAAATGTTCTAGAATGTTTTTGTAGGACAAGAGTGGAGCTTTGTGATTCAATTTTAAAGTGTTAATGTGTGTTCAGTAGCCTTAATCTACTCTGACTAGCTCTAAAAAAAATAATCTTAAAAGTCTAAATACATGCTTTAACCTTACCTTTCTCTTGACCAAGTCCACTTCTGCTACACGCAATTACATTGCTAAATGAATCATTGCACAAAAGTTCCCTTCTAAAGCTTATTATCGGCATCTGACTGAAAACAGCGCAAAAGCATTAAGCTTACTGAAAAGCAAAAGGAGAGTCAAGCTCTTTTCTCAACAACCAAAAATGGCCTGATTTTGAGAACAGCAACCTGCACCACCCCACCACCACCCCAAGCTGGCAAAGAACTGCAATTTTACTACTGCAAATCATAAACTACAGATGTTATCTCCTCCATCCACAAAATACTGCACCTCCATACAGTCGTATATAAGTAAGCATGAGAAAGTTGTGCCCTGTCATTTCATTCCCACAGAGAGGATGCAGAACAAAGCACCTAGAACAACACTGCCTCCATGAACAGAAAAAAGGGACAACTGGTCCAGTTCTGTCCTGGAAGGTGTGAAGAAAAACCTCATACCTAGCTGTGTACAGATACTTACCTTCTCACCTGTGTGTTTATCTCTTAGTATTCCCCAATATTAAAAGAAAACTATTACCCTAGAAATTTGACTAAAGGTACATTTTACAGAAAAAGGGGAGGAATTTAATCTCCACCAAGACTCCTCTGTACTGCCATATAAATGGTAGAAAGGGTGTGTATATGATAGCACATATACTTAGAAATATTATGCACAGATACACACTCCCCTGGGTAAACAGAAAGCAGCCTTAGTATAAATGGGAAAAGTATCCCATAGTTCAGTGATTCACTTTGCACATGAGTATAACCCAACAACTGCTGCTCTACCTCGGCTGGGACAGCACACACCCTGTCAGAGACTGGACATCAGACATCACGTAACACTAGATGATAAGACCGAGTGGTGCTAGAGAATGGCAATACTAAAGCTTCTTTGCTTTGCTTGCATTGCAAATACCCTAAAGGAAGACTACTTTTGAGGATGAAAAACAACAAGGCAACAAAACATCAAGTTTGAAGTCTCATAGTCCTGAAATTTTTCCTTCTAGGTCCAGAGGTCTGGCTGCCACAGCTGTCTAGATACGTCAAGAAAGATTTGGCTTCCTTCTGCTGCAGGAATGCAGCAGATTAACCTAATGCGTTCGATGAAACCTTGTTTGGGAGAGGAGAACGCTGCTGGCATCAGCCTGATGTATATGAAAGTAGACAAGCTACAAAGTTTAAGGAAGTGTGGAAACTTTCCAAGATAGTTTTGTGATTAAAAAAGATACAATAAAATGGACAGAAGTTGTCAAAAGAATTTTCATGTTGCTTTATGTTTACTGAAATAAGTATTGATTGATACTTTCACAGTTTCGCTGCAGTAAGCATTAGATTAGGGCTATTGAACTAACTCAATATGATGCATTGCATGACAGCAAGAAAAATTAAACAGTTCAAGCTGCAATCTTGTCAGATCTCAGAACCCAGACAGGACATGAATGATCTGATAGGGAAATTCCATGGAAAGAAGATAAAAACAGCTGGGAATTCAGCTCCTGTTCCTACTGAGCAAATGCCCAGCAGATTTGGTTCTAGAGCTAATTTCAACCCAGGCTTCTGACCATGCTGGTCACTAACCATTGCCAGTAACACCTTTTGGAAGTTAATCCTCTCATTCCTGAAAAGCACTCCAGCAACACAATTGGCCATCTCAACACCGAATATCCCTAGCTTACAGAGCTTACACATACAGAAATAAAAATCAATGGGTTTGGAGCATCCCTGAATGTAGCTGCTCAAGTATTATTATTTTAATGACAGGGAAGACCTCTATGGTTACAAATGTTACAGTTACAAATGAGGTACTCCACCAATCCTCCAGTTAAGAAATGCCCTTCACTTCTCATGCCAGACAGAAGCACTGCACTCTTCACTGCGCAGCAACAACTCAGTGGCTGAGAAACAATTACCCACAGACAAGATTTTCAAACTGCCCGACCTCAAAATCTCCCTAGAACCACTGTATACTCTCAGCATATCAGGTTGTTGTATATCCTTCATTAAGAGGACCTCAGAACCACATTGAAACAACAGCACAAAGGGTTTTCCCTTTACACTGCAGGCCTAGGGCAGGAGCTTCCACAAACTAATGATATGTTCCATTTGCTGAAGAATGGTCTATTCTAAATAAGCGATAGTATGCCAACACTGTGCAAAGTTACAGCAACGTTCACTCTGTAATATTAAGATGATTGTATAGATTGTGCTGGAGGAAATTAAGTGTTGCTACAGTTTGCTAATAATTTTCACACTTTGGATTCCTGTGAAGTGCTTTGGTTATTTCACAGGACTCCACTTACAAGTCACGTGTAGTAGCTTGCAATAGGTTCACTCTCCTTAAGAAACCTCAAAAACATGCAACCTAATCTCTTTTAAGACTATTAGGTAAAAATCATCACATGAACAGTAGCAACAGCCTGCTCCAAAGGATATCCTGCCAAGTTTTAATTTCTTCTGCTGTCAACACCCTCCCATCAACCTCCCTTCACTGTGAGTTTTTATGTTACACTGACTTTACCACTAAAGGATAGCATAAACATTCCACTTTACTACAATGGAAATAATTTCTATGCCCACTCTTGATCAAATAAGCAAGGAACATGATTTACTTTTGATCTGAGGAGATTGATAACCTTGAGTTTTAAACTGTTACCTGGCATTTCCCTGATCTTCACTTGCCATAAGAAAGGTAGAAAGTCCTCATCTGCAAATTACTAAAAATAATCAGCTGCAAGATGTGACCTTGGATAAAGCAATGTTAAATTGGCCAGCAATTTTTTCTGAGGCATCATTGTTATTAACTTGCAATTTTTTCATTTCAGTCTGCCACTGATGCTTGGCAGGTTATAATTTTTCATTTTCTCACTTGGCTGATGTTCACTCAAGTAGAGATTATGGAGATAGTGGTGAAGAATTTTTACAAAGGGATTTTTTCACCTTTCAGTCTATCACATTGGGATACGAATAGTCCTTATGAGGTGCACTACCTTCTAGGTATAATGGACTATTGTTAAAGATCCTTTCAGTATTCCAATGGCAAGAACCATTCCTATCTTATCTGGAATTCATGAGGTCTCCAGTGTAATAGACACTTGTACAACTACTAGCAGTTTAATGCAATCCCATAGAACATGATATGGCCAAACTGCACTTCCATTTTAAAGTTAATATACAATAAAAAATTTACAGTTTTAGTGAATTAGTCCTTTCCCTTGAATTGACTCTTTTTTAAAAAAAAAAAGCCATTAATCACTTTCTACTAAAGAAGAGTATTCCCCACTCATGACAAAGCATGTTTGGCTCCACATCAACTTCCTACACTATCATAATTCCTTTGCTGCTAATTTAATGCATAAAAGTTGTAATAAACAGCTCCTCCCAGTGATCCACTCTGGAAAAGCATTTCCTATTTTTTAAGTGTTTGATGGGATCTTTGGTATGGTTTTGATTGGGGCTTTTTTGGGTTTGTTTTTTTTTTGTTGTGGGTTGTTTTTTTTTTAAATAGCCTCTGTTCACAAGAAAAGCGTTCAGAATATAAATATCTAACCGAATAGAAAACAGATCCAAAAATGCAATTTCATTTAAGTTCTGCCTCTGGTGATGAACCAAAGCATCCTTCTGCCAGCAGATCCATTTTGTGACATTTATCTTTGACTAAAAATACCTGTCCCGCAAGCAATTCTGACCCAGGAATTGTACATGATACACTCTGAGAATTTGCAGAGCTTTCCTCATTACAAAAAAAAAAAAAAAAAAAAAAAAAAAAAAAAAAAAATTTTTCTATTACTATTATTCTAGTTAGAGCTTCTGCTAGAAGATACATTGCGAGGAGAAATCAAAGAATACATTAAAGCCTGGTATGAAAGAAGCATAAGTCACAGTGGAATGCATTTTTATCAATCAGAAACTATGATTCAAATGAAGCTAGAGACACTATGACGTTGTTACTACTAGATCAGCATTAAGTTACAGCACAAAGAATACTAACAGAGCATGACAAAACATGTCATCGCTTACCTAATTACCCATTTTCAGCCTTCCTATTCATACCATGAATGTTCAGTTCCAAGAAGCATAGGCCTATTGCAATCATTGACCTGAGTGCAGAAAGAAACAACCTCACATTCATTCACATTGCCTTCACTTTGTCATTTTCAGTTGTATTTTCAAGTATTTATTATCCTAGCAACTGTCTTGCCACATACTTCATTCTTGATACATTGATTGCTATTGACGATAAGCATCGTCATTCAAACAAGATTACAATATTTACTGATAACCAGAGTGACATAATAAGGTTTCTGAAGTCATATGACTATACAGAACTATAATTCCTAAATCTAATTCACTGCTTTTTATTGCAATTTCTGAAATTTCTTTAGAAAGACAACATAAATCACTCATTTTACAGACTTGAAAGCACAGGGAAAAAAAAAAAAAAAAAGCAGCCTTGGCCAAGGCCATATAGGGGAACAGTGGCTGCATCTGAATATTGATATTTACAAAAAAAACCAAAAAAAAAAACAAAAAAAAAACCCAACCTTTTGTTCTTAAAAAAAAAAAAAAAAAAAAAAAAGGGGTTAGACAACTTTCTTAAAGTTCATGACTACATTTCCAATAGCCACACAGTCTAGCAAACAACAGATTATGTCAGCTGAGCAGCTCTCCAAGCCTACTCCTCAGCTTCCACAGAGCTACTAGTTTTCTGTTTCCTGGCTTACAACCCATGGAAAGCTGCTCCTAACATCTCCCTGTCCCACTACACATACAGCAACACCACAAAATCAGCACACGGGGAGAAGAGGAAACTCCAGGTTTCTTGCAGGCTCAGAGCATCAAAGCTACCTCCTGGGTAGCTCCAGCAGGTAAGGAAACCCGCACAGTGGTGATCCTGCTTTACTTTATGTAGATGTAATGCTGGTTTGGCCATACAGAGTTTACCAAATTACATAAGTGCTACTCATACAAAATACAAGTGCTATTCTTGGTATTTTAATTCTGATTCTAATAATTTTTTTTTTTTTCAATTAACTTGGAACTAGGTTGGAGAAGCTATAATACTGTATTTTTGTTACTGAAATATAAACTACTTTTATAAACAGGGTTTGGGTCTTAGATTTTTTTCTTTCACCTCTCAAATTGGACTCTTCCTATAAGCTGATTAACATTAATTTACCTCTGTTAGTGACTGCTTGTTCCAGTCAAAGCATATCATGTGATCTAAACGGCAGGGGGTGTGGGGAGAACAAAAAAGGACACAACTAACTCCTGTTAGTCAAGTTGTTATTAGTCAAAACAGCAGTACAACACACTCAAAGTCTTTTCATACATTTTTTCCCACCAAATTAGTTCTCTTCAAAATACCAAATTTGCATCAGGTCTGACCTCAAGTCCACTGAAGTTTAACAGCAGACATGTTTGGATAAGAACAGGCATGAATTACAGATGTGTGGAACTGCAGCTCTCTAGCAACTGCTGTTAAAAGTAAGGTGTCTACTTGTTAAAAGGAAACAAAATTTGATAGTACTACAAGTTAAATTTTAGGGAAAAAAAAACTGGTTTGAGTCCCTACAGGCCTGCCTAAAGCAAATAAACTCATGCATAAATCAGGAAAAATCAAATTGAAATCAACTATTCATGAATCTCTGTTACTTAAGCATAAAGTTTTCACAAATTCTCATCAGGAATCCAATTCAGAAAGCTATGGTTGAAGCATAGAATGCAATAAAAATGCATTCCACCTTTTGCTGGAGTTTTTTGGTTGGGTTTTTTTGTGGTTTTTTTTTTTTTTTTACACTGAATCCCACCCTTGTTTTGCACTGTTGCAACATGTTTCAACTTCAGACTTTTCTTAGGCACTCACTATTGCAGCCCAACCTTTAGAACAGTCTATCCTGCATATTATATGCTACTCTGTCTAACAAGAAAACTAAGATACCACCCTCTCCTCCCCAGAGCATCTTTTACTATTAACTAAAAATATCTCTTTGATGCCCACTGATACGAAAAGATGCAATTCTGTACTGTCACATTAGTATGGTACGCTCATTTCAAGATTCCAGGTATTGCTCTTACGCAAGCATTGCTTTTATGCCAACCTGCGTGCATAAGCACTACATGACACAGACCCTGCACACATGAGAACTGGCATTGTTCACATCAGCTCTTGACCTTCAACTAAGAAAAGTCAGACCAGGCAGACTGTTAAAGCATTCATAACACTAAATGGGCAACCCTGACTATCCCATATTTTGTTTTAGCCATTTGTGAAGCATTTACAGTCATCTGAATTTGCCAGTTACTGCAGATCTTTATTCTCGAAACAAGTAATCATCTCCTCATGAAGAACTGAAGTCAGTGAGATTTCAGCAAACATTCTTCATTAATTTGTTGAGTTAGCAGAGGGAAGCATATAATCTGAAATATGTGAATGCTCTGCTGAGCAAGAGCCCTGACTTAAGCAATGGGTATCCAACCTGTAAATCCAGAGATCTGTTTCATTGCCTCCAAATTGGCTTGACTAAAGTAGTCGCTATAAAAGCCTAACATCTCAGATACCAGGTACCTCAGGTTCATGTTGGATTGATACATACTCCACGTAGTCTTTTATTCTGCCTAACACTCCCACACATCCCCACCCTAAAAACTTGGACTTGAAGCAATGTCAGAAGAAGCCTAAAGAAAAACAAAGGTTAGTGGCAGGGGGAGGAATAAATCTTGTCCAGATTTTCACAGCTAAATAATGGAAAGACCCTAGGCTGCTAATGAAAATAACTTAAAAGTTTACAAATTACAGCATTACAGCATGTATTTTAGTAGCAGGCTATTTGGAGAAAAAAAAAAAAACAA
Organism: Microhierax caerulescens; assembly: GCA_035590215.1. Taxonomy (NCBI): domain Eukaryota; kingdom Metazoa; phylum Chordata; class Aves; order Falconiformes; family Falconidae; genus Microhierax; species Microhierax caerulescens. Next base: position 22,598,909 of record JAVJGJ010000003.1, read on the forward strand.
CAAACCCAACACTTTGCAATATTAATCTATACTCCATTAAAGAAAGACCAATTTTTTTAAAAAAAAAACAAACAAAAAAAAAACCAAAACACACACAACCCAGAAAACCTACTTTCCAACAGTTTGATTTCATTGCATCCGATTGCAAAATCCTGCAAATTTTAGGCTGTGTGTATTTACTTTGTTCAAGTCTGGCCTGTTGTTCAGTCCACGTGACACGGCCAAGGGAGTACTTCAAAAAACACAAGTACTACAAAAATGCTAAAGCCTTCAAAGATGCACTCTGGAAAAGCTCCAGAAGTCTCCCACCTTAAAAGTATCTTAGATAAACACTGAACCCCTCTTTACTTAGTATTGCTGTTCTTATTATAAAGCACTGATAAACCAGACTCTCAGTACTGAGTCTGCAGAAAGTACTCCTGATTAATTTTCATTGGCACTTCCTTTTGCTTTTTAACTAGCTGAAGTAACTAACAAAATACAGTGCAGCCCTCTGAAGACACTGATCAGTATACCATGACAGTGAAGATTAAAAAATGTTCTGAAAAACAGAAATCACACACAGTACTGCATGTTATGGTACCATCAGGGCCTACAGGACTATCAGAAATGAAGTCTTAAACCCTGAATCTAAAAAAAAAAAATAAATATATATATATATATATATATATATACCAGGAAAGACTGAGGTAACATTTGCATTTGCTTCTGTAAATTAAGGAACTTCATGGTGCATACAGAATGTTCCTATGAAGAGTTATTTAGCTAACTAAGATAAGAAGATTCTTACATCTAGATTTTCATCAGTGAATTACAAGTTTTACCTATTTCCAGATTGCTGTCTTCCTTCTGTTTGTAAAATATCTACCCAAGTTAGTTTCTACACCAAGCAAATCAGACAAGGGTCAGTCTGCATTTTAAGCCAGTTTGTGAGGCACATCTCATATCACTGTAAGAATGTCCTCTATACTTCAAAAGTTTCAATGAAAATTCTGTTCTTTTTCACTTTTCCTAAACCAGTATGACTCTGCATCAGTCTGCACTTGAAACAGAGGTACATTCACATAACAGGGTGAAATACTTCACATTGCACAAGGTAACTGGATAGAAGTTTCCAGATGGAACTCCTCCAAAGCAAGACATAAACAATAAATGCATTAACAATTCCCTAGGGAGCACCGTAATAATAATCCTGAAGTTTTTCTACAGCTTTCAGTTAATTTATTCTAGAACCAATTGTGTAAATGCAAGCCTTCTAACAGAAAAAAAAAAAAAACAAATTTTCAGTAATGTGATTTTAAGATTTAAGTATCTTGACAGCGCCCCTTTAAATCACATTTATTTCAATTCTGAAAAACTGAATTACTTAGATAGATCTTTTACACTGTCACTTTTATGCCTTCTCAGGACATCAGTGATTTTCAGACATTTGAATGGACACTAAAAATAATTATGCACTAAAGGTCAAAAAAGTTTTTTCCCCTCTTTTTTTGGTAACACTTCTATCTCACCTTTCTAGGCAGTGTCATTAATTAGCTCCTTTCAGCCAAACTAAAGAAAAAGAAGTGTCTCCGTTAAACATAGAAAGAATTGGACTTCAAAACTGAATCACACAATAAGTGCTAGAAAAAGGGCTAAATTACTTAGGCTTTTCCACTTTGAACTTATTATACATCTAGAAAGACATTTTATTTTATAAAGAAAAAACCAACTAAGCCAAAGATCAGAAAATAGTCCTTAAACATCACTATTATTTTTCAAAAATACACTTAATCATTAGAAAGATGGAAAAAAGAGTAAGGTTTTTCAAATTTTTCATTTATGCTTCAATGACACAAACCAATTCTGCATTAAGAAGAAGCATCAAGAGCAATTATTTTACTTAAAATAATTCAACTATAATTTGGTATTTGCTAGCACTTTTTTCCCCTTCTTAGTATTGGAACACAAATCTTTCACTGGAAGATCTGGAAAATCTTTTCACTGGATAATAGCTACCTTACACCTTGCTCCACTCGTTCCCAAGACAGTCAATACATCTGCTCTCAGCTACTAATACACAAAGACAACTCTATCGAACCCTGATCTATTAGCAACTAGACAACAAACGTGCTTCAATCCTAGCATTATACATACTAATGCCTAAAAGGGATACCATCTCAGGTTACTTTCACAGAATTTGAAATAACAATACAATAGTTGTTCAAACTATGGAGTTCTCAAGAACAGCATTTCCTTTAATACATCTCAGATTCCTCTTAGGATAGAAGCTCAGAAAAAATCCTATAAATATTCTCTACAACCTTTCTGGAACTATTTTCAAATTCAGAAGCCACAAACCTATTTGCTCAAGATTGCACATACATAAATAAATTCTTGTATGTTTATATACTTCAGTATATAACCACCACGTATATGAAAATGTGTATTTCATTTCAGTTCTCTACAGTCAGAGATACACTGATAATTTTTATGTGCAAGAGTCATCTGCACATTACTCAACAAAATAAAACAGCAGTATGCTCCTTTTTACAAACAAAAGGGAACAATGAAAAAATAACTTTACAAAAAAACCCCAAAAAAACAAACAAAAAACCCCCCCAAACTTCCATCCGTGTGCCACCGAAAGATCCTATGTTTGAACACACATCCCAGGAAACTTTTTGCTCCTGGGAATTTCTGGTTCTGAATTGCTGGACCTTTGAACATTCAAATTAATAAAGTTAAAAAAAAACAAAAACAAAACCATGGAAATATCTTGTATTTTTTTCTGCAGAGCAGACCTTACTTGCTCTAGAAAACTGAAGTGTTCTTTAGAACTGTTATAAAAACTGAAACCGTTGTAAAATACAAATGCAAATTTGATGAATTTAAACTTTCATAGTTTCAAAGTTAATTATCCACTCAACTTTTAAAATCTAGACTTAAATGCCAACATACAAAATATAATCAAAAGAATGAAATGTCTATGCAGAATAAATTTTTGTTATGGTGGAGTATTAACAGTGCAAAAAGCCAGCTAGACCACATGGGAAACGAGTATTTTCCTACACACACACTTATGAAAAACAGCTGTTAGAAAACATGAAGAGAAACCCCCTTTTTTTGACCAAGGATGAAAGGGAGAAAGCATGTCCCAAAATACTCATTTTCAAAGTGTTACAAGTAGGTAGATGAAACAAATGAAAAGAAGCCACAACTCAGTAATGAAGAAAAGCTTTGTACAAAATTTGCAGAGCCTGGTAATGGATGAGAACTAGAGATGCAATTTCCACCCCCCACCCGCACCTCCCCACCCCCCACCCCCCTTAGAAACACCATGTTCTCTACAGCCTGTTTGCTCACTACACATATTTTTTTTACTATTTCCATGAAGACAAAAATCAAACCATCTGGCTTGTGCCAGACATACTTGCCCATGTTCTATCTGCTTTTTAAATACCAGACACTCATCAAGCATCTAATACATGTGATTAGCTAGTAGGAAAACAAAAATTCAATCTCATTTAAAAATATCTTTGCATTTGTTCTCATTCCATCCCAGGAGAAAACCGGATACTTTTGCATGCTTGTCTGTGACTGAGAAAGACGTCTGAATAACTGGTAGTTCAGTGTGTTGAACATATGCTCATATATCAGCTCTGGGCCAACACTTTGGCCTGAAAACAAGACCAGGCTTCTCAAAGTATTTCAACATATGCCTCTCTTGTGTAAGTACTTACATAAACAATAGTGTGTAGGGCTTATACTCAACTGATATAGTAAAAATTTGCAGGAATGCAGCACCTTACTACTATACTTAAAATTTCAGAGGCACATTTCTGACACCATGTCTTCCCTTTTATAATCAGATTTTTTTTTTCTTTTTCCCACCTTGGTGCATGGTCCAAATGGCTGGTTTTACATTCCATTTACAGAATGCAGAAGAGGGCACTGCATCATAACTGTCTCCTTTAATAGTTAAGAGAAGCAGCAACCAGATCTGTCAATTATTTTTTTCCACAGGTATTCTTAGAGACCTCTAAATGAGTAAACCCACCAATATTTTAATAGGCTTCCATAATTCAGCCTCAGACAGTCTACTATACTAGCCAGAGGCACAGTACATTTCACTTTATATAGAAGTGACCCCCAACATTCCCATTTTCCCCTCTGAGCCAGTTCCTTCATACTGTAGATGCTCTGCAATGGTTCCCACAGCAACAGCCAGCATCAACAGGAAGATTACAAAATTTGCTAAGTCCCCAGCATAATCCTTTATTTGCTGTAGATACAAGGTGTGCACCTACAGCAGTTCAATAGTCTTTGCTGCCTTCTAATTACAGTTTCAAATATTCATGCAAGAAATAATTTCTATACAAGAGTTCATATGTATTTGATCCTACTAGAATAGTTACAAAACCATGTTATTTGAAGCAAATCACCAGAAGTATGCTTTTTAACATGCCCAAGTATTGTCATTAAGAAAAAAAAACCTACAAACTAAGCAAGGAAATAGTGAAAGACAACTAATTTAGACAGCAATATAATGTAAATCCCTGCCCTTAGTCTCATCCAGCATAATGTTTGTGATTCACAGATGTAAATTTATTAGAACACATTTATAAGAAGGCATGTTTAATTATTTATTGTTTCAATGCAGCCTGCAGTTCCTACCTATGAATTCCTCTGAGATTTTCCTGCCAAACTATTTTTTCCCCCACAATCGGCATGACCAGTGGATTTCAATTTTCACATTATAAGACAAATCAGAAATATTAATCATCTGCCAGCTATTTTTTCCTGGGAGTTTTTCTATCAAATTCAGTGCCCTCAAAGCCTGATGAATTGACTGTACAGAACCAACTGTGACAGTAGATGGGACGCATCCAAAGGTGTTGAACAAGCTGGTTAATGTCACCAAGAGACTGCTCTCTATCAGCCTTGCAAAGTGTGGCGACTTGAAGGAAGTCATAAAGACTAGAAGAGTCAAGTCTTAACACTCATCTGTATAAAGGCGCAAATGACAATGCAGGAATTTGAGATTATTCATCCTCACCTCAGTCCCATCTTGCAGAAGTACAGCGCAATAGAGATTTTATGCAAGCAGGCTCACAGGCACCTAACACAGTGAAATAAAGCTGCAGAGGGTCAATGTCACTCCACACCTTTGCTGGCTTTAAAACACACTGACAAGGGTAATATAACCTGGTATGCTCTGGAAGATCTAGAAACTCTAATTTTACTTAGAAAATCTGGAATAAAGCAGTAGCTTCAAAGTGAAAAACTTATTTGATGCCCCACATACAAACACCATCTGCTCTTTTGCAAAAGGTATAACATTTGAAATAACATTCTCTTCTCTTCCTCTTACTACATGCCATCACAAAGAGAATAATTTTATTTATATAAAGAGCCCGCAAAATGAAGTTCCATAAAAACAGGAACATATGGCCAAATAATTCTGAATAGCACTTAGCATATTCATCCATAAAATAAGAACTATAATGGGTAGATAAATACACCCAAGTCTACTTGGAAATTGCCAGCATACACATGGTTTTCTACAAATAATTATTCTTTTTTTTTAAGAATTCCTCACCCATCACTCTACACAGATACTTCTTCTTACAGTTTTGCCAAAGTAATCTTTTCAAACCACAAACTTGGCCTATACCACCTTATGTAACACATACTAATAGTCTTAGGCCTACATCAGTGCATAAAAGGAAAACTCCTCTATTTCTTAAAAGTTTATTTTTTTTATCCCCATTATGAACACAGGGTCTGAAATGAATTTAGCCAATCCCTAATATGAATGTAAATACAAAGTAGGTAAAGGTAGAACCTCCATGGAGTTTCTTAGAACGTTAAATAAAATGCCTAAATTTAAACTTAATACAATTAATAATAATTTAAAAAACAGAACAGTCCCGAAGGAAAAATCCATATGCGCCTATGAATTACTTTCTCCTACTGCTAAGGAGAAAAATAACACATAGTCCAAGACCTCTACCTTGCACATGCACTCATGCAGGATTTTCTGTAATTACAGCATTTGGAATTCCTGTCATTTTTTCTGACAGTACTTCACACATCTATATCATCCGCTGGTTTCTAAACCCTTGAATACTTTTCACTGCAGTTTCTTACTAGGAAGTCACTTAGAATATGTTGACTGAGCCCTAAAAAAAACACTTCTGCAGACATCTCCAACTCTTACACTGATCAATACTACAACAAATATCTCTCTCTTCAGCATGCTTCATGAAACTTTCTGGATACTTGCACATTATCACTTGAGACAAGCAGCACAATCTTTTTCAGACTCTCAAAAATCCTTCCAGCTGCAGACTTTTCCTGCTTTAATTTGCTCAGTATTATAACCAGCTGGTCTTCATTGCATACATGATGTGGTTCACCAAACCATGTCCTTTAATCAGTCCTCTGGTCATCACTTCAGTATCTTCAGGGATTTAAGCAAAATGACTGGTCTGAGTGATGTAGGTTTGCCTGTGTCCACTTCATTTATTTTGGCAATCCTCTCGTCATATTGAAGGCCGATTCCTGATATCTTCTCCAAAAAGCTGAAGAGTTTATACAAAACAGTAATATCTTATCTGACTTGCACTTCAGCTTGCTTTCTGCTCTTCCTGTCAAATGTAGGTGTCAAAAGGGGGTTTTGCTATTCTGATTTACAATTCTTTTATTGCTCCTTATGCTGCTGTCATGATTTAACCCCAGCTGGGCACTCAGCCCTGCGCAGCCACTCACTCGATCCCCCCTGTGTCAGGATGGGGGAGAGAGTCAGAAAAGTAAAAGTGGGAAAACCGGTGGGTTGAGGTGAAGACAGTTGACCAGGTAAAGCAAAAGCCACGCACAGGAGCCG
>JAVJGJ010000003.1:22612494-22665792 GCA_035590215.1 Microhierax caerulescens
GCGGCCAGCGGGCTGGGGCCTGGGGGCGCGGGGCCCTCCCGCGGCGCCGCCTCGGCAGCAGCGGGGCGGGCTCCCCTCGGGGGTTCCCTACCTGCGCGGAGAGAGCTCTTCCCGCCGCCGTGAGCGGCGGGCCCGGGCCGGGCCTGCCCGGGGCCCCGCTGACCCCCGCCCCCCAGCCAGCCGCGGCCGAAGCGGGAGAGGCGAGCGGGACCCTGGTGCCGGGGAACGTGGGGAGAGGAAACCTGTAAAAAGCTTTTCACACGCTGTGACAACAGGTGGTGCAGGTTACGGGCGAGGCCGTTACCCGCGCTCAAGCAGCAGAGCCCGCGGCCCCAGCTCGTGCGGGCTGAGAGGATTTTCCCCACCCCACGACCTCAGTTCTTCACGTTTGACAGTTCCAGCGGTGGTCAAGCCTTGTTTCAGGGCTGCTCCGTGATAATTTGGGCTACGCGGGGGGTCGCGCTCATGCTAGTTACACAGGAAGCCCCCCCGTAGCCCCAGCCCCACCGCCCGGCTGCACCCAGGGGCGGGCAGGGCCCGGTGCTCCCAGCTGAGCCCTGTGCTCACACCGCTGCACCAGGACCGCAGGAGCAAAACCCACCAGTGAACAGGTTTATAGGCGCCTGAACTGCTCTAATTATATTGCTTTGACAAAGCCTCTTAATGTCCGTAGGTAAACTTTGATCTTTAATGCAGTCTCCTTACAATACCATCTCCATATAAAAAGGAATTTCCTCAATACAGATTCATGACTTAGTTCTGCTTGGAAACGTTTTGCTGTTCATTCTGGCCTAAACCTACAATTTGTCCTGTAATCCAGACTGCTACTGCACAAGCTACAGAGCTCAGCTATCTTCAACAAAGGCAGGGGAAGTAACAGCCTGTTAAATTTCACTGTCTGAAGTCAGGGTTAATATTGTTTACCCTATGAGAATTTAGCAATAGAAATGTTCATTTGAAAGAGGGGAAATATGTCAAGAAGCACTTCCCAGAAGGAGATTTATGACACATCCCTCCCCATGGGAGGGAAGGAAAAAAGAAACAAAAGAAAAAAGAAAAAGAGAAGAGAGAATGATTAAGATGTTTTCCCCCCTGAATGATAAGAGCTACTACCAAGAAAGAAAAGAAAAAGAAAAAATAAAGGAGAAAAACAAACAAACCACACACACACAAACATCTTAACCGAACAGGTACTGTAGAGAATGTAGAAAAAGTGTTTCAGAGATTTTCCATGCATGTAGTAAGCATTCTAGCAGACAGAAAAGCAAATTTCAAGCATTTGTAACAGAAGTAGCTTCTGCTAATAAGGCACTAATGGGAAAGTCTGATTGGACTGCTATAACTCTGAAAGCAATTTCAGAAAGCACAGAGAAATGCAGTCACTGAAGAGCAGGTGAACTAATCTACAATCCCTATTAAAAAAACCACTTCTTCCAACATGAAACAGGAACACAACAACTGCAACTGGAGGCATAGTTTTTTGCCCAAAGAAACAGAAATCTATCAGGCATTTAGGCATACGACTACATTTACTCAAAGAATGATTCATCAGGTTTTATTCACAATTTTCTGTTCTCCTGCAAGGACATGTTACAACTGTGCTTCTTCCCACATTCGTCCCTTTTCTAGGTAATCTGCATGGTGGAGCCATGGCAATATACACTGGTTTTCTTAGTTAACCATTTGTACAGAATTGAGTATTTTGTGCCGGGTAGCTTAAGCCAGTTGCGCCCATTCCAGGTGAAAGGCCGAGGCTGAAGTTCAGAACAGGTTTACCACCACCAGAGTTCTGCATTTCCTTGCTTCAGCTGTGAACCGCTTCTAGGCAGTCCAGTTTGGCACAAGTGTGAGCTAACACGGCAGCAGAGAAACCGCCTCCAACAGCAAATCTGTGTACCAGCCATGACTCACAGGCTTTCACACAGGGGTCCAAACACATTCAGTAATCAGATGGCTGGCTGTTTGGAGTCTCACGCCTCTGCTGCATCTTAGTCAAAAATTCCTGGACAGGCCTCTCTTAATGACTCTAAGCAATAGCAAAAAGTCAGCAAAATCTAAAACTTCATTACCCTTTTGATAAAACCAGGACAGCTTTGCTGCCCAAACCCTGGTCTTCCTGCTGCTCTTCTAATAGTTCCTCCCTTCCTCCAACATGTTTGCCAAGGATTGGCCCCATTACAAGCAGCAGGAGAAGCAAGCATTCACTTTTCACAGTACAGAGGTACAGCCAAAGGGAGAAGTTAGAGTCAAATGACAAGGAAATGATTTATTTTTTTTTTTTAATACTGAATTAGGACCACACACTCCAGAGGTGAGTCACAAAAAAAAAAAAAAAAAAAAAAAAAAAAAAAAAAAAAAAAAAAAAAAAAGCAGCAACTGATGCCCCAACATTCAGGAAAACTGAAATTTACACTATAAAGAAACAACACTCCAAGCAATTACGTTTTGCAAAAACATGAGACATGACTAGAAAAAAAAACATGCCAGACTGTCAAATATAAACTTAAACCTTCCATAAAACTTTTCTCAAAGGAAATACTGCATAGAAATAGTACAGCCGTAGAACACTTGAGTATTTACATGCATCTTGCCTTACAAAAAACTCTCAGGTAATTTGGAAATACTCACAGATACGGAGAAAAGTTGAACGTTAAGCTTAGCAAGAGACATTACTGATGTTATGTCAGAAAGAAAAAGTTTTGCTTTACAAAAAGGCTAAGCCGAAAGGAATCCATTTGATGTTTTAAACTACTGACTTTAAATTGTGTTCACAAGAATAAGCTTGCTTTTCTTCTGTAGGTTAAAAGTTGGGTTTATTTATTTGTTTTTGTTTTTTTACCAGCCTGCTAAGTGATGGAGATGTAGTCGTTCCCTGAAGCAGAAGTGCCATCTCGTGGCTCTGTTCGTACTTGCTGGTAAAGACGCTGCCTTTTCGGGTCCTACTAGAGGTACTAATATAAAAAACTTATTTTAAAATAAAGTTCAGCCTACGTACAGGGAAAAAAAAAAAAAAATCTTACCTAGTTCACACGTTTATGGACGGATACCATGAACGGTAATGTTCTCCAGTCCTTGCTGGAGGACACAGATCACTGTAGTTGGCAAGACTATTTGTTCCACTGCAGGAGAAGGAGGGCTTTCGAACTGTCATTTTAAAGGTCTGAAAGGGATCTACAGTCCTGCCCCTTATCATCCACTCCCGCAGTAATTAATCAAAGAAGCTATGGAGACTCGTAGGCATGCCTGGAATGTCCAGTCTTGCTTCCTTACATAGGCTAAAACCACCATACATTTACATAACAGAAGCCCCACCTGGGGAAACAAGAAATTAAATACCTTTAAAAACATCTGCCAAATGTAGTTGGAAAGTCTAAAATTCCTTTTTATGATCAGTCTCTGCTTTTTATGCTGAAGAATAAATTGCATATATGTATTTTACAGAACTAATCCATGATTCAGCAAGAAAATTAATGAAATAAACAGACAGTTGGAACTGCTGCCAGGAGTGGTCATTTTAGACCTAGCAACCTTGGAAGATGACCTTTTAAATAATGAATTTGGAAAAGTACACTACAAACCAACAAAAATGAGTGCCATCTACCTATAAAGTCTGCTAATAGCAATAGCTTCCGAAGAATGAAGACATTAAATGGATAGAATTAACTTGCTAGAGCCGCTGTCTATGTATGAAGCATCCTAAGTATTGGATATCCCTGCTGCAATGCACCCCTGAGGTAACCGCAGTTTTGCTTGGTGTATGTTTCTGCCCACTACACAATGAAGTAGTCTGACCCACTGAGGCCAGCAGGAGTGTAGAGCTGTACAGCAATACAAAAGTGAGAAAGTTACAAAATCAGGCCTAAAATAGAAGGCTAACATGGCTTCCTCGAGGACTTAGAAAAGGATAACGAAACAAGAAGTAATGCAACATATTTAGACAATTCCATTAGTTATTCATTATCCCATAAACAGTGAAATACATCCTAAAAAAAAGGCTTGTAAATACTTTTTACATGCTTTGCTGTCGGAAGAATGTCCCAACTCATATTGAACTACTGTTTAAGAAGTGCATAGCGATGCAAAATAAGTTGAGTGGTTCTGCAGTTAATCTGGAGTTTATTACTGCTTGATCCATGCCTTACAAAGTAGAATAACTAGCAGAAGCAGGAAATTCTGATTTTTGTCCAAGGTTAAACTAGAGAATGATTGTTCTGTAAAGGAGATGGCTCTTTGTTTAATAGAAGTATTTTCTTTTCACTTTGAAATCTATCCCATTGAAATGAAATGGAAGTCCATTTCTTATCAGTGCGTTGCTGCAGTAGACTTTCTTAGCCTTTTCCCCTCCTACTCGGGCAAACTCTATCCTAAGTTGCAAAAAATAATTCCACAAAGACTATGAATTGTTTATTTATAATATTTTTTAAATCATTTAAAGCTTGTAGTTTTTATGGACCACAAGACCCACTCTGGAACTTTTTGGCTTCTGATAGCTGTCTAGAATAGACGGAAGTTAGGAGTACAAGGAAATACTTCTAGCATACAGCTTTTACTAAAAAGATAACAAAAAATAATTTTATTCCAATTAAAAAATTGCAATGCAGTAAGTCAAAACAGAAATAGTCTCCTCCTCCTGCCACCACCTCCCCCGTGTCCTCCTATAGTCTCCTTTCAGATTATAAGAATGTGAAAGAGAACAAGTTGATTTGCTGAAGAGTCAGTCCCATGGCCAGACTGGCCCCAAAACACTACCTTTCAAAAAATATTTTCTAATAAACAGCCTCCATAATGTTACCATTAATCAAAATGTTGACATTTTAGAACTACTAAGAAACACAGAAAGTACCATCAATTGTCCTGAAGTCCTTGAGGCTGTTATGGATATTTTCATGCATTACCAGAAGCAAGTGGTTTTGTCAATGACTTGGTAAGATCAAGATTTGGGGTTCCTAACAGGTAATTTTGATTTAATAAAAGAGTTCAGGGTGCACATTTCAAGATGTGCATAGACCAACACATTAAAGAGATATAAATGAGTGAAAATAATCAACATCTGTCTAATGAGCAGATCTTCACAACACTCAGAGTTGTTCTACAAGAAAAACAGTTCCTATGATAAAGCTGATAACCACAGATTATGGACAAGAAAGCCTGCTTCCTCCTTTTTTTAATTATTTAAAAAAATAATCACTTCAGTGGTAGGGTTTAGAAGGTGTTTGTGAATTGAAACAGAAAATGAGAGTGCAGAACCTGATCCTTAATCCTCCAATTTAATTTCCTTTAATCTTGCTTATAGAATATAACCTCTTTTTAAACTATCCAGTTTTTCACCAAAACTTGTCAGCTGCAGATCCTCTTATGCCTTTTTACCATGAGATAATATGCATTGCTATTCTCCAGCCAGACTTCCAGCCTCCCCCTCCAGGTTTCTCTACCTCGTGTCCAACACAGCATTCTGTTTCAAATCTAGGATGGCTAACATAATGTAAGTAGAACAGGAACAGAAGATTGAGCATTGCAAGTGGTCATTTGGCAACCTGCAGGGCTCACACTTACAGCAAATGCTCAAGAGCACAGGTAGGGTGGCAAACACAGCATTAAGACTAAATAAAAAACAATTTATATTGACCCCCATTGAGGTTTGAAGCTGGGATAGGTAATTTCTTCCAAATGGAGGAGGAACATTACAGACTTCAGTGCTCCAGGCTTTTCTGGGTCTTGATCATTTAACTCATCGTGGGGTTTCTTCATATAACCTGACCTCCAGTTGGTTTTGAACAAAAGAAGTAACTGCTGAAGGAGATTGTGGGGAGAAGAGGAAAGGGACAATCCCTAATCATCAGGAACTGGGTTGTAGTCAGTACTTAGCAAGAAAAAAAAAATACTTAAAAGAGCTATTTTTAAACCAACGCAAACATAAGAGGTATTATTCTTTATTAAGTCAAAACATTTTATTTAAAAGCAGGTGACCTAGCAAAATAAGGGACAACATAAAAAAAAAAAAATCCCAGTGGCATAGACACATTCCATTTGGTGTGATAAAAGACAAAGACCCATGCATCTTGCAACGTATAATTTACCTCAAAGGACAGTAACTTATAGCCTATGATTTTAATGATTGTCCTGTAACGGATCATTTTGTGAAGTACCAAATAAAGTGCAGTTAAGCTAAATATTATCCTCTTACTTTTCCAGAGAACAGTATTTCACTTAAGCCAGACAGGTAGAGGTAGTTTTGAGGGTTAGTGGTAGATTGGAAAGCTTGTTTGTAGTTATTTGAGCTCCAAGACATCAGCCTTAGACTAGTTCACATTTTTAAAAACTTCTCAAAAACTTTAAAATCACATAAATATTTTAAATGCTTGGCTTAAGAGAACTAAACCTGCCACAGGGCCCAGTTTTGATTTTGTATAATCCAGTACTTTTGAATCAAGACAACAGACTTCTCCCAGAAAGAGAGAATCTTTTTCTTTCACCACTCAGAATAATTATATTGCCACCACTCATATCAGGAGAAAGAGATACATGGCCATTACTCAAAGATGCTCTGATTTGTCCTTACCAAGTTAATTGGAGGACTGACAGCTGAAAGAGCTCTCTGTCTCACAGGACTAATTTTCTCTTTACTTGTACTGTACCAACTTGAAAGATAGAAACATTTAACAGACTGGTCCCCAGACACACATTGTTTTTACTAATATTTTCACACTGTGGTCTAGCAATCCTCCCTAAAACCTCACGGCAAGAACATCTTGAATGTAAAATATATAATGTGCCAGCAGAGGAAATAGTCTGTTTTGCTCTGCCTCCTAGAAGTATCAATGGATACCAGGAAACAATGTCAGATATGCTCATCAGTCACAAGTAATTACAGATCCCTATCATCATTGTTTTTCCACAGAATCACCTTATCTTTGACAAGAGACACAAAAAAAAGCCTACAGTTTGCAGGAAGGATCCATCCCAACAAGTTTGCTGTCAGAAGAGTAAGGAAATAACAGAAAAAAAAAAAGAAAGTGTTGACCAAATGGGTTTTTACTGTTGCTTATAAACAAGAAGAATTTTATTTTTTTTTTTTTTTTAATCAAATGTAAGCCTAACTAGCTTCTGGACACCTTACATTTGCTTTTTTTATCATTTTCGAGAAGATGCCTTACACCACTTTTTTAATGTGGATTGTGATTATTTTTCATAATTATTTGTATCAATTAAAGCCACATTCCAGCTAGAGTCCTAACAAGTGGAGGCTTTGCCCAGTGATCCATCAAGAGAATCACTAGAGCCTGTGCACAGCACAGTGCTTCCCTATAGAATAATCCAATTCAGTAAACTATGGGAATTGAGTGACCACAAGGAACATTAATGGTGGAGAGATACTATAACTTGAAAGCAAAATTATCATAAGATACTCTAAAATAAAAGGAAAGAAGGTATCTGCTGAACATTCAGAGTATTGGCATAGGAGTTATGTTTAGAAGGGGGAGAGTATTAAGAGATACTCTATACAAAGAAACAACAAGTTATTATGATTCTGAGGCACTTTGCAGAAAAAGTGTCACAGAAACAGAATAATTTAATTTCTTTCTATTTAATACCAACTGGAACGGCCACATGCTGTTCTGTGTTTGTATTTATTGCATAATTTTGTTTGTGCCATCAGAATATAAGCTCTTCCAGGCAGGGCCCGGCTGTTTGTTTGGCACAAGCTCCCCTATTATACAACACTGGGTACACTTAAATAGGGGCTATACATGCTATGTTAATAGTCTTCCTGAAGAAGGCTAATTAAAACAAACCTGATAAAATGATGTTACAGTTTTCACATAAATCAGCAGGATCAAGGACATTTCCATTTTAATCTCACCAGGGGACTGGTGCAGAAAAAATTAAGTATCATTTTAAAACCCATAATTATAGCAAAACTGTACTCTAGGAGTAGCGGCAGAGTTACACTCGGGCATCTGTGTACCTGTTGGGAACCTGCGACAGTCATTAGCTGCGTCCTATTGATGCAACAGGACCTGTCAATACAGCACTGAGCACAGGCAGAGGAATCTAGCTTATGGCTTCCACTGCAAGTCCTTGGTGCCGTTCGCTTTCACTGTAGAGCCCGGTGAAGGTTTACTGGTCACCACCTATTTCCATCCCAGGACCTCACAGCTTTTACAGATTCACAGAGAAGCATCGCCCACAGTCAGGATAGCCCATCCTGCAGTAGGATTGTTTCCTTGCACCTACTCCAAGTTATGCTTGCAAAAGCTTGCACATTCCTTCTTCTGTTACTCTCATGAGTCCTGTGCCTGCCATAATTCAGGCCTAAGTATCTAATAACCCTGGAGAACACCCGAGTGCTGTACCCATGGTATTTTCTGCCCCATCATATGTGCTATACCCACAGCAGAGCAGGTTCTGTTACATAGCACTCCTCTATGTAAAAGCTTTCACAAAGCCACCTTTTAAATCTGTGGCTAGTCTTATGATTAAACCTAGCCTTCTGTTAGGTTTAAATAAATAAATAAATGATGAAACCCAGTGCTTTTTATTTTATTTCCTTTGCATTGACATGAAAGACTACATAAGGTACAAGACTGGAAGGCAGCAGTGCACTTCCAAACTGATATCAAAGGCAGCTTCAGGTGATTGACATGGACTAGAGAATGTCTGTTAATACCCTGTCACAATATAGCCTTACAGGAGAAACATTTACATGAGCTGGTATGAAATCCATACAGTAAAGTTTGTTCTGTAATCCTTCACTGTTTCCCAGATAGATACCCAAGCACATTATAAAGGGAGTCAAATGCTACAAACACCAAAAGGTAACTGCAAACCTAACAGGGTAACAGAGCACCAGAATTTCATCAGAGTCTTCTCTGCCTCTGTCAGTGCTGCCCATTTTTGGTGCATATAGGAGGAGTAAAGTCATGCCAATAAAAAAATCCAACCTAGATTAAAGTGGATAAATTGGAAGGATTGTTTGTCCAGGGCTTAGGTTTACTTTAAAGCACAGCTTTCACCCAAATTATTTGTCCTAATGCAGGCCACTGTAAAGAATGTTATTAAACCTTTTAATTTCAAACACACTTCTGTGATTGCAATTTAAATGAGAACACATGACGCTGAATCCCACTTGATCTCTTCGCACTAGTTCTGGCAGTTCATGGGCTTTAATTCTAATCAGGGTAAACAAATCCATAACTGAGACTGGTAAAGAGGAATACATGCCAAATTTATAGGAAAATCTTGCTTTTTTTTTGTTAAAAGCTGGGCTAAGGGAGAAATACTGAGCAGTGATTGGAGATGCTGGCCTGAATAAAACGAGAAAGCATTGAAGTACAGGGAAGCAGAAGGGATCCAGAAAAAGAGATCATGTGAGTTGTAGCACTGCTTCAGTACCTCTTATCAGGTGGCAGAAGGGGTGGGTTAGTATTTTCATTGATTCTCATTTCAGTTGGTATTGTCTTGGGATATTAACAGTTTAACTTCCTGAGGCCAAAGCTTTTTAGACTAAGGGTGATTAAGTTACCTTTTCAGCAAAGTGTAACATGCAGACTGCTAAGGTAGTAACTTAAGTAAAATAAAAGACCTTTTCAAACTAACACAGGCCTGAAGATGCCATCATGTAATAAATAGCTTTTCATTGGCCTAATTCACTTCTGCACTGAGCACCAGTGCATGGAGCAAGATGACAGTTTGGATCTGAGTGGTCAGGTGTTGTTGGTTTGGGTTTGGTTTTGGTTTTTTTTTTTTTTTTTTTTTTTTTAAGTGTGATGCTGTAGCTGGATAAAAATGCTGTCAAAGGAGCATGCAATTTAAGGTTCATAAGCAGAAGAAAGCAGAGGGCTTATCAACAAGAATGTCATTTCTGAGAATAAAGACAGATTTTTTTGTTGTTGTTTGTTTTTAAACACTATTCATAACTTCAAGGGAAATATTAGAGTCTCTTATGGAACTAGTAGGAGAAAGCAGCAAGGACAACAAATGTCAAGTTAAAGCAGATATATTTGCTGGTAGGTCATTTAAATTGTGCCCGAAGGATAATCCCAGCAAGATGGGCATTTCAACTTCGTTTAGCAGCATCCCTAGCTGGGATAAGGAGGTCTAATCACTTTATTAGAACAACAATGTCATTAGAGGAGAGTTGGGGAAGAGGAAGCTGCATTTTTCTTACTTTTTAATTTTTATAAAGATTTAGCAAGATAACTTTAGCAACCAGCTTGAAGCTGTGGATATTTATGATTTTAGCAATTAGCCTGACTTTGTGGTATGCCAGAAGGCTGACTGTGCAACAGACCAAGGATTGCACTGTTGTTGTCCATAAAAATACAAAAATAAAATACATCCTATATTTATACTTTTTTACCTCTTATCTTTTAAGAATGACAGAGTACATCCCACTTTCTTTTGAACTTTAGATGTTTTAGAGCAAATCACTCTTTACCTCCAGATCTCTTCATTCCTTTCCAGATAGTACCTCGAATTCAGATGACACATTAAGATGCATGCAGTTTGACCTTCCTTGCCTTTCATGCAGAGCTTCTGTGCCTCTTAACCAGCGAAGTTTGGGACGTGGATAACAGCCTTCATTGCAGCCTCGTTGCTTGTGGGGATATCCTCTAACACAGCTTTAGCGCTAAGTGTTGCAAACAGGTAGTAATACTAATTAACTCAAACTGAGCTTTTTACTGTCCTTTAGCCTCTTCCCCCATCTAACCACCTACATCTGTGAAAGAACAGGCAGTGTCACTGCTTCCTCTGTAGTGATACCTTTTGATTTTTTTCTGTACTGCTTTCTTCTACTGCTTTTATACTGATAAAAAAAGAATGCAGCACTATTCTTGAACATTACACTGCTAACTGGAGACTCTCCCTGTAATTAGCAGCTACTGAGTGATCAGATCACCCCTGAACCAGGAATTGGAATGTAAGAAATCAGTCCTTACTTTAAGCTGCAAGCTACATGCCAGTTTTCATACTGAGCAATCCGTAATACCATCTTGGAGCACACCGTAAACAGAGATCCCCACCCAGCTAAGGAATGATGTTCTTAGAAAATAAAGCTTAAAGCAAGAAGTGCATAATATTTATAAACTGGGTTGAGATAACAGAGGGTTTTCTGGTCCTTTCTTATTACTGGACAGTCTCATACCACTTGTTTTTGGGTTTCTTTGCCTTGTTTGCAAAAGTCAGAACTGCATTAAGAATATACCCAGATAAATGAGCATTTAGAGAACAGAATTCAGCATCAGAGACATTTGACGTGCCCAGTGCCCAGTTTTTAGCTACTAGTGTAATATTCTTTAGCAGCCTGCAGTATGATTCTTAAGATGAAGATGGCACGTGGCCAAAGCCATTCTACAGACTGCCTGACTGCCCAAAAGGGTATATTCTGGCCTGAAAGCATCATCATTGTTCTCAATGGTCTATCACTTAAAATAGCCTCACATCAGTAGACCACCATTAACAGCTTGTAGCTGCTCCTTTGGGTCCCCCTCCTCTTTTTCTTCATAGACTTGAAAGAGAAATGGCCTTGGACAAACATTTTCATTTTAAAACACTTCCTACTGTAAAGTCATCTCCAGCATCAAAATGAACAACTGCAGCATGAATTAAACCTTTTAAGATATGACTTTTGCCAAGTATCACCATCTGGATATTTAAACCCAGAAAATCTCTGTTACAGGGGCAAGTGCAGCACTTACATTTCTAGAAGTGGGAAATCACCCACACCTCAGATCTGTACTTATTGGTGCAGACAAGGTGCAAATTACACAAAGGTACCAACCAAGGTAAATCAATATCACAGAGCCTGTTCATCTGGTCTCACTGTAGCTGCTTGTGCCAAGACTGACCACTTACAAGCTCTTAAATACACTGTGTTAGCAATGATATGCGCACACATCTGAAAAGGAAGGAAACAAGTCTTCATAGCCCACTGATTTTGCCCCCTCACCCTTCTCTACCTGAAGCTAAAGGGTAGTCAAGAGGCAAACACGTACAGAAACTGACTGGTTTATAACTGTAACATAACGCGGCATGTGTGTAGAGGGGGAAAGAGTTCAAGCCACAAGCAACTGTCCTTTTTTCATTAACACTTTCCCTCATGTTTACAACTTACCTTACAGACTTTGAATTCACCCTCCAAGCATCACTTGCTGCTGATACCAGACACCGTACCTCAACAGCAGTTGTGAGGTATGTTACAAAATATGCTGTATATGGATAGGGGAAAAAAGTGGTTTATTCACCCTATTCCTAATCTTTATTATTAAGAATAAGTTATTAGCCTTATGGAAAGCAAGTCAGATGAGAACACTATTTTGGAAATTCTCTTAAGTGACATTTATGTAAACTGGGTCTGATATTTGTGGAGTCAGGAACTCACCATGTTGCACTGTACCTACTGTATTCCTGACATGTACCTGATGTTAAGAACATCATCTTCACTGGAAAGTCAAGAAAAAAAATCCCGCAGGCTCCTGGGCTATAGTCTGCTTTACCTGCTACTGTACCTACATACATCAAAAGGAAGTCAGGTGCGCCAGGTATTGTCACAAAAAAACCATTAGCTCCAAATGTTATGATCCAAAACTGCTGTCTGTTGTAGTTGCTCAGATCTTTATTAAGTCGGGTTTTGAAAAGCCTCCACAGATAGAGACTACGCAACCTCTCTGGACAAAATCTCCTTGACTAGCCTGATGATGAGAAAGTTTTTCCCTTAAATCCAGCCTAAACCTCTGTAAATCCAGGTTATGTCCATTGCCTCTCAGCTTCCTGCCGCGCACTGCTGTAAAGACCCTGGCTCTGTCTTCTTGGTAACTGCCTCAAGGGTGCAGGAAAGGCTGATGTCAGGTCCCATCCGGTGTCGTCCTTTTGTTCTCCCCCCCTTTCCCCCCAAGCTAAATGTATCACAGTTTCCCTGTAGTCAATGCAGCATACCATGGGAACTATCGTATATTTTATGAGATGCAGCTTTATATGTCCAAGTTATGGTTTCCAAGACAAACGACAGCATTTTTATCTAGAAACCATAGAGATCACATTTTTTGACAGCAGCAAAATGGGAAGGGTGGGGGAAGAGTAAAAAAAGAAAAAGAAAAACAGAGAGAGAGAAAAATGGGTTCAAAAAAACCTCCACAACCCTACTTGCCAAAATGCATTAAAAAAAAATAAAAATTAATGCAGTGCTAGAACCAGAACACCCACCTCCTGGTTATCCCACTATCTCAGCCATAAGACTGCGCTATAAGAACAGTCACATTCACAAATAGAATGGTAAATCCCTAGTAGCATTTATCCAAATACAGAAAAGGCATATTCCATACTAAAGTTTAGCAACAAAAACAGAGGTCTGATTTAGTAAATCCAGTTTGCCTTGTTATTTAGCAAACACCTTCTACTAAAATCCTACAGTTTGTTGACAGCAATCTGAAACGTGTTAAAGTAGGATACACATACAGAATGTCTTATTTACTAAAGCAGAATTATTTTTGGAAAAGCTGAATGTAGAACAAGCTACATCTTGCTCTAATTTACAGCTGAGCATCCTGTTTACATGCTGATGTCCATGTTTACTTTTTTGGTTACAGGAAGCAATGCTGAAGGACTTGAAATAATTTTGCCTCACACTGCCTATCAAGTTATTTCACTCCCATAGGAAACAATGGCTTGGGGTCAAGTTATTCATGCAGAGAAATGCAAGAAAGCAGAGTTGTTTCAGTGCTCTCAGACAATGCCATTTTAACAGCTTTGCTACAAGGATTTTCTTTGCCAGGCTTCTTTGCCCAATCTGTCTCTCTGAAATATGTACGACTTCCTTCTGGCACTTTTGCTCAGAATATTGTTCAAATTATTTTTCCTTCTACCCAAACCTTATTCTTTTATTTTTTTATTTTTTTTCCCCCTGGTCCTCCTTCTTCTCTTTTACAGGGCAAAGTACTAACACTTTCACAAAATTTGCCCTCTGTCTTCAAGCTACAGTCTTAACACATCAATCTCAACTATGGAGCTGTACACAACAGCAGTTTCTACATTATATTCTTGCCTTTTTTTAAAAAAAAATATATATCTTGAAGCATAGAATGGCTGGCCTTACAGAGGGTTAAGAGGAAGAAGCCAGGACAGTTCCCCATATGAATCTCTGTGCAAGTGCCAGCTGGATTTCGCAGCCCGGTGCTCAGCAAAGCACAGTGAAACAAGAAAGATGTTAGTATTCTTAGAGTGCTCTGAAGAGGAACAGGAAAAGGCAAGAAAATAATCTTACTCTGTACCCGAAAAAAAGTGCTGGAAAGTCAAAGAGGAGAATTCAAGCTCCATCCTCCCCACAGCATACAACCAACATCACTCACAGTCACTCTCATGCATCACGGTGACACTAAAGGTAATAAGCTGTACATTAAAGAAGGGAAATACTGAAGAGGTGTTGTTGCAGCACATCCCCCTTTCCTCTTGCTCTCCTTGCCCTCCAAAACTGCAGATTGCTTCCAGGATACTGAAAATACTGCTCTGCTGAAGCTCTGACAGGAGGGGACCTACCATGCGCCCATGCCTGCTTCTTGGGGTATATTTATTAATGATTTCTAGCAATACACTCACTGAAGTAACTAGAGCTGACTTAGTCTCTCCATTTTTAATTTAATGGCTGACTTACCCTCCCTTTGAATCACTGCTAAGGATCATGAGGCAGCCCTAACCAGGGACAGAGCCCTAAAGCACAGGTAATACTGGGGTGGTACAGAAGCATTGATGACTCACTAATACTTTAAAGAGATCATGCACGATGCTCGGGGCCTCTGGGTTGGTCCTGTGTACACAGACAAGTTAATTCAAACACCACTGATTTTTATTAATTCTTTATCAAGAGTAATGAAAATTGAAAGAGGTCCAGAACAAAACCAAACAATAAAATCCCCACTGTCCCATTGTGAAGAGCAGCTACGTGTGAGAAACAGGACTGGTTAATAGTCCTGTCCCATTCCTACCACCCTTACCTGCTTAGCTCTGCAAAGAGACACATATTTGCCCCCACTATTCTTAGCACATCACAAATCATTGCATGTGTCAGAGGCACTGCTAAGTGGTACAGTAATGCACACAAGAAAAGTCCTTCTCATTCCAAGGTTACATAGAAGAGGAAAAAAATACCAGTTTCTTCACCTTAGGGGCAAAATTGGACTTCACATGTGTGATGGACTGAATAACGCTTCATCACAAGAACCAATTTTCTTCCAACTCCCCTACAGCTCTTAAAACATAGATCTTAGTTTTTTACATGATTTGCTAACAGGCTTTCCTCACTATCATGCCTTTAAAAAATAATTAAAGGAAATTAGATATGCACGTAATTTCATTATTTACTGTGTCAACAGAAGGTAGATATTTTAGGAAGAAGGGCTGTTCTTACTTAAGAAATATATACTGACATTAAAAAGAAAAAAACCAAACCACCAAACAAACTTTTTTAAAAAAAAAAAAGTCATCCAAAACCATGTCGTTCCCTTTCTTCTGCAAGGGAAGAAGGGGTATTATTGCCTCATGGAAAACAAAAGCCAGAATAAAAAGCTAAGTAGTTATTAATACGGAAATAATAAAAAAATCCCAACAAATCCTGTGACATATAACAAACAAAACACCCTAGGACTGTTCTTTGTCACATAGCTTAAGCTTTAGTACTAACCACAGTGAAAACATGAGAGGTGGAAAAAACATAGAACAAAATATATACATAGTGCAAGCCTTGAACCAATAAGGTAATTAAGATCATAACTACCCTAAGAAAGTAAACACTGAAGTGTTTTCCTACCATGTAGGACTTGTTAGAAAGATATGTAACTTTTTTTTTTTTTTTTAAGAAAGGACCCTTCTCCCCCAGTAATGAATTCTTTTTTTTTGCTTTGCCATGTGAAAAGCCAGGTGAGGAGGTACCACTCCTCACCTGCACTTCCATTAACTCCCCTGGTTTACCCCCACCTCACAACACATCCATTCAGACACTCATCTGTACAATAACCATATAAATATTTCCTACCTTCCCCTTAAGGTAGTTAAACACCCACCTCCTCCCTGCGGAAGGTTCTTCTCTGACTGAAACCACTTTGCGTGTCCCACGCTTTTCAGCCTTTCCTCCAAACGTGCTTTGCAGCTGTAGGAGATCAGGGCCCCAGAGCTGCAGCCCCTCCTCTGCCACCTGCTCATCGCTTCCCTTCTCACCCTGCACCTCTGGGTTTGCCCCTTCCTTCTGGAAGTTTCTTTTCAGCAGAAACTCCGGGGGGAGAGGACTAGTATACCCTGGCTGCCAGGCTGCAACCACAAACACTCACAGGACTAAACTAACCCATTCCTACTTTGGCACCTATGTGTAACCTATGTGTAATTCACGTGCCCGTTGCTGAGCTCCCAGATACAAAACACCTGGCTGCAGCTGCCTGAGCTCAGCCTGCATCACTGGCGCTCAGCTGCGTTTGGGCTCCTGACTGCAAACTTGGCCATGAGGGCAGGAGGGAACCCTGAGCATGCATGAGGGTGACTGAAGTGTCAGCTGGGTGCCACATTCCCTAGCATCCCGCCAGGCCATGGTGCCTCCCAGCCTCAGGTCTGAAGGAAAAACCCGAGGAACCATTTGCAGGAATCCCAGCAGAAACACAGCTAGGCTGGACTGCAGCAGCGCCGGTGCTGGGGTTTAGGTGGCTGTTTTATTACTTCTTGTCACCGCTGATGTACACCGCTCACCTTCGTCCAGCATGCAGGATAGCCTCTTTTGCAGAAAAGGGCTGTGTTTGATGGCACAATGGCAGCTGTGCAATTTCCCCTGGTAACATCCAGACCTCTCCGGAGCCACATCCGAAGTTCCTGATGCCACTTTCTCTCATTGCCTGTGAAATGCGGGTGATGGTACTAAACCTGAGAAGCTCAGGTGCATCTGGACAAGGCAGCAGAGAGAAGAAATTACCGAGAGTTAAGATTGTGGACGTGGAAGCTAAAAATCAACCAGGAGGTTTTAATTTCTTAGATATGAATATCAACACAGAAATTTTATTCATGGAATTCATGGGGTAAAAATTGGTTTTAAAAATACTTCATAGCTAATGCAAAACTGACCACTCACGAGGGAGATTATGAACTGAAGAAAGGTGCTTGATTTATTTTCATTTGCTCTGTTTTTTGTTTAACATTGTGGAAACCTAGAAGTATCCCATTGGAAAAATAAAGTGGAGCCAAAGATGGGCCAAGTAAAGGTCCCCCACTGCTTTCAGCATGTTACAAAATATTTGATACCTTTTATAATAATGCAGCAAGAATAAATCAGCCTTTCACGATCAAAAGTAGACAGTATTACTCGTTCTGGTGTTTTCTGCCTTTCAGAGGCGAGTGTGCTCCAAAATATTGTCACTTTTGTTGCTTCCAATATGTCAGCTTGGAAAGGAGATCACAGAAGTGAGATCGTGCCAAGACAAACATTTTACTGCCATTTTTTCCCCCTTATTACAATTGCTTTCAGGTGGCTATCAGTGTAAATTTTAGTATCTCCTCATAGCAGCCAGATGAAGTTTTTTACTGTGTCCTTACAAGGTTCAGACTCTGATGACATTGCATTTCATTTTTAGCTATTGCTCAGCAGCAGTGTTCTTTTAATTGAAAAATAATAATTATGTAGATATATCTTGTGACGCACTCTGTGCTTCACACTCTGGAAGAAGCCTTCAGGCAATCACCGTATCCCAAACCACCTTCGTAGACCCAAATCATAAGGTTTTATCCCTTCGTGTGCTCAGCGTGGTGGGAAGGAAGAGCTAACCCAGGTGTGGCTGCGCAGCTGGAAGGTCTCTGGCTGGGTCCAGCCCTGCGTTCCTGCCTCCCGGCCCCCGCAGGCAGCCCTGCCTGCACTCTGTGCTCTTGCCCTGCCCGGCTTGTTTTTAAGTGAATCTCACCCATAAAGGAGTAGTGATTTTCTGTTTCCGTAATGCTGCCTACAAAGAGCTTCTCGATTTTTAGTCCATTAACAAATCTTTCCTGGGATCTATTAACATGTCACTATGGAATGCCTTTTTCTTCAAAGTTTAATATGGCTTAACTCTGTCTTAATCATATTGCTCTACTACACTTTATAGCCTGCGGCTTCAGGGAACCTTTGCCTTTTATTAGTACCCATATACAACCATGATGTCATTCCAAAAATCCAGTGCTGCTTTGGGTTTCATAAATTCTTACACCTTTGATTTACTTGGTATATCTGCAGCTTTCCAAGAACCAAGATGTGCAGGCACGACAAAGAATGAAATGTTACAGTACCGAGCTGGCCTGCACATTGCTTTGCGAGGGGGAGCTGTACCTGGCAGGAGATACAGCCACTGCTGCCCTGCAGTGATGCTCGTCAACCTTTACCAGTAATACTGGTCCTGTCAAAATCTTGGTGCTGTTATGACAGCTGATGAGAGCTGGCAGACTTTCATGCCTGCAACTTTGCTGTGGGCAACTGTTTCCAGCTTGGTAGTGCCCCATAAGGGAGATCTCTCACGCCAGTCTTGTCAGAGTCACAGCATTTCTGATTTGGCCCATCTAGGAGCTCAGATTTCTGTGGCAAGGATGGGAGGTCCTGTCCATCACCTTTTGGGGTCATTTGCACCTTCAAGTGAGGAGAAAGAAGTCAGGGACTGACAATCCTTCTCAGAAGTGCAGATTAATTCGGGTACACGTTTTCTCTGTTGTTTGGGGTGGTATTTTTCACTGTATAATGATGTGTGTGAGGGACATAAGGAAGTTTCAGTGTGCTAAAACTGTGGGCTCCATCTGATAAATCTCTTATTTATATCACTGCCTTCATTACTGAAGATGGCAAAACCAAGATTATGCAATTGTATAAAAGTAGCTGCTGACAATTCTGTGGTCTTTTCCAATTCTGTTTCTACTGAGAAGCATATTGTAATGCAATTTAAGGTGCTATAGTCCTAGCATATAAGATGGATTCACTAATCAAATAGAAACAAGGTCCAGCCTGCTATCTCTAGAATACAGCCCATCCCATCACATCCACATGCTTGTCTCCCCACTGTTATACAGAGATTTGTCATTTGCAGGTTCTTGGGTTCTGTCTTAGCATCATGTCAAAGAATCTGAAAAAATACCTCATCTATCTTCTAATAAGACACCACCTGAATTTTTTTAGAGTAGCATCCAAACAGGCATTGTCTGGGTCTCTTTAGATATTTTTCACCTTTCCCCAGTTTTTTTACATGAGGGTTTTTTTTTTGTTTGTTTGTTTTGTTTTGGGTTGGGTTGGGTTTTTTTTTAATTCCCTCCCCCAAGTCAGAGTTGCTGCAGCGTGCTCTACGTGGTGCAAGTGTTCAAAGGTATCGGGAATGTGCAGCTTGTATAGAATGCAGCTACCTGCCTGTGAAATGGTATTAGAGGCACAGAATACAGTATATCGATTCTTTGGCATCTATATCAGCTTCCTGTTTGTTTCTGAGTATAATTTAAGTCCTAGTTTTTTACCTGGTTAGATCCTGAAAGGTTACTGCTTTTGTCTATGTGAATTGCCATAGCAACTGTGGTGCTGGAGCAAACAGTCATGAGCTTTAACAGCCTGGGGGTCAGCAGCAGAACACTCTTAATTTAGAGACCTTCATCTCTAAAATCTGCGTTATTTTACCAGCTGGATCGGGTATATTTTCTGTACTTCAGAAAATCACTTTGTGATCCACGGGCTACACAATCCCGATTTCCACATGGCAGGGAGAGAAGACATGTGAGTTTATGTTGGTTTCTTTAGGAAGGCTTATATTCTTTTTCCTTGGAATAAACACCATATTTTAAAAGTCTGGAATGAAACCCATCGTATATATTTGCTCACATGTATATTTTGATGTAAAGGCTATGTTGTAATATTTTATTGCGAGACTACGGCTCAAGTCTGAGGCCAAGAGGAGACATCGAGCGCCGTGACGTCGCATTCGCTTGTGCTAGAGCAGACTTTGGCCTGTTGAGCTGTGCCTTAGGTGCCCTGGTGCCTCAGCCTTCGCCGTGCGGAGGGGCTGCTCTTTGCAGCTCAGTCATCTTTCACATCAGCTGCTGAGCCAGTGTTTTCCTGTTGTTCTTCTCACATCTTTGTTTATTGTTCCCATGGCCTTGCACCTGCAACCCCCCGTAATGTTATACAGCAGGTTCTCATGGGAAGCCATTACCTGTGGTGTGAAAATCAGCCCTTTCCCCCCAACCTTCTCAGACCTCGTTTTGTAGATGTTAGTTTAGAGACAACTAAAACGCAGCCTGCAACAAATCAGTATTTGTATACCAAACACCGTTAATGTAAAATACCGTTAGTATTTTAAATACCAAAGCATTATCCAATAATATACGTGCACAAAAGGTTAACAAGTTATGTGCAGCACTTTGTCTAGTTACCATACTCAACATAGCTATAATCGTGCCGCAGAGGAACACCCAAGAGGCAGTTTGAGCCGATCCCATTGAAAAAAGCATATAATAGTGGAAAAGCATGCCAAAACCCCATCATCTTCCTCTTCATCCTCACCATTGCCGCACAGGAGAGAGCCCCTGGAGGACAATTATCTGGGAGCCCCACCACTGCCCTTCCCAGCTGCCACAGAGGAATTTTTTCCCTTTTCCTTCTGTATGTTCTCAGCTGCAGACCCCACGAATAATAGATACTACGTGCGTGTCTCAGCATCCTGTGTGCGACAGCCCTGGCGGTGTGAATCGATGGATTACGTGCTTGAAACCACGAAGGCAGGGGAAGTCACAGATGGTGGTGTGACAGATAAACCACACGGCATTTTGCAGTTTTTCAGCGCGTCTGCCCCACCCTTCAGCTGGCAGAGCAGAAAGCAGTGGCCACTCTCATTTTATGCCACAACTTCCTGGCCTTAAGTAACACACCACTTAAATACAGATAGTGACACAGACAGAGTTGGTCATTTGACCAGTGCTCACACGTATCTACCAGCCACAACAGTTTTACCTGCCATACTACATATATTTCTATCAAAACCGGTGCAACTGAGGATCTCCTCAGTGGGAACAGCTGAGTGTCAAAGCCCTTGTTCTCCATAGAAACGAAGGCATCCAAGACTGATGCCTTCAAATCCTGTAAGATGTTTCTGGTCACACTTTCTGCTGTTCTTTAACACTCTAGCATGATTCTTTAATGATACTGCTGACCTAGCTGATGAAATAATGGAAATCATCAAAGTGTATTCTGCAGCTTGCAGGGGGCTTGCGTTTTGTCTTCTGGGTAAATCTTTTCCAGCCTGATTGCTCTACGATGGCATTACATGTGTTTTATTAGGACTTTGGCATTTAACCGACTACTACACAGCTGACAAAGAGCTGCATCCATCCCCAGAAGTTTGAAGCCAGGCTTCCCAAGTAGTCTGTGTAAGTACCAACAGCAGACATCTGCCCACTTGCCTTTTGACAGATACAGCTTTAGGTGGCAGTTTCTATGAAAATAAATATTATAAAAAATACTGCTTTACCCTTCATCTGCTTCCTTTTTACCCTTGAGACAGGTTTTTAACAGGGGAGGACATTCCCGTGTTCTTCAGGTGAGCAATGGCTATCTACCTTTGTCCTAGAGCAGAAAACATCAAGCATCTGCAAAGGGAGTTGAAAGGACCCCCAAGAAAGCAACTTGATGTGAATCTGGATTATCCAGAAATGCTCTGAGCTCTTCCCTGATGTTACGTCTCCTTGACTGCCATTGCTTGCATGTAGAGGGTTGAGTTTAGCCCCAGAGAAGTCACTCAAGCCTTTGGGGCAATCCCCACTGCACTCCTTACTTAGAAAGCTTCAAAAGCAGCTATTTTCACAACCCAAGTGTTAAGAATAGGATGCTCTGGTACAGAGCGCGGGACTATGGCTCCCTGGTCAGTGACTCCGTCAGACACAGATCTTGGTCTCCTGTGTGAGAGGCATGGGACGGGGGAAGACAAAAGAGAGAAAGTCTAAGACAACTGTAGTTTTAGAGTCTCCTTTTTCAGCTTGCAAACTGGAGATAAGAGCAGACAAGCTTTATGACAGTGTG
Organism: Microhierax caerulescens; assembly: GCA_035590215.1. Classification (NCBI taxonomy): domain Eukaryota; kingdom Metazoa; phylum Chordata; class Aves; order Falconiformes; family Falconidae; genus Microhierax; species Microhierax caerulescens. The sequence continues at coordinate 22,634,534 of JAVJGJ010000003.1, forward strand.
GAGAAATCAATACATTTTTATTGATTCTTGTAGCTGCAGAACTCTCACCCAGCGCAAGTACAGGGGTCAGAGTATGAGTACATGACTGTCCTGCTACACTACAAGTGTGCCTCTCAGAAATCGTGCTATTTGATTCACCACGGATGAAGTTTGCTCCATTACATGCTGCAACAACAGCAGCTGACCCAGGATCCCCTCGCAGCAGGGGAGGTTCGCTGGTGCAGATTATCCACTGTGCAGGCCAGAAACTACAAGAAAGCTAGTGGCAGCTGCAGCTGAAGGCACAGCTTCACATCAGGAAAATACCTCCTTTACAAAAGGCTCTTTTCAAACAATTACATAGGGCCCCTTGAAACAATGCATGTTATTCCAAAAGAAAGAGGTCCGCAAAGTTGCATGTGAAGAATGACGCAGAAGTAGAAGCATCAAAACAAAAGAACTTTGAAAACAAGCTAAGAAGTGGCACAGTCAAAACAGAATGAAATTAAAAACTTTGAACAAGCATCTGGTTTTGAAACAAAAGGAAATGGAAACAATAACAATCAGAATCAAAGGAAAATTAAATTAATGAAAGCTCATGAAAAGTATGAAAAAATAGTTGAAGCAGACTTCTCAGGTTTACATTTAGTTTACATTTTTGTAAATCCTCCAAAAACAGTCTTCCAAGCTTGATTTTGCAGAAACATTAATGTCCTTCATTGGCATTTGCAACTTCTGTTGGAAAATTTCTGACCTGCTTCAACCCTACCGAGAACCCATTCATTAGCAATGCCCAATGTCCTGTCACCATTTTCAGTTGCTGCAAAGCTGTCAAAATGGTGTAAAACTTACCAGAAAGTCCTTTTAATATTATGGCCCACCTTTGCAGGTTATATTTTATATTCTGATTCGATCGTGCAGTGATGGACCTGACCTTTGTGTCATGTGTTTCATTCTCCATTTCTTCAGCAGAGTCCGTTATCGCTTGTTCCAAATTCCTTGAACTCTTCTCTTTGACTTTGTGTTACTTTCACTTCATTCCCAGACTGCACCACCTAACACTCTACACCTGCTTTTGATCCCACCAAACAGGGACAATGACTATAAAGTTATTTCCCTTTACAAGTCAAACCTGGAAGGTCTCTCTGTTGTTCATTCTATTTCCATTGCCGGTGTAAGTGTCCTTGTTGTTTTTCCCACTAGTGAAGAAAGGGCAAATGTCATATTCACTGAAGCAAAGACTTTGCTTTGAAGCGGTATTGATTTTTCCTTTTCCCTTCTGAAGCTTTGCCAGGCTCCATAAAAGCATGTCTCTTGTTCAGAAACTCTTTGGACTGAGAGACAACAGGGGCAGCAGAACCAGCAGGGCGCAGTGGGAAGTTAGGGCATCTGGTGGGGAATGACAATTATGACAGCAGCTAGGAAAAGAAAGAGGTCATTTTATTTTTAACTGTACTGTGAGAACAACTGTGGATCAGAACAAAACCAAATGGGAAACGCAGCTTTAATTCCAACTTATGATTCCTCCTGGTCTAAACCTCAGTATGAACATTTTTCTGGGGTTCAGCTGCTGAGAGCAAGACACAGAGTACCAGAAGCAATAGCTTGGCTAGAGGCTTAACCGCAAAGGGGACAACAGCATGACTTTCTGGCACAATGCTACAAAGATATGACCCTCACACCACTCTGTATTGGAGCAGCAGCATCATACGGAGCTGCAGGGAACTTCTTCTGAATGAAGGTGCCGTGCTATGACAGGACTCCTGTTTAAGAGATCTGAATTTGTTCAGAGATAGGTTATGCAATGCAGAAATAGCTGATAGCACGTATTAAACTCACACGTATTACAAAGAACCGAGATGTGTCTGTCTCTCCCTAAAAACATCTCTGTCTTTCGTAGATCCTTGAAGTCTGTGACCACACACACATGGTTATCATCTGTGCACTGGAGAGTCTCTCAATGAGAAGATGGGTACTGACTTTAAGCCGTATGTAAAGTGGGTGCCTCCCAGCGCCTCCGACACTCTCACACGGCATTTTGTTCATGCTGACTCAAAGAATGTCATTTATTCAAACGTCAACGCCACTTTTTGCCATGCTTCTGTATTTCTTGGAGCTGTCAGGCTGGGAGAGTTGTCTTCCAAAGCTCATTAGATAAACAGCTGCTGCTGGAACTGCAAGTAAAAATTGCAGCAGCCGCTTTCTGCAGAGTAGGTCAAGTAATAATTATAGTAGATTTTCCTACACTTCTTGTTTTTTTGCAAAATGAGTACCTACCACAAGGAATTAAATAACCATGACAAGAACTATTCCTGCATCTAGCGAGTGCCCCCTCTTACTACCTTTTCCTAGTCAGTACCATCTCCCAGCCAGAAAGTTCTTTAAAACCTAAAAATCCATAAAATGGCTTCCAAATCCTCAGCTATTTTAAGAATTGTGCATATGTGACAGCTGGAAATGAGGCTTTTTTTTTTTTTTTTTTAAACACCTATGAAAAAAACTGTTATCAACAGCAACGAGAGGGTTCTGTTGATTAAAGGATGTTTTCTGGCAGTCATTTGTAAGGGAAGTGATTCATTAAGTACTGCTTGAAAGCAAACTTTATACTAAATAAATGAAAATGTTTTGTGGTCACTGAGGCTTCCAGGAATAGCTTGAGCACCCACCACCTCTGATGCTGACCTGCACTCGGCACATCAGCAGTGCCTCAGCTGGGGGTGACACTTGTCAGCACCCTGCAGCCTCCCCCAGCACGAGCCGCTGCTTTTTCTTCCCCCCACAACCAGCGGTACCTAGCAGTGCAACTTTGCAGTCTTTCTCCAAGAATAGGAATTACCTTAAAATCGTGACACCCTCGCACAGGGGAAGGAACGCATAACTGATACCGGTCGCCCCATCAGTTCTCAAGCACAGCAAGAAATAAAGACACGGAAGCTGTTTTGGTGTCCTGGGTCAGCTTTGCCTTTACAGAGTTTCCTGCAATACGTTTCAGGGCACATCACGCTGTTGACTTCTGCACCGGTGTTACCCATCCAGTTCGCAGTGTACATTTGTTTTCATTATTTGTGCCCCCTCCTGCTGTTTTTTCTGACAAGCCTGGGATCTGAAAGCTGCTTTCCCAGACCTTTAAGTAACAAGCCATCAGCAGCAGTACCGTGTATGGAAGGCTGCAGCTTGAATTTGTTTTCACAAAAAGCACATCACAAGACCTGCCTAATCAGCAGTTACCTAGTTTGCTCACACCAGACAGAGTCAATTTGCAGACCATGCCTGCTGTTGACCCTGCTGTCTGCTCTGGATTATTCCAGTCTGCTTCCACTTTCTAAAATTAAATGTTAGTATTTTTAATTGCTCGTTTTAACTCTTGCCTAATTGAGCACCAGTTCATGCTGTTGTGGATCTCTCTGAGGCAAGCAAGAGGGACCACACGTGAAGGAGCTGGAGTGGGGCTGCTGGTAGTAACCAAATGGGTTTGTGCCATCCTGGCCCTGTCTGTCTTCCACAGATCATCAAATGGCGATGAAAAAGCTCAGGGACTGCTGTCCCCTCACTACCCCTGCCCAGTTCACACACACCATCATGTTGCAGAGACTCCAGCTTTTGGAACGAGATGCCTCATAGGATGGCCAGTTTAATTCAAAGCAGCTCTGAGGTTATTTGTTCAGGTTGCAGCAGAATGAGCTTGTAAATGTTGGAGGATGTATCTCGTGGGGAGGCATCTCAGGCTTGCATGTGGTAAATGCTCAGTGCTGAGATTGCAGATCATGATGTTTTATTGCTCTTCATTCCTTCCTTTTTGTTGTTGAAGACATATGAAATAAACCCGGTTCATTCAGAATAACAACTGCAATATAATTTTACAATCATTTTGAAAAATATAGGCTATCTTCCTATCTATTATTTAAAGGTATCACTAAATTTGACCAAAGGAAATACGAAAATTATTATTATTATTTTTTTAACCAAAAAAAGAAATGACTGGTGAAATTATTATAGCATTTCTTTCTCTTTGACTTTTCATGTGACTTTTCTTTCCTCTATGCAACTGTCTCTAGTTGATCCCATCTTAAAAATAATTTCACGCTGTGGGAGAAATGCAGCCTATCCTATGTAGTTTGCTATACAGGTTGCCAAAGGTTTGCAGTCTGCAAATTCCGGGTTCAGCTCCTTATAGTACCATCAGTTTTCTCTGTAGCCGGGCTCTAACCATAGCTACACAGACCCGGGGTGAGCATTCAGGAAGCATGAACTCAGCACCTGCCTGAGGTGTTACAGGTGGATCACAGACCACAGAAATGATGAGGCTGAAAAAACAGCTACACCCGAATCCTCTGGCCACCGTCCCCTAGTGTGCACCAAAACCACAGCAGGTCTGCTGTAACATCTGCACATTAAGGTCATCAGCAAACCAACAGTAGATTAAAATTTTAACCTCAGAAAACATTTGCTTGTTTTTTTTCTTAAGATTTTACCAAGATTTAATTTGCTGTTTCTATTTTCTTAGCACACCAGACCACAGACCTAGATCCATTACCGTCATGGCAGTGATAAAGACCTGAAATAAGCTCTTTGGTGGCTCCCTACTCTGCATTTCAATCTGATGCCTACAAATCCACGTGAAGGGTCTCCAGTGGACTCGGATGGGCTACAGCCACTTACCCTTACCGGCCTGCAGAAAGAGGGGCTTGCCAGTGCCAGTACTGAATTCTGATAACATTTCTTGGTTTTCCAGTGAGACTTTCTCACTGCTGAGACAGCCAGCGGAGCTATGGAGGCTGCAGTGTTTGTGGTTTAGGGATGAACGATTGTTATATGGTATCATAATGCTCGTACTGTACTGTTGTATTCCAGTGGGACCTGCAGTGACCAGCTTCAACTGTACATGTGCAACAGCCCCAAAACTTCCAAGGGTTGTGTATCACTAACATCGGTAAGGCAAAGATGTTTTCAAACTCAAAACTTGAACAAGAACGTTCAAAATTTCTTGTTTCATTAGCACACACCTATAAGAATGGAGGAAGACAGTAGATATTAATGCAAATCTAACTGCAGAAACAAACCGGCTGAACACCAGCAAGGAAATTCCTGTTGTCGAGGGTGAAAGACAAGGTATCTCCCATTTCCTACACATGCTCTTCGTTAACTTTGTGAAAGCCAAACAAAGCTACTACGTAGGTAAGCATGCTCCACAAGGTCCTCACCTACCTCTCCTTCTCCGAAAAAGCCACGTGTAGTGCAAGACTCAGGCTAGGGACACATACGTCACAGTTACAGTATCAAAAAACTTATATTTAGCTGATCAGATGTGAACCATATGTAATCATACCAACCCTGAATACAAACTATTCTACTGTAAACCAGAGTCTGCTGTGTTTGGTATCTAGGTTAATTAGATGACAAATTCTTGGCAAATTCTTCAAATAAATGAGAGGTCCTAAAAATTTAGTCAATGAGTCTCATGAATGCTCACAGCTGTTCTCTGAAATTCAGAAATTTCTTTCATCACCAGTCTGAGAAACTAGTTTTACAGTTTATATACATCAACAGGATGGACATGCACTTGATGGGGACTGCACCACAGGTACCCCATTAGCTGATGCTTTCGGTGTTGATCTCTCCTCTAAATGAGCAACATTTAGTAGTTTCATAGGCAATGAAGCCATCAATATCTGTCAGGTTTTATACCTCTGTTACAACTATTTGCCAGCACGTGGCAAATATTGCTATCAGTTTTATCTGGTTTATTCTGTTTGGTTTATATTTTTTTCCATTAATCTGATTGCAACATGCAGCATGAGGTTCAGGGGCTTAACAAATGCAAAGGCATTCATGTAACTCCTAAGACTTAAGCCCTCACATTTTGCATAGTTCTCTTAATACTCATGATTATTAGGTCAACACTCAGTTCTCTCTCCAGTAAGCTAAGTTTACAATGATTTAAATGAAGTATCGCTCCAAAGCATGTTTTTTATAAATCTTGTGGTCTTAAGTGCTTGTCAAATACATGTCAGAGACCACAGGGAAGTCTAAAAATACTCACATAAACCCTTTGAGTGCTTGACATAGATACATCTATTGTACATCTTCATGCTCAGCACAGGTTAAAATAATGCAGCTCACTGTGACATTGTAACTAGAGACTGCTAAGCTGACAGAAATAATTTGTTACGCTGCTTACAACTAAAACCCCTTCTGTTTTCGGGCTGTTTTTGAAAATAGAGTGTTCATCCTTTTCACATGTGAACTCTTGCTGTTCCATCTCTTACAGTCCTTAGACAAAGGTTTGAAGCCTATACTCAAAACCAGACCGACAAAGAGCAATGTCTGACTACATTTAAGAAGGACTTCACTGGACCAGAACAGGCAGCTGGCTTTTTTTGTTAACTATAGCTACTGTTAAATGTATCTAAACCCATACCAACTCCTGAGAAGAACCAGCCTACTTGATCAAAGAAGCTCAAACTGGCAAAACACAGCAGTCTGACCAAGTGCCTGCGAGAAGCCTCCATTTCTGCTGGTGTACCAGACTGCGCAGTAACGGTTTGATCCTCAAAATTCACTCCTCTGGGCTAATCTTCTTCCTCCAGCGCTTCTTCCCTGCTTTCTCTCCCCTACGGCATTTCTCTGTTCTGCATTTACACTTTGCTAGCTCACTCCTCGTGAAGCTTACCTCTCACAAAGTAACATCACATGGAATGAAACAGCATTGTGGAACCAGCAATTCCTGTAGACCACGTAACTGTGCCCTACCTATTAATAACCCTGGAGCTGTTTAGAGAGATGGAAGAAATCAGAAGATCTCCAGCCCAACTAGCCGTCCCAAGGCAGAATCCATTCCAAAATGCATTCTGTGCTATAGAATCCATATGCAACCTGCTCCAATCTTAACTAGGCTCACCACTGGAAAGTTTCTACGCTATAAAGTTTTTAAAGTGAGGATTTTTTCATTATTTCTTGCTGCCTTAGAGTCTTTGCTATTTAATTCTTATCACTGCTGCTCTTAGTCCCTTAGCCATAGGCACTATAGTAATAATATAAACAATGGGTGTGAAAAGCTATCATTCTGATCTATGGAACTAAAGAAAATAATTATCGATAGCATACATACATAAAAATAAACACACTTATAAAAAGTTCCAGGCTTTCATATCTGAAAGTCAGAGAGGACGACGATTTTTTTTTGTTCTAATTTTGGCTCCTTCTTAGTCAACAGGGATAACCAAGTACCAGCAGATTAGGATTTATCCAGTACTAAAATGTCCCCTCTTACTAACTTCAGATAAGATCTGCTCAGCTTCCTTATGCTAGGCAACTAATATTGTTAGTTAAATTCAGGGAGGAAGAATTTCATCTTGATAGCCCTCTACATCCAGCCAGAAATCTGCAGCAAAACCACCTCCCACAGTCACAACCGAACTATCAAGCCTTCCTTCTGCTCTTTACAAAAGAAGGCAAAAGGCTGTTTCAACTTATAAAACAGTGGAAAATTGGGTCTGATGCTCCCCATCTGTAATTCATTCCCTTCTGCTATGGAAGGCACTCATCTTTCTCAGGTGCAGTCAATAGACATTTTGCTCTTTACTGCAGCAGGAGCTCAGCTCTGTGGAACAGCTGTAGCATAGGCACAGGCAGTGCAACAAAGCCCGCTGCAGAACAAAGGTCTTAGTGTCTGCACAGCTAGGAAAAATACATCAACACTTGTCTGAAGCGTGGCCATGAGCAAGAAACTATTCATAGCCTCTTTAGGCTTTTTAATCTAGCAAGGAGCAGAATCTGCAAGTCACCGCTTATTTCTGGAGGCACACGCTTGCCCCTCGAGGTTGGCTTTTGTCTCTGAAATTGCACGTCCAGCATCTTTCAAGGGGGAAAAATTACCATCTGGCATGTGTGTGCGAGGATAACTCCGTGATGGCTGTGACCTTCCTGGCACGTGCCTGTCCTGACTAGAGGGATTCTTATACCTTCCTGCGAGCAACTGGACTCGGCCATGCTAGGCACCGGGGATACTGCAGTGGGTGGGTTTCCATCCCCCTGCTGAATAACAATTCCTCTGTGGTTGGGAGTTCGTAAGCTAATAGAAGCGTTTTGTCTCCAGAGCTGTTCTGCACCCAGACACTGCTTTCAAAGAAAAAGAGGTCATCTGTGAATAGTCCTGAATATGCAACTACAAGAAAAGCAAGAAAAAGCAAAATTCCAATCAGAAAGAACAAAAAGACGGATAAAAATAAGCAAACAGAGATTTACAATATTTCAGATATTTGCATTTGCGTGAGACAGTACTAACAATGTGAAAGGGCATGAAGAAAAATAAAATTGCACTTATGACAGAAAAAAAACCCACCAAAACTTAAGAAAAATAAAATAAATAATAACTGAAAGGATTAGGATAATATACTTTTTGAGTAACTGATGAATGGATTAGAGAACATACTGGATCGAGCAGTAGTCCATGCTAAAGCAACTCAATAAAAACAGTTTCTAGTTTCAAAATAAAAACTATGGATTGAATTGTGGAATGGAACCAGAAGCATGGGACAAGTGGGAACTCACATGCAGTATTACAAGACAGGCTGAATTCTAGTAACCAAGTAGCCATTTGAGGTTAAAGATAAACTGTATTGTGGAAAGAAGATTACTTTTTCTTTTTTTTAACTGAAGTGAAAAGAATCTCAAATATTCAAACATTACCAATGTTTTATTAAATTTGGCAATATACATTCCTTCTTCTGTCAAACAGCAGAATTTGCAAGTGTTTTCACACTTTCTTGGCATGTGTCAGAGATACAGTTGGGAGCGCTTTTGGGAGCAGTATCCTTTCATGGACTTAATTCTGCCCTTTCCTCCTGGATTGGAAAGAGGAAAATTCCCAAAGCTCCTGGCTGTGGCACTTAAGGTTGTATACTTTCCTGAGTTCTGGTGAGCCTTCAGAGAAGCAAGCCACCAAATATGCCTATAGAAATTAAAGAAAAAAGAAAGGAAAACCAACCAAACTCCAAAACCTGGCTTGCTATTTTTCTTATTCTCTTACATTTTCTGATCTTGGACACCAAAGTCATGACTCATGAGAAGAGACCATTGGCTTCTATGATCTTCATCTTCTATGAAGAGCACGATATAGACTTAGCCCAGTTATGGACTGGGGAAAGGAAGACATATTTATGGCAAATAGATGAATGTTAAAGAAAAAAATATCCCATGGTTTAACATATGAATCTCTACTAACTGGCCAAGAGTAATTGGGTTTGGAGGCTACTTACCTTTTATTATTGAAGGTCCACTTTTCCACTTTCATGAAAGTGTTCTAGACTTACCTGTATGCAAATAAGAGCAAAATTTATTCATCTGCTTAGCCAAATTTCACCACTACATAGGAGTAACCTTGTAAAAAGCAGGACGACAACACTGTGCAACTGTGTCTTTATCATCACTCAATAAAATATTACATGACTTCTGAAAAATTTGTTTGGTGATAAATGAACGGGTGGTTTTGGGGTTTTTTTTAGAACCTTTCATATAGTCTTAATCACTTTAAATTACTGCCAAAACAGTTTCCTCACATTAATGGGTGAAATAGGTATGTTGCACATCTCTCTCTCCCAAACTGCCTCCTGCCCAAAGATTCTGTCCCATCTCTCATTTTATTCCAGGGAAAATTTATATCAAGTATATTATACCGCATCTGGCCCATGACTGCTTTGCAGTCACAAGTTTTCTTTTTCTGTCCTCCACGCCCATGAGATACAATTATGCTCTGGCCCAGAGCCACATGGCCACAGTGACTCAGTGCTGAGACCACACTCACAAGACCTGCTGAAAAATAAGGTATATCAGCTGATTTTGCAGTATCACAATGATGTGTCTTTTGGGGAAGAACCTGTCTGTATTCAGCCACCGAGCATGAATACCTGAACGTACATGTTCATCTTTGCAGAAATATGTCACAGCACTCTCCAAGCCAGCCGGCTGCAGCAAGATCTTTTACCTTCTCATACTGGCACACTCTTCATGCCAGTCCCTCTGCTGTCTTCTCCTCATCTCTCCTCCTCACTCAGGGCACGTTCTCTCTCCTCTTGCTTCTTCTTCTTCTTCTTCTTCTCTCTACTTCCTCAGCTGCTCCCTCTTCACTGGCTCTCAGCCCCTTCACAGAAGCAGCCACAGCTGCACCTTATCTACATCAGCCAACCCACCGCCCCTGAAGCCAGCCCACAGTTGTATATTATCAATGCTAATTAACCAAGCTTCATTCTTCTACAGAAATACAGATGGATAAATAACTCAGGAAGGTCTGGAAACATCAAACAGCTCTTAGAAGCCATGGCTGTAGATATTTAACTATTGTATGGACCTCAGAGAAGTTCATACAGATTTCTGAACTGATCCTTCTTTCAGTAAAGTCAGCCACAAAGTTCTTATTAACTTCCACATCAACTGAACAAAATCACTAAAAATTACTAGATGCAAAAGGTTTTGGTTTGTTTGTTGTTTTGTTGTTGTTGTTGTTTTTTAAATAATGCAATTGAAGTGTTATCAGCTCACACAGTCTTTCACAAACCAAGGTCTAGTGTTATCACATCTGGTTGCCAGTATCATCAACTTCCATTTGAAAAGAAAAAAAAAAATAAATTACTGGCTTTTACAGCTATAAAGCAGAAAACCTGAATACTAACTACCCATCCCTATACACTTAAGAATTCAATATTTTTTTTAGGTGGCATCACTGTAAAGCTAAGCTCATAATTGCTGATTGCCTGGCATTGCTGACACTGAGATGGGAAAATTCAGATGACAGAGAAAATCCACCTATTTCTGTCCTGAACTGACAGCAAGCGTGCCTCTTCCCTTCAACAAAGGAGCAGAGCAGGCTACAAATGCTGTAAAATGTCATTGACATATGGGTCAACATATAGATTTGAGGATCAGACAGAAGTGAAGGTTCCTTTTTTAAAAAAAATAACATAAAACTTACTATAGCATCTTAAGGTAGCAAACTATACTACAAACCTTTTCTTTGCACCAGTGTAATTGCCATTTTTTTGGGTTTTTTTTTTATTGTAGCAGACTTTTTTTTCTGAATTTTGGACTTACATACAAATGACTGTAAGCATATTTGAAACCACATTTTAGCGTCTGATGGTACTCATAAATCAGGTAGTTATACTTGTGAAAATTTCTGTGAGTGGGTGTTCATGTGCGTGAGAAGATATGCAAAACTGGACGGTGAGATGAGCCATGATGAACATTAAAGGTCCGGAAGCAGATCGATAGCTGGTGTAAATTGTCAGGGCTTCATTGATTTCAATGGTCCTATGATAAATACCAATTCGGCTGGCGCTACAAAAAATGTCATCAGATGAGCATCTGGTCAACAACAGTGGAGAATGCAGAATGAGGTACAGGTGTTACCTCCACGCTGAGCACATTTGCATTTACCTTTGAACTGACTCTGCATGGTGCAAAAAGGTAAATTTCCCTGTTTATTCACATCTTTTTAAAATCTCCTCTGTTGGCTGGAATAGCGCATGCGGGTACACCCATGGAGAGAAAGATGCATATATATATATATATATATACACAAGAAGGTATTTTCTGTGGCAAGGCATTTTCTGTGACAAACAAATACTTACATGGCTTTTACTGCTGCAATGGTACTTTTATCTTCAAATGAAAGAAAAACATTTCAAGATACTGGATGAAAATTACTTGTACAAATTTGTTGCAATTCCATCAGGTTTTTAATCCATCCCACTAGCAAAGGAAACTAAACTCAGAATAGGTTTTAATCCACAATTTACATACAATACTTGAATTCCTTTTAGAAACTAAAGCTCATTACAGAAATTATAGTTTCCTGTGTGTATGAATTACTGAGAATTATAATATCAACAAAAAGGAACGAAGCCAGGTTGCACATAAAAATCTACACTTCCTAGGTGATTTTCAACATTTTTTTCTAAACATTTTCCACCAGATAAAGTTTGTTACCATGTTCTAACCATTTTCCATTTCACAAAATTGATTACTGAATCTGTAAATAAGAAATTAATTACACAGTAGAATCAACAGAACCTAAGAGAAAAGGGACTTTGCACATGGCTGGTGATGAACCCACTGGTTCTGCTGCCTAGGTCTCTCAAACACCTTATCAAATGCCATTAATTTCTAGTCTGCATACAAATGCATTGATGTGCCAGAGTTAAATCAAATTAGAATGCTTAGAATAAAAGCCCATTCGCCATGTTTCAAATTGCACGTATTTATTTGGAGGCCTCAGAAGGACATCTTAATCTTAGAGTGTTATTATTTCAAATAGAACAAGAGACTTTTAACGTTATTTGGAGAAAGTCCCTTAGCTTACAGACTGAAAAAAAAAACCCAAAAAACCAAAAAACCCAAAACAGAACTGCTGCAACAGATATTTTGACAAGAGCTTTGAATGAAAAATAACAAAACCTCTGCAGGGAATTTCCCATTAATCTAATTTATTTGGGAACGCATTTTCACAATTATAATTAAATTATCTAATGTTCGCTTACATTAAAAAGAGATCATTTGTAACAGTTCAGTATTAGAAAAAAAAAGGGGGGGGGGGCAAATATTTTAAACTAACACCACAGTAAAAAAACCAACAACTTGCAAACATCAAAGGAATGCTGTGATGTTTGACAGCTTCGTATGAATTCAGCTGTTTCATCTCTTAGTGAAGTTGGCAACATAGATTCCAGCATTTTCTGTGCAGTGGTGTCTTTAAAGCTGTGACATGTTTATTCGTTAGATCTCTATTCATCTGGTTTTCAGGGTGTTTTAATAGTCAAAATATCCAATAATAAAAATTTTGTGACATTGGAATCCCTGTTTATAAAGACAATGAAAACAACAACTATATTTTCTTATGGACCGTTATATTCAGGTAGTTCCTCTGGCCTTGCAAGTCTTCAGTGGGTGGGGAACACCACATATAACCAACTGAGATACCATTGAGCAAAATGTGGTTTTATCTGCTTTATTTCTCCTAGAAATGTCAGCACAGCACATTGTATTGCCTGTAATTTTAATAGATAAATGAGACAATGATTCCATTGTTCTTTTTTTCCTCAAAATGGTAGAATACATTTTCTTAAAAAAGTCTGCAAACATATTTACAAAAGTGTGAAAGCAAGAAATGCAGGCTTTTTATATTTTTACTGAACTTCCGAAGACTGACTGATATCCTAATTTTATTGGAGATCTGGTCCAAGGGTGGTACAAGAAATTAAATATCACGCTCAGTTTTGCTTTCTTGTAGGCTACCGTGGAAAACAAAACACATAAATATTTTAAAAAGAACAAACTTATATTCCATGAAGCATAATGAGGATATTCCAAAACCATTTCCTACATTCTTATTTTGTTTCAGCTTTGAAACATCTCTTGGTCTTTCTTAATATTGTGTTAAAATGTGGGACACCATCCTACTTTTGGAAAGCCAGCTGCTGCAAAGTAATTGTAAAGTAGCCACCAAAATATCATTCACAGTATCTGCATCACAGGAATGGACTTTTTTTTCAAACTGGAGTGACAAAATCCGTGTTGCTGCCTTCATCTTTCACATTTTAAATACTATTGGCTGACAGAAATAAAGTGTAGTGTCATGCTTGGTTTACCTAAATCATTTATTTTGTAACTAATAAAAGTAAACAATTACCAGATACTGTATATATAGAGATATATAGATATATGGCCACAAATAAACTATAGTAGAAAGTTATTTTGGTTTTGATAAAGTTAAGAAAAGCACATAAAATCATATTTCATTAATATCTTGGTTTATGGCCATCAATATTTTTGTATTTTTTTGTTTTGTTTCATCAACATAGCAAAATACAATCTTCCTATTAAACAATAATTATCAGATGGCAGACAATTCTTTTTATTGGTTTACATTGGCAGGTCACAGTCTAAAAGCACAACCACATCAGGCAGAAATTGCACACAGACCGCCCTGGATTTTGAAGACTAGTTTTTATGCTTCTACGAAAAAAAGCTTAATTTAAGAGTGGGGGCTCTAACAAGCACTAATTAAGTACATGGATTTCTCTTTTTTTTTTTTTTTTTTTTCAATAGCTAAATAAAATGACTGAAATTGCAGTACTTTATTTTGCTTTCAGCTTCAGTTTTAACATTTGTGCTTGATGTTAGCAAACATTCTTTGAACTTCCTAGAATTGTTTGTAGAAGTTGAATCACCCAAGTAAAACCTAGGTGATTTTTTTTTCCCATCACGGAATACTGCAGATTTATTTCAGTTAGGCCTCTTTCTTGGGGATTTTTTGGTGTTGATATTTGCTTTTTTAACTCGTATCTGAAAACTAGGGGAGATTTGAATGTAATACTATGACACCATACTGTACACAACATCAGTATTTCTGTAAGAAATGGTTGTAGGTGGGACTGGCCCATAAATATGCAGTTGTATTAGTTGTAGAAGGCATGCTCATGTCTTCAAAAACCAGACTGGTCTTAAGATATTACTCTTTATTTGAGACAGTTACCATTACTTCATTAAAAAATGACAAAACAGCAATAAACATTTTAGCTCTTTAATGAGCAAAGATCAGGTCTCTTAGCATTGGAATAATATTCGTTATCCAGATTATCTTTATTTCACTCAGTGACCAGTAATGTGGCCAAGAAGTACAAAGTAATTTTCCATCAAGTAGTATACAATTTTTGTGTGTAATAAGCTTTCATTCTTGAAAAAGAGTAACTGAAAAGAAATGTTTCTGTTACTGCAGTTAGTTTGTCAGAGAAAGTTCTTCGCATTATCTTACAAACTATCAAAATTGCTAGTAATTTGAAAAAATGTAAAAAAAAATCACATAACTTTAGTCTAATAGAAATATAGTACAGGTAAGAGAGAAAGTATTTATCAGGGATGTGCTCTTAAGTCCATCTCAATTATTTCTTTTATATAAATGTACATCTGATTACATATACAAATACTTTGAAAGGACTGTGGAATATAATTACTGGAAAGCAACAGGGGAACGAAAAATTTCTTGTGATTTTAGAACATCCGTTTCACACAAACATATGTAAGTGTTCAGATTTTAAAATTTCCAGTTGTTGGCTCTCTCCCCGTTCTTACATACCCTCTTTTTCTACACTGTCGCCATCTGGTCTAGAGAATTCATTTGAATGGCAAAGCTAATGTATAGCAAAAAGGGAATTAACTCTATATTAAAGTATTACAAGTAAACTTTGTAACATGCAAACATGAGTTTAAACGATAAACTGAAAGGTGTAATCAGAGTGGTAATATTGGGGCATTTTTATATTGCAAAATACCATTGCAATTAAATTTTTGGACACACTTTACCTTACCAATTTGAACAAAGCATATCATAATGAAATCATAGCAAATTATAAATCCTTCATCAAAGGAGAATCCACTAGAGTTACAGTTATGTTAAAGTTAGAAATTATTTAGGTGGAAAGGAAAAATCATTAATAATACAGATTTTTTTGTCTGGGAGTCCTATCAGTGCAGATTCAACACTGTATACCTAGAATGCCTTAAGTACCTTCCAAAACTTGCAATTCCTTCTGTTTCTGAAGCTACCATGAAATATTTTACTGTGATTACTTTTGCCCCTTCAAAAAAACCCAAAAAAACCCAAAACCCAAACTTCTTTAGGTTGTGCCAATTGATGAAGAAAGCTTCTATTAAAAACTCCAATGGGATGAGAAGAATTTTAATTACGGCTTAATCAGCAGCACAGCCACCAAGCATATAAATTATCATGCACATCGTGCTAAAAATATCCAGTTTCCTTTATTCCCACAACTTTTATACTGACAGCACTTATGTGATAATGTTGTACCTGCCAGGCTGTAAAACTTCTTTGACTGGCAGATTTCAGCATGAGCCCCTTTCTAAGGCCTTAACAGCATTGGTGCTTTGTGTACTTATTCAAATGTAAATATGGTCTACACAAGAAAACAGGTCCAAATAAAAATTGGTGAAAATTATCTGACATTCCATTACTGTGTCCCTTGTGCATATTTATAGGTTTTTAAAATTTTCAGTCATAGTTCTTTCCTGTTTGTGTTGCACATGCCTAATTCCATTACGTAACTTAAATCTTCAAAAAATTAATACTTGAATGTGAATGAAAAAGTATCATTCAGGACAACTGCTTCAAGCAATTGCAAACAGTTGGGTTTTTTTTGTTTTGTTTTTTCTTTTCTTTTGTTTGTTTGTTTCTTAAGTTCATTTGATATATGTACAATTCATTTTTTTTCAAAACCCCAAAAGTTCTTGATATGTATATTCACATAATATTCCTCCATATTTAAATAGTAAGAGTCTTGTAGGTTGAAAGCCAAGTAATCTTCAGTAATATCACCTACTGTAATCCATCAAAAAATAAAGTTTGTTTCATCTTGTCTGGCTATACCCTGGTTGTTGAGTGTGAATGGGGGTGGGGATGAGGATGGGGCAGTGTATTGTTCTGTCCTCCGGTAAATGTGTTGAAGGTGTGTAGGGGTTGAATCCCTGGTATAGTGTTGGGGATCATTGTGATGGTGTTGGGTGTCATTAAGGGAATATCATCAGGAGACCTTCTCATAGCTAGCGTGTAGTCTGGGGGACAGGCGGTCCTAAGAACCACCTCATGTGGATGGATGGACTCACATTCATGATCCAAGTCAGTGTGCTTCATTTGGAGGGACATTATCTCCTCTTCTTGTGCATGGGTTAGGTCATTGGTAGTAGTACGTTGTGGGCTACATCTCCTGTGAACATCATGTCTCCGCTTGTCTTTTTTGTAGTACAATGCTGCAAAGGCCAAAATGTTCAGGAACAGCAAAGATGCACCGACTGCAATAGTAACACTCAATTCTGTTGAGTAGTCCCTTTGATCCACTGAAAATGGGCTTGGCTGTTGTTTGGGATCATCTTGTTTGGCTGTAGGAAAGGCTGAAGTAACAGAAACAGAATTTTTCCTTGTTGGTCTGAAAGTATTATCAGTTGATGGCACTTTAGTTGTGGTAGAGGTATACTGTGAAATGTCGTTAAGATTGTGCAGATGAGGTACCAGTTCCAACCAAAGGTTCACTTTATTGGCCCTATAATGTTCTTTAACTCGTGGTTTTAATCCAATGTGAAGATACAGTTGGTCTTTCTGAGAATATCTGGTCCATGCTACTTCTTCAAAACGATTTGGCTTTGTATGGATGAATTTTGTATCTTGCGGCACTGGTTGATTTGGGTCACTAAAGAAAAGATAATCTCCAATGTTACAAAGTATTTCAAAAGGAATTATAAAATTAACATAATTAAAATTTTATACTTAATGTTGAAGTCTGCCTTTGGACAGAGCAGAATGCTATTTCCTAAAATTAGAGGCCTTAATAATCTTGATTAGAAACAGCATTATGCAAACGAACCCTTATTTTACATAGATGACTGCGACATGCCTGGTTCCCCAAAATGCTAGCATCTCACACAGTGAAATCTTTCGCTGCTGTGGGCAGACTGCCAGCCATGTGGTAAAGTGGACAAATATCTATAAGACACCAGCATGAGAGGAGATTAAGCTTTACTTTTTTAAAAAAAAAATATTTTTTTTTAGTAATGTAAAGCTCATTTCAGCTCAATGCAGTATCTTGGCCATCCAGAAAGGGCACAGATTCTCCTTCTGTGAAAGACCGTGGCAGAGCATAACTCAGTATAACACATAATGACTTAAGAGTCCAATGGCCAAAGGTGGAAATGTGTTTTGAACTACCAGTGAAAGAAGAACTAATGACAATAACAAGGTTTTTCAATTTTTAAGTCACATATTTTATGGTCAGAATTGCCAGTTTGAAACAAAATATTAAAATAAGGCTTATTATATTTGATGCGACATTTATGTACTTCTCTGTCTCATGGGATGAAAATATTATCAGTGCTGGGGTAGAATCAGTTACTAATGTAACAAATTTTAACTATACGCATATGTCAATGCTTACTTTTGCACTTTTCTGGGCATCCCTTAATTATTTTTATGTACAAAGTATTTTTTTTATTTCTTCACACAGAATGTTTGCAAAGATTTTTTTTCCCCTCTTTTTGCTAGAATGTGTAAGTGAGCCTAGGGACATTACAATAAACATAAATATCCAACCCAGTTCTTAATCTCTTATTCATCCTACAAGCACAGAGGCATTCCCAAGGGAGACAGCCAAAGGAAAGTACCGCATCATCATATCCTGAGTCTCTATACAAGACTATTTGCTGTCTGGTACTCACCCAGTTTTTGCAAAGTTTGTCCAGTACGTCATCACCACCGCACTTAGCATGACATCATTTTTGGAGAAATTACAAGGAAATAATTCAGTAGGACCAATCATGGGGATTCCTAGTACGTAAGGAACCTCATCTCCATGGGCTGCATCTGCCCATGCTGGTACCTGATCTGTCTGGCAATGATGGTAGAAGGCATAGAAATATGTAGGCGATCCAAAATTTGAGTGAAGATCTGCTGTAGCCACTGCTGGTGCAACCCACTGGTGATCAGTAAACAAAGCCAGCAGTGTTTTCCTTCTGGTCTCAGGATTGTGTCGATCTGCCCAGTCCGTGTACATAAATTTAATAGTTTCCCTCAATATATCTTTGCCTTCAGGGTATCCGTATAAGTTATCAACAAAATTCGAAACTGCAAAGTCAAAATCACTAGCTGATATGCCGTCTTCGCTGTCCACAATATTTTCAACAAATTTTAACCCTTCCCCTTGGTTAACCCCCAACATAATGTCATAATTGAGGAATTCTCCTTGTTCCATCAATATCTGAGGATCATCTGGTATCACATCGCCATCAATTACTGGTCCAAAGGCTATATGGTATCTTGCTGGTTGAATGTCCTGGTCGACAAGTTCTCTATAAGGCTTCTTCTGTAGACATTCTACCAGTTCTACAGTGTCTGACATGTTGCAACCAACTTTTGTAGCCAACATCCTGGCATATTTTGCAGGCTGAAAACTAACTGCCCAGCTGGAGAGAGCTGTTCCACTTTGAGCTATTGCTCTTTGAAAAAGTCCTGTGGGGAGAAATATTTGAAAACTACTGAAGTGACCTTGAAACAGCTACGTACTTGAAAGATTCAAAGCAGTTCTTTGAAACAATAGAAAAATTTAACAGAGGTTTCACTTGCAGCTTCACAGTACTTAAAAACACAATATGTTGCGATCTGACTGTCCTTGTACCTACAGGTAATGTATACAAAATAAATGCAATATGCGCAGAAACTGAAGCAAATGATTCTACCTCAATGTAGTGCAGCTGAGGAACAGATTTTCAAAAGAAACTCAGGAAGAAAAAGAAGTGGCATTACCTTATGTGGGATTGCCTATTCAACCTAAGAGCTTGAAAGAAATTCCTGAAGTTAAAGCGATTTTTAAGTTGGAGGAAAAAACAACAAGTCTCTGAAATGGATGGGATTTCTGGGTACTGTTCAAGCCATCATCAGCATGCATGCATACCACTACGTGTTAAATAAACTTAATATACTGATTTTTTATGTTTTGTTTGGGATTAAACTTGATTTGAGAGGTGCTGTGCTTTTGAATTGCATATCACAGCAAAGTTTTATATTCTGCAGTAACAGATGAGAAGGTACAAGGCAGCCATTACATTTATAAGTGTCTAAGTCAAGATCCTTTCTTGTATGGATTTTTTTAAAATGCAGGTTTATAGTGATCACCGTTATATAAAAAGGGAAATGATATATTTTACACTATTTAGCTTTGTAATTCACAGATTTAAACAAATGTTCAGGTATTCATTTAGGGGAGAGAGAGAGTATGATCTGGCACTGCATATAAACTTGTAGCAAATCCCAAAGATTTCAATGCAATTAATTTGAATTTGTGCTGATTTAACTAGAACTCTGGACCAGGAACTCTGCTCAAAGAAATGATAAAATAAATTTAAATTGACGTTTCCCTCTCCCTTTTGCAAGCATTTTTGAGCACATCATGGATGACAGCCTTACCCCCTTGTAGTAAATGAATCAATCCTATTTTTTTGCTATTAACTTTAATGCAATCATAACTCCATCCTTGTTCCTATAATTCCTGTGTTATACACAACTCCCTTCGTGTTGGGGCTTTGCCTTTTCCTGCTCCTTTTGGGGAGGGTAGTTCAGGTTCTGAAAAATACTTTAAATCTGAACCTTGCGCAAAATAATGCTTGTCTGTAATGTCAGAAACTTGGAGTATATTTAGGTAACTGTGACCTTTCTGTGTTTTTCATTTTCATGGAAGTGTATCCAGTTCATTTCAGTAGCACATCTTTTGCAGTAATGACCGGAAAATATTTTATACTGGACCCTATCACATAGAGCTTACTGGGGGTAATCCAAAACAGTCTATACCATACGCAAGTGATGCTGATTTAAGATATATAGGTCAAAATTTGGTTTTACTTATACTGATAGACTGCTGGAGTAATTCCACTGACTTTGGTAGAGTTGCTGAGGGACTGGACGTGACATCTGACCTCACTCACTTAATTTTGCTAAGAATGTATCTTTAGTCCAATGCTTGATGACTAGGCTGGATACTCTCACTAAAGGAAATGGCATTAAGGTGCTCAGCTCACCTCAGAATTTTATTCCAATAATGCAAAAGATGGCTTTTACTCTGATAAGTAACATATTTCTATTGATAAAAGACGTCCATAGCCTCTAAATCAAGTCAGAGACGTGCCTTTACAGCCTCCGTTGCGGTACCAGACCCCGTACACTCAGAAGTTAGTTGAAATCAGTCGCTGACAGGAAACGTTTTACAAGCCTCTGAGGAATTTTAAAATCATTCTGGACTGTATTAGGTCAAAATCCAAAAGTCTTAAAATTAGATAGGTGCAGGGACTGAAACATATGAACTCAAGCCTCTCCTTAAATTTATGAGAAGTCATATCCAGAATATTATTTTCTTGCAAGATCTGAGTAAAAAATAAGGAAGAACTTTAGGTATAAAGCAAGTAAATATATATTTGCATGTTTATAAGGTCAGAAATTGAGCTAGTATAAATCAGCTCAAAATCAGTGGAATTACTGTAGAGGATCCAGGCATTGTAATAAATGTAACTAAATGACAAACCTGAATTTTCACAAAGATGTATGTCATGATACTTCATAATCTTTCTTTTTTGGCATATTGTGTAAATCTATTTTTATTGCTTTATTAAATATCTCTGAACAAGGACAGAAAGTGTAGGCTACATATTAAGAAAATGCTGATATAAACACTATGGCCTGCTAAGTGCTCCATAAACATTAAATGTTGGATTAAGTAAAAGTGGTCAAGTCCTCTGGCAATAAAGTTATCTTAGGAAATGAAACTAAATATTCCTCCTTCTGCTGAAGAATGCTTACGGAAATATTCCTCCTCTCAAGCCATTTGGTGAAAAATGAGCAACAGTATGAAAAAATATTTTCATTCTGTCACATAATTCCTGATAGAAACTGGTATCACACAGGATGGAGAACCACATTTTTATCTGATATTGTGTATGCTTATTATGGCTGGTGGGCTTCAGACTAATGGAAAGAAGATTTAAATGTTCAATGGACCATATTGTTTTATGACTCCTATTCGAAGTCTTATCAAAGTAAATAATAATGACAATCTGCATATACTCGTCTACATTTTCCGAGCACTTTCTGCAGATGGGTGCTGTTGTGCCCACTTGCAGATGGGCAGCTATGAACAGCACCATCTCGAAATAGGCTGAACTACCGAGGGATCCTTTCAAAGGGAAACAAAAAAAGCAAAGAGAGCATCCAAATTTACAGTTTATGAAAGAGACTGGTTAATAAAGTGAAACAAAAGTTTTTTAAAAATCTTGGAATATTTGAAAGTTGCAATAACTTTTCTTATTTAAAGCTGACCAGTTTTTATTGTAATGCTTTTTTTTTAATGGCAGGTCTAACCCTCCACAAATGAAACATAACATACATGGGGGAGTGGCCCATTGTTCTGTTTAATCCAAATTTCAGTAAAGCATGTTTTTGCTTTCTTAAAAAAGAAATCCTCAGACATTTACATTACATCACAATTTAAAATTGGATTTTAAGTTTACATCGGGTAAGCCCTCTCCAGTCCCCTCCCAAATCCTTTGATCTGCTGTGCTGTCAAATTACTGCATCAGTTTCCCCAAACAAATTCTGTTCCTGGCAGAATTCTGGCCATGTGTTAGAACATGACAGGGTAAAATTTGCTAAGAAGAGGCAACACACGACTGTCCAGATATTATAAATGTGGCATTTTGCATTAATGTCATGCTACATCAGGAAGATCAAGATTAAGACTGTGAGGATAAACCAGGTCTCCTCATTCAACCTTAAGCTAAATCCTCTATGACAAAAGTTATTTTTGTGAGTTCAGATGAAAAAAGATGGTGCGGTGTGACCCTCAGATTACAGTGTAACGAGGTAATGCTTACATCTTGTTCTTATAGGCCAGTTTATAAATATGTCTTATTTAACTGCAGGTGTTTATGGGAAAAAAAAAAAAAAGATTACATTAAAAATCAAATTGTGGAAATAGACTAGAATTTAACCACAGTCTATTTTCCACCAGACTTTTCTTGTAAAAGCTGTATTTTTCTTTCATTTGAAATAGTGTAAAGGCCTGATCTAAAGAGTCTGTCACTTCTGTTGACCTCAGTGGTCTCTGCATCATGACTTTGGGTAAATGCAGCTCCTTTAATGTCAGTGGAATTATTTTTTTATGACTGGCCTATTAGTTCCCCATGGAGATACAGCAATATAAATTAGTGGAGGATCGTATGCACAGGGCACAGTGTGATGTCCCTGGTAAAACTAAACAATACAGATAAAAATGTGTGAAAACAGTGAGACAAAAGTACTGTGATCAATAAGCAATAGCCATGCAAATGAGAGAAACTGTGTGGAACTGTGGTGCAAAAATCATAGGAAAAAAATTGGGTGCCTCAAACAGCATGCTTTTAATTTCCTGCTGTCTGCCTCAACTAGAGAGAAAAAGTGTTAGTTATGGAATAGGAAAAAACACATAGAAAAAAATCCATTTTCAACTTGGATGCTTTGACAATTTTGGATCATGCATGCAAAACATTCAACCATTCTTTTATTAGATGACAGCAAGTGAAGTTCATGCAGTTTCAGACAAAGGATTTCTGAACTAGGTACTTGTTTCCTTCACACAAAATAATAGTTTTAAGCATTTCAGCTGTTAGCCTGAAAAAAAACCCACAACCACCTGTGTCATTTTACTTTTCTTTAAATTTTGCTCATCATGAGAAACTAAACATGCCTTTCATGACAGTCTGAATATAGATGACCTCAGCTACTGTGGGCATGACTGACTGGTTTTCCAAAAAGGACACCCTTAGGTAGGAAAGAAAAGAGACAAAAATGATGCACTGAGAAAATGCTGCTCAGAAGCCTGCTATAAAGTGTTCCTACAAAGCTCCATAGGAAAAAGAAGAAAGTGACCCAAAATTTAAACATGCACAAAAGAGCTCAGGGAGAAGGCAACTTGTACAGCCTTTAAAAAGTTTGCTTAATATTGAGCTGAACTCAACAGTTCATAGGAACAAAGAGAATATACAGAGCATCACATAGTACTAATGGCAGTGGCATGCAGACACCAAAATTGTCAAAATTTGCAACCTGCATAATACCTTTGGTTGAATTGCTCCAACGGTTACCTTCAGAATAATGGGACAAAGTCAACAGATTGACGCATGAACCGCCTGCACCAGATCCAAAAACTGTTATTCTTAATGGGTCACCACCAAAGAACCCAATATTTTCACTAGTCCATCGCAAAGCTTGAATTAGATCAAGGAGGCCATAGTTTCCTTTTGCTGCTTGGTCCCCAGTGCTCAAAAATCCTGTGAATGTAAATGAAAAAAGGAAGGGTTAGCAAGTGCTCTTCTGGGTGACCCTGTTGCAATTTTCTAAGTATGATTTCAAAAGTATGTGCCATTAAATATTATGCAACACTTTTCCATATTCACTGGACAACAATTTGCAATTTTGCACTCTTAGCGGAACAAATTACTTGGTATTCACTCTTTTGGCTCTGGTGTTTTAATGTAGGGAAGATGAACATACATCCCAAGCAAAATACTCTTCTAAGTCTTAACAGATCACAACATATCACTCCCAAAGACTTCATCTTGATTGTACTAAGTTTAAGAGAAAAGGTTTAGCAAACAGATAGGGTGCAGTCATTTTCTGAATGATTTGGTCAGCTGCAAATTGCACTTCCATACGTAGATGCAGCCATGGGTTGTGATGTTGCCAGATGTTGCCTGAGAGGCAACAGTTCCCCTTCTCTGTTAACAGACTGTGTTTGGTCATATCCCGGCAGCACGCTGCCTTTTCCTTTTTTACTCCCTACAAATATGCAGCTTATGTCACAGGACGAGCTGGGTTGAACAATATGAGCAGCTCTCAACTCCCTGAGCTCTATCCCATAGTCGTTAACCTGAGTTAATTGAATCTACGTTAAATGCATAAAGACAATTTAAGCTGTTTCCATGACCCCTTAACATCAAAAAGATAAGAGCTCAGGGGTAATCTGGAGAGCACAAGAATTGCTCCCTTTTATTCATACTGTAAGGGAAATGGCAGAATGTATCAGATACGGGAATGACTGTTTTACACTTTACTCCCAGCAGTATTATCATATTTAGTATTACTGTCATTCTTGTCATTACAGCCTGCTGACTCTAAAAGGGGGACAATAGGAACCTGGAAGAAAGTCTTTGTTGATAAAAGACATTGCTTTGCTTTTGGATCACATTTGTTGACATTTCCAAGTTTCTCAGCTTAATAAACAAATGTTTAAATAATACCAGCATTATGAAGTAGCCCAGCACCTCCATTTGCATATCAAACTGATTTAATGCTCAATAAATCGACAGTGTAACTGTTTTTCAGTACATGCTTTGTAGAGAAATGCAACCCATTGCAACAATTATTTCTACATTAATTAGATGCTTGTGGGTCTTCTAGTCTCGTCAAAGTTCTACTGATTTAACTCTCTTGAGTGCAGACAGCCTACTCAAAAGAAGTTTTCAGTAGTTTTTCAGACAAATGGCTCTCAAAGGAGTCCTACTGTTTCATTATGACAATAAAAGCAGCTTTTGAGACGTTGGTGAGAAGAAAGACACCTGTGCACATACATATATAACAGAAGGATTTAACAAGATTAAAGATAAGTGCATGGGTGTGCCTATATTAATGTATATAATGAACATGTCATTTGTTAGTTTAATTCTGATCCAACTTCAAACGGCAGGATAACATTTTGTATTCTGTCACGTGTGTAGACATTATTCTAACAGACCTTCTTTGCTGTAAACTGCACTGAAGGCTAATTGGCCTCGCTGCCTCCGTAGTTGAGCTATGCTCTGTTTAGGGTGAGCAGCTCTGTTTGTGTAGGTCAATCCTGATTTTTGTTACCATGGAGAGGGAACAGGGAAGTGGCATAAGGTGCCAGGACAGCAATTCTCCCAATTCCAGACCTAATGTACCAAGTCTAATGGGCATACTTCTTTCACTGTAGCCATAGTAAATTGTTACTCTGATACTAGACTTTAAAATAATCACTGTTCTACAACTAAAACCTGCCACATTTACTACTTAATTGCGTAAATAAGTAACGTAGCATCACTACCATCGAAGAAAATACCACCTTTGATATTCAGGGAAAGGCTAGAAAGGAAGTCGTAAATATAATTAATTCATACTCGTTTTACTGTTACAGCTCAGTACTGAGATGAGATTAACATGATGTTATTTTACTCTGCTTTACTCTTTCATTTTCTTTTGTGTAGCCAGAGGGGCTGCTGTGCATGTCTATGTGAAAGGATGGTCCCAGTATAATCCTGCATGCACAGAAGCATTCATTCCTGTCTTCACGCTCCAGTAAAATGTTGTCTCCCATAAATAGTTTTTAAGGACACAGAGAAATGTCGTCTTTGAATCTATGATAGCAAACCTAATGAAAGCTTCCTAACCAGTCTCACTGCCTTTGTCAGCCTGCTTGGAGTTGAGGGATGGTACCAGTGACTGTAACAAAATTAAAATGTAGAAATTTATGGGAACTACAGGGTCCTGTGGCTGCACATGCTGGGAATGTCTTCCCCTTTCTTTAAGCAAGTATACGACTGTGGAAAATCAGTGATGAATCAGTTCATCATATTAAGTGTATAAGTGACTGCACTGATTTAAGGGACTGGAGGAATGGTTGGCAGTGGCAGTCCTCGAAACACAGGCAGCAATGAGATGAGAGCAGTTACAGCAGTTACCAAAACTGTACCCTAAAACAAACCCCTCTTTGTTTTTTTCCCTTTCCCTGCTTACAGATTCCCTGAGCCTGGACAGGATCTGCTCTCAGCAGAGCTGCAACATTGGTTCAAAAAGATCCTGTAGGATTCTCAAAGTGATTCCAAGGCATTTATTAGGAAAATAAATGGTAGGGTTGTAGCTGAGATACAGCGATCCCCCTGAAGGAAAACAAATGCTAACATTCAAGCTTTCTGAAAAAGTTGTTTTCTTTACTCTGTATAATATGCAGCAAAGTGGGAAGCAAGTAAGTCTTTGCCTGGAAAAGCAACAGCCTAAATTATAGGTAAAGCCTCAGGGCAATCCCCGGCTATTAAATGAGTTCACATCAAGCCCCGAAGCTCGATGGGGAAATGGGAAATCCTTTGGAAACTATAGATATGCTACTTCTAAAGAATCTTTGTGGAAAGAATCTTAAAAAGACAGCAAAAGAGGAAATGTCTCCTGTTGCTCAAAGTAGAGATCAAGAACTTCGAGTTCAGTTCAGGAAATGTGCCAGAAGGGGGAGCTTTCTGTTTATTAAAACAAAAACAACCAAAAACCAACAACAACAACAAAAAAAAACAAACCAAAAGAAACCCCCACAAAACAAAAAAAACCAACCAAACCAGCGAGAGAGAAAAAAAGCAACTATCAGTAATATTCTCCTCATTCATCTATATTAGACAAATTATGACTTGTGTCCAGAGCAACAGCTCCGATGCAGAAGGAATATCTCACGCCTCCTCAGCAAGAACCACATTGGCTGACTTCCATATCTGCACAAGATGGATGATGATTGATGTTGACTTTCATGACATGAAACATTTCTATCTCATTTTTCAGAACCATAAGAAGCCTGTTAATATCGCCACCTGCTCATGCCTTTATTCTTGTATGCAGTACTATCATCATGGCTTAGAAGCATTCAGAATGTCATGAAATCACAGATAGGACTGATAAAACAGATGATGTTTTTATTTCCAGTTTGTGGTTTGGGTTTTTTAGTGGGTTTTTTTTTTTGTGGGTTTGTTTTTTTTTTTTTTCCTAGGGAGAAGTGCCTCAGTACAGATAGATTCATCTAACTAAACACATGTAGAGAAACGCTTTAACACATGGCATTATACGTAGTCCGTAGGTCTGTGGGTGCAATTACTTATTCCTATTTATCACTTTGACAAAACAGAGATTGCAACAATATGTTTTGTCTTTATCCCAAGAGAGCTTTCAGTATGCAATTAATATAGATACCATAGATTTCTATGTATTTCTATGACACAATCATTACACTGTGCAGATATTAAGCTAGCAATTTTGAGTCACAGAGGGGAACCTGCTCTTGCTGAAAAGGGCTTCTGTGTCTGAAAGCCTGCCTGTTTTTAAACTATCAGCTTGTCTATTAAAATATATTATCCCTTTCTGCAAATGCTGTCTTATTATTATCATCCCTGGATTGTATCCCACTAAGAATGCTGCTATCATATGATACCACCTCTTGCTCTTGTAAAAAAAAAAAAAAAAAAAAGTAAATTAATCGAGACATTTGCAAAAAAAAAAAACCTTATTTTTGCATTATTCTCTAAAAAGGTCAGATTGAGCTAATTTTGTTCCATAATTAAGTCCTTCTACTGGAAATATTCCAATCATCAGCTGAACAATTGCTATTTTATATTCTGAATGGAGAGGTTATCTCTTCTTTTATCTCCTCCAAAGGAGCAGACTCTAATGGAATTATGGAAGTGAGGACGTGGTCTTTTGTGAGTTTAAGAAAGAGGTTTATTAAGCTCATTTGGACCATTTCTCTGTTACATGTCCATTAGACAAATAGGCAGAGTGTGCCACAACCAGGCCCTGTATTTTTGTGTTAAGATAAATTTTAATGCTTTATAGGCTTATCTGCCTGGGTAACGATTTCTGCTTGCCATTCAGATAAATCTTTTTCTAATATGATTCCAGCGTTTTTGAAGAGTAAATAAAATAATGGAGTTGGAAAACTTAAAATATTTTCTTGAAAAGCTTAGTAACGTGAATTATTTTAAGCTCTGGCCTAATTTGAACATTCAAATTAATGCAGAGGGGAAGGCCAAGACAGAATTTTTCCTTATGTAATGGACTGCTGCAACCCGATGATGCAGTAAAAGTCTAGGCACAGGCTGGTGGGTAGGAAAGTGCCATTTCATATCACAGAGAACCAAACCTCCCCTCTGATGAGTTCTGTCCATATAAGTGTTTCATAACCCAGCAACCTTCGTGGCTGGATGAAAGTAAGAGGCAGAATGTCTTGTTGGACAGAAAAAAAAAAAACCAAAAACCCAACCAAATAATAATAAAAAAATCTGCCTGCGATAAAATACACAGCAACAAATGCTTCTCTAAAAATAAAACACAAGAGCTTATAAAAACAGGTCTGACATGCCTAGATGTTTTTTTTCAAAGATCTGTATTACTGAAAGCAGTAACACGTAAGATTTTAATATTACACACCTGTTTAGGCATGCGTTACAATAATTTAGGTATGTTTTACTTACAATTCCCTATGCAGTCAAATGTCATATTTGATGTTGTTAAAAGCAAATGTTAAATTGTACAAGTATAAATGCATAGTGGGAGAACGCAGGACCTATTTTGAGGGAAGAAATTCTATTCCCTCTGGATTGCAAGTTCCTTCGTTAGGAGCTCAGTTTGACACCCTCCATTAATGCTGAATGGTGACTGCCATGTACGGAAAATTGCAGTTGCCCTTTAAACTATACCTACTAAGAAATGTGAGCAAGATAAGAAAATTTTAAGCAACATGGTTAAACTTAAAGAGCATGTTTGTTTTCATATTAGACATATCTTTACGTCTTTAGACAGACCTTTAAAGGTCCCTTCCAACCTAAAGCGTTCTGTGATTATATGATTATATACATCATATACATATCTTCGAAAACTTTTTACTTTTCACATAGTAAGGTTACGTGACTGGTTGCATAAACTGAAAACTTATATTTTCTGATGTCATACCATAAACATTATAAATTAAGATCAAGTCCATACAAGTAGCCTGCACTGATTCTTTCAGCTGACAACTCTGTTTTGGGATGTGTTAGCTTGTATTTCTGCAGTGATCAGGTTGTGACTACTAAAAACGCTGAATGTGCCATATAACACTGATCAAAGTGATGGGGGGAGGGGATCAGGAAGGGTTCTGGTATGAGGCCAATTTAATTGCCAGTGTTCTAGAGCTGCAGAATTTTTTATTTACATTTTTTTAACAAAGACTATTATAGAATAAATATCCATACATTCAATATGGCTGGACTCTATGGGTGACTTAAAAAGAACACCTCAGAAATTGAAAAGATTTTTGTGCTATTCGCATTCACAAAACACACTATTCACATAACATCAGTCAGTCAGTAAAAAAATAGGAAACAGCTCAACTGTTTCAACTGTCTTAATTAAGCTGTGTTACTGTAAGAACCATGCCTCAAGGTTAAGTATATGAACAAAAAAACATACTGCAAGTAATGTGAAACAGCTGCAGTAATTCATTAACTTACCAAACTCTAAAGTGGTGCATCTGTGAGGTAGAATTGCTTAAAAATACCAACAGTACCAATTTCACCGGCCAGTGCTATCACCCCAGCAGTTAGCCTTTTGAAATCCCCATGCATTTCACCAAGTAAATAAATTACATAATCAAATCAGTAAATATAAGAACATGTAACTATACCCTTTGGTATTCTGACAGTGTAGATGGAGAAAGATGTGTGATGATGTATAAACTCTGAAGTGCTTTTTCAGCATTGCTGTTTTACCGTTGGAATTTTTAACACTCCTCCCAGAGTACCAAGTCCTTCAAATTACTGTTTGTGAAGTGGCTGGAGCCAACAGAAAGGCTGGCCTTTCCTCGTGGCCCTTTGAAACAACAGAAGTTTTCACTTCCTTGCATTTTACTTAATTTCTTCTCCCTTGAGAGGCTAAACAAACCAAACGCTGCAAGTCACAGAAGTCCCTTACAGCTGTTTCAGTCTGGCATCTGTCACTTGCCAGCGCTGATGCATTACAGCAAACTTCTAGAAGAGAGGCAGATTGTGGAAGAGTGAAGTGTCTCACACCAGGGAACTTTATTCCATTGTCAAACATGTACTGGGAGGACTTCACAGGGTGTAATGCAGCCCAAAGCAGGCTAACGCTCAGCCTTTTCCCAAAACACAGGTTCTCTTTCGCAGTCTATATCAAAGTCCTTCAAATGACAAGAAAAGTCTGGATGAAGCCAGATTTTTCCTATCCTGGAAAGGTTATCCTCACCCATTACAGCAGGAAGAAAGTTGCTTAGATTTACTGAGATGTTCTTGGCAAGTACGCCATAGATGTTGGAACAGTCTGAGATTAGAATTTCTAGCATTCTCTGAATGCTGCAAGAAGGGGGTGGCTCTCTTTGCCTTCAGAGGTTCTGTACAGAGATGATAAAAGTCTGAGAATCCTCTCAGAATCTTTAGCTGCCTCTTCTTCATGTGCTCAGTGGTCACTGTCCATTCTGCCTCATCTATCATGTCAGGACAGTTGTGGGCACTCTCTCAAATTCTCGATATTTTCTACCCGTGAGACATGCACGTATCAGTCCCCGTGCAATCCCAGGCTTGTGCAGGGGCTCACGGCGTGGGGCAGACCCACACAACGAGGTGGGTCAAAGTCTGTGAAGTGCCGAGCTGGCGGGTGGCTCTGCCTGCAGCACAGCGGTGTTTCTCTCCAGCCCTCCCAGCCCACATGTCAAGTGTGACCGGTTAGTGGGTCACAGCTCCCGCAGTGTGTGGCAGGCTTGTCAGACGCAGGGCAGTGGCGAGAATACAAAAAGTCAGGTGTTCGTTACGGTACTGTCAGCTGCAGAGACAAGTTTCACAGAAGCAATTGTGGTATGGGGGTGGGGAGCGCACAGGGACCCTGT
>JAVJGJ010000003.1:22681035-22759137 GCA_035590215.1 Microhierax caerulescens
ACCAGTCTTTTTTTTTTTTTTTTTTTTTTAAAAAAAAAAAAGCAAACAATTTCACGGTTGAATTAAGCTGGTATTTGCTAGTTTTCATATATGAAACATCTGAAGAGTCAAAGTTTGTCCAAGCTGACCTTCATAGTGACACTGCATGTCTGTAAAGCACCAAGTACATCTTTGATAATTATATAGATGGGTAATGATGCCAAAGTGTGAAGAAATCAAGGTTTTGGTGTGGGGGTATTTCTCTTCACCTCCTTCTTTTCATGGCTTGGTAAGCCTTCAGAGAAGGGCTGTTAAAACCTCTTCTGAAGATTGCAGTGCAGACTGCAGTGTTTGGACCAAATTAGATGGTCAAAACTGTTACCAGAGGTATTTCCAGGCTGTGCTATAGTTCTAGTTAGTGATTTCTCCCCTTTGCCATAACCTGGTTGCTCCTGCTTGGACTTCAGTCCTAGGTGAACATTTGCCTTGTTTTATAGTAGGCACAAAAATATGGATCACATTTTTTTGTGCAGACCAAATTCAGTCTTTTTCTGATCAACAATAATCCCTTAGGTTAAAGGCAGCCGTGCCTTTTAAAGCAACTCTGAACTGACCACATAACTTGACTTTACAAGCAGCTTCAACAGCACAATGCAACCCCCCACAAAGTCCTGGCATATACACTAATCCCCTTGCCAGAATGCAAGAAAAATCACCCCAAAATGGAGGCCAGGGTGTATTTCTGAGTTTGATTCTTATTTTATCAATAGACAAACTAGGTCTAATTTCCTACCTGGTGTAGCAAGTGCAAGCTGTCTGCCTACCTATACAAGGACTGATTTTGGATTTTCCTCCTGTGGATTGTTTCAGCTGGTATATGACTGAGAAATAAGCTGTTCATGAGCATGGCTTGAGCATGTTAGGGTACAAAGCATCTCTCCAGCAGTAGGTGGCAAGCCTCTCTTGGTTTATCAGCTGCATCCTTCCCTCTTCGCTTGAGACAGATCACAGCTCCAAGCCTCCTTTTTCTCACATAAGAGATGAGGATTAGAATTCTCTCTTCTGAGGATTATTTTGATGTCTACTGGTATAAAATGATATACATATCATTTATTAATAATATGTGTTTGTAAAAATCTTTGAGATTGTTGTAAGACACATTGAGGTCTTTTGAAAGGAATAAAGGAACCTTAAACCCCAGAGGTTCTAAAATGACAGTTACAAGGGATAATACAGACAACTCAATCAGACATTGCCTTTAAGAAATATTTCAGGTTATAATAAATAAAAACCTCATTATTAGCAGGACTATCCTAGGGCCCTCTGTAAATCCACACCTGATAACTGCACAGTCAGTCATTAGCAGACTGCTGATAAATGACTCATTACCTCTCAAACAGTTTTTTATGAGGCTAGATTTTAATTTTTCAGTATTGTATTAACCCAAAGACAAATGCTGCTTCAGTCTCATCGATGCGTGATCTCTGCCTGCTCATCAGCTGCACTTGTAACATTTCTTGTTTGCTCACCAAAGCAGCACAGCAAGCATGACAGCAGAGAGATGACATTTTGAAAAGAGTATCACTATACAGCATCTGTTCTGAATTGTCTGGTTTTTAAACTACCTTGTAAATGGCAGGTTATTTTTCACATATCAAATATTTTCATGTTGCATTTTTACAATATCAGAAACCGCCTACTCTGTCAATTAAAAGAATGAGCTAAATCAAATTAAACTTTCTCCTGGTTTTAGAGATTGACTGGGCAGGTAGATATTTTTCATCATAAATGTAGAGGTTGAAAAGCCACAGACTTAAAGCTGGAGCTGTAGGATTCCCTTCTTCATGCACAGAGAGATACTATTCACTTCTCATGAAAAAGAATGACAGCCTCATTTAAATTCATCCTGTAGGTGTTTCACATATGGAAAGGAAGTTATTGTTGTTACAGACAAAACCAAAGGGCCATATTTTGGCTACCAGCCAATGAAATACTGTTGATTCAGGTTTGGGCTCCACTTCCATAGTTGTGTAAAATAAACATAATAACCCCCCCCAGCCCCCAGTTCCTGGCTTACTGTGCAATCTGAAAACACAATAAAGAGATCTGATATATCCTAAAGGGATTGCTCCCTCCCTGGGCACTGCCCGCAGCACCAGCTACCCGACACCCTCCTCCTGGCAGCTGAAGACCCACGAGCGAGCAGCAGAGCTGGTGTCACTCCATGGCTCCTGCTATCCCCATGGGCCATGGGAAGGGCTGGTTTGCACCATGACTTCCTTATGGGAATACACTGGATGTTGGATTCCCAGGTCCGTATCTATCTGTTACTTTTTAAAAGAAGGGCAGTGTTTACGGATGTTTATCACAGCTGCATCTTGAATTGGTGAAGGTAATTTGCAGTGGTCAGGATAAGTATTTCAAATACCACTTTGGAACCGTTATTTTATACAAAGTGACCACTGTAACATGTCATTTAATTAACTGTCATCTACATCATGCTCTGAAAGAATAATCTTTTTTTTTTTTTTTTTTTAAATTAAAAAATTAGCTTCAGTTTTAAGTTTATCTTTACTTCACAATAGTTTTTTGCTTATCACATTCAGGGTTTTGTTTTTGAAAAAAAAAATCTTAATACAAAGCCAACGTAGTGTTTCATTAAAGAAATGTAAATAGGCTCTGTAGATAATTTTGTTCATCTGAGTTGGTTCAGACCTTGCTGTAATCTAAATAACCTGATTTAGCTGTGAAAGATGGAAATGAGGGTGCTGAATATAAAAGAGAAAGCATTATAAGAAGGTTTAATTCTAATTCTGATTCAACAGCAACTGTGTAGCTCTTGGTATTTTTGGAAAAGCTGTAGATAGCTAATCTTAGACTTGATGAATGGAGGTTACAGTGCTTTTAGGAGGAAAATAACAGGAGAACAGAATATTGAATCAAATGAACAGGCACATCCTCATGAATAAACCTGACAAGAGATCAAGCATATAAGAAAACTACTTCTCAGTACCTAGGTACCTGTCTATCTGGTTCATTTATTTTCAGGTCAAAAACCCAATTAAAAGTCAAATGTGCACAAATTGCATGTCAAAACCCAGTAGATTGTTTTAGAATATACCTATTTCTTTCCAATATACAATGATGGCAGCCTGGACAGCAGAAGCAAGAATACTACACCTGTCCTGTTCTCTGACCTGAGATGAACAACATGTAGACATACATACAGATTCACAAAATCTGCTGCTGACATTTTCTGTGAGTCAGAAAAGAAAGTGCATCCTCACCTAGCAAGGTATTTAAAGGCCATACACAATGTCCTTCAAACTCTTCACATAGAAGAGATTCATATTCAAGCAACCCTGACAGCAGTGATGAGAGACAAGGTACTTTCAGATAGTTTGAAATCCTTCTTGTAAATGCCTCTTCTAACTAAGCCAGTAAAAAATCCCTATCTCTACAATTCTGACAATGCACACCAGTGTAAGACAGACCCATACATGTGAGAAGGAAAGAAAGTGTTATTTTGAGAAGCAGCAAAACACCACACAAGAAACTGAGAATTGCACATGTCTAATAACTGTGCAGAGCGGCTAACATAAAATTGTGAAGCTGGCATCTTACCAAACATGCCCATAAGTAGACAAAACACATCTGTATGTACCTTTGCAATAATTGAATTTTGAAGTGAAAGCAAGTACCGCCATCATTTAAGTCATATACACATGTACCTACTTCTTTCCTTGTCTAGAACGGTAAGAGATTTCAAGAGCAAATTTCCTGGTATTTAAACATGTTAAAAGTTAAGGTTTATATCATTCAGTAATTTAATTGCAAAACTGAGTTACAATACCATAGCTGGTGGTGGTACACCTTTTCACCCTGACTCTGTCCCAAGTGTTGTTATGTTCCCATTTATTGAACCCCCTGGATATTGATGTCATGGTTGTAAATTGGCTTCCCTCCCAACCTAATAACTTGGAGACTCTCTCTAAAACAAATGTAATATTAAAATGCAGACAAGTGACCTAAAAATGGCCCTGGAGGGCAGGCCTGCAATTTCCTGAATCACACTTTTCTTATTCCCTCATTTGTTAAGTTTTGCAACATCAATTTTTATACTGTTGCTGTTTTATTCTGTCCAAATGATTGCTGAATACTAATGAACTGTCTCTCTTTGACAAATGAGTTATTGTTTGATATATTACATTAGGGACATAGAGACTAAACTACTTACAGATACTAGACATTTATAGAAAATACATTTACATAATAGTATACTATTAGTGTAATGAGGTCCCATATCTGGAAATAAATAGGGGTTTCAATAAACACAAATTTTGGCAGTCATACTGTAGCAATATTTTGTGAAATAAATGTAGGGAAGCCACAGAAAATTACTTTGTTTCAAAATATTTTTTCATTTTTGGTATTTTATCCTACATTAGTCTATTCTGCAAACACAGAGGACACTACAAGTAGAATAATGTCTGTGTGCTTCATCATTGTTCACTAATACTATTATCATATAGTTTTGCTTTATAATGTAAAAATATACTGTTAGGGCCTGATGGCAAATGCATTCCAATTATTAATCAGTGGTATATTTCATTTGTGCACTCTTAACCACCTTCTACAGGAAGACACAGGGAACACACACAAATATTTCTTGGGTGGACTAAGCCTCGTTTATATAATGCTGCACAGAGCACCTGCTCTGTATTGAAACTTCTGCATTGCTCATTACTAACTGCTTTAATAAAAAAAAACCCAAAACAACAAAAGCTAAAGAAATTCTGTGGAGAAATCCCCTCTCCTTTATTATCTGTCAGAGGCTGGATATTCTAAGAGCACATAAAGGGAGTCACTGATCCTCCTTGAAGACTAACTAGTTGTCTTAAGTTGTGATTATATTTTATTTTGATATTTTCTCTTTTTACAGAGCTAGATTTTTTTTTTCCCAGTTGGAACTCCTAGAGTATTTTACATTCCCATCGATTAAGGATTTTTAACTGCAAAGCCTTCCTTTAATCAGAGTCTTTTGCACACAGTTTATTCTGACCACATGTACAAGAGACCAATATTGTCATATAGTGGTCCGTACTGGCTTCATTATTTCTTGGCAGGATTTTCCAGTTCTAGTTGCTGTGCAAGAGCACACAGACCCGAGCTATCAGACTGCTGTAACAGCTTGTAAGAGAGCTTCCTCTTCAACCCGAGTAGAAGACAGACCCTAAAAATGCACTATCCTGTCTTTTCTTTGATTTTTAAGGCTTTTTGTTCTTACATTGAGGCATCAATATTTTCCTTTTGTTCAGCATTGCTTGCTGAAGGTGGTTTGGTTTTCCTTTCATGAGCCACTTTGAACAAAATCTATCTTTCCTTAGATTTACTTTACTAATATTGGCTGGCATTTCCATTTGAACCTCTCAGCTAAATAAATTTATTTCTATTTTGTGGTCTATGGAGAACGATGCACCTCCTGAAAGCATGAATAGAGCTTTCTGTGTGAAGCAGTATATCCTTTTCCCTGGTTCAGATCATAGACTGTAATGTGACAAAGGGGAAGGAACTTTGATTTTTTCAAATCTTTCAGATTAAAGAGAGGGGAAAGGAGGTAGATGTGACACTCCTGTTCAAGTCATGTAGTTGTAGTCATCAGGATTTGTTTCCATTATTAATTTTTCAGAATTTCTTTATACTGACTGGCTAGACATACAATGTGAAAACTAACGTCTTTAGAAATTGTTATACATGTGATTACTGTTTAATTAAATCTCTTTGTTCTTTTTGTATTTTACATACAGTCATTAAGCTGGGGAACAGTTTAATTTAGTAATGTAAATATTTTTCTTCTTTTGACATTCCCTTTAACAAAATCCTGAACTTAAGGTATTTTTCTTTATGTTTCTTCCACACAGTTTAGTCAAGCAGTACTAGAGATATTGAATTAACCAACCAGCGGTGTTACAGTGCTCCTTGGTTCCTACATATTTGGACCACAAATTTTACAAACATCATGATGGCTCGTGAAATACTCCAATCATTAGCACAATCGGCAACACTTCCAAGAACATGATACTCCTGCCCTTCAAGATCTGGACCAACTCAGCAGCAAATGAATGCATTTAAATATGAATAACTTTATAATTTATAATAAATTTATAAAGAAATCTCCCAAAGAACCAATTAAACCCAACACCTAGTAGAGATGGTCCTTCATTTAAAAGCCAAAGAAGTTGCTTTGGAAAGTGTATTTACTTTGAAGTGATTGCTGTCTTTTATGTCAGTTTTATTTCATTTGTTACAATAAAATACTATCCCCCTGCAGAATTCACTAATAGCAATTCACACAGAAATTATCTACCATTTATTATATACAAGCAGGTTTGTCTGATTGAATGGGCAAATCCACACATGCAGAAATAGAGGATAAAAATGCATCCATAAATACACACTCAAAATACTGCACCTCAGCAACTAAACAAGAACTTTACAAAACTATATTTTGATTCCTTCCCAATTCTCTTGTCAAATGTTCTGCTGATCCCAAGCTCTCATTTATCAAATCCCTCACTGATAAGCATTTCCTTTCCTTTTGCTATTTCATCTTTGTCATTGCTTTTCTCCCAAAACCTAAATGCTCTTCTCCTCATTCAATGTCTTCATTAAATCTCAAGAAATATTCACCTAGAAAGCCCATTTATGAAAGTACTTTATGCCCAAACCACTATGCAACGTGAATACTAGCTGGCAAATAAACCAGGCTTCCGTGCTGGTTTCTCAAAAAAAGAATAAAAATCCCTGGATCATGATCTTTCTAAAGCAATTTCCTGTCCCTATAGAATGGCCAAGATATTGGCAAAGGACTGTAAGGTTCATAGCTACATCTTTGACTCCCCTAGTAAATACAGTACTAACAATAAACCACCACACATTGTATTTTCAACACATTCACCGACTTCTGAATTTTTAAGTTAGGCAAAGTGAAAACACTGCCACAAAACTTGCAGCATGTCTGAGTAGTTCTAATAAGAATTATTGCAATTACTGTGAGCATGCAAGATGTTGCTACCAGCAAGGAAACATTATCTGTCTCATTCGTTTCTATTCTTATTTTGACCACACAATATTTCTAATTAAGTATCCTGTAACAATTGTATTTTATGAACAACATTTATTAAAGCCATTGCTGCTTTCTCATTTATTCTGTAAAGGTTATTAAGTTAATGCAACTGTCACTTCTAAATTGTGAGTAAATAAGCCCAGCAAGTATTATAACTGAAATCAAACAGAAATTAGAGGTTGATATACTATATAGGAATTAATGTTGGATGAATGAGTCATTTATTGAGTGCAATTAAGAGGCTTGTGTATTGTTGGGGGTTTTCTTAAGTTCCTTCTGAAGCCTTAACTAAAATAAACTATTAAAACTCAAATAAATCCCTTTTTAAGAACAGAGCACATCACGAAGCCAATACGCATAATTCTGGACTTGCAGATATGATGCAATTTACTGCTGCTACCCAAACAACGTTGAATACCAATCTATAAAAACCTGCTACATCCCACAGAGTCTGGATCACCCAGGTCATTGCATGCTCAATATAGAGATGGCACCTCCATTTCCATCTGCCTCCTTTTAGATCTAAAACACTTTCTTCCATTTATCTCCCCTTTTAATACAGTTATTTTGAGACCAACTATTCAAAAAATACAACAGGGAGAAAAATGTACATCTATACCTTCCTTCAGCTTTTATTTTTTAAGTGTTTGAAAATCACTTTTCCACATCTCTCAGGCAAAGAGCATTAAAGATAGCAGGATGATGATGATAATAATAATAATAATAATCACAACCACCACCACCACCTCCTCCTTGGATTATGAAACTTTGAAAGCCAGATCCAAATGAAATCTATGTACAAATTTATTGTCAGAAAAGAAAACTACTGTTCCACTGGAAAGATCAAAATCACCCAAACTGATGCACATGATGAAAAACATTATCTTTAAATTGCTGATCCATGTCAAAATATTCCAAGGAGTTAGCGTGTTAGGTGACAGCAACTGAATATGAACTTCTTCATTAAAAGCATTTTCGAAAGGGTCACTTAGTGATTTATGGCAATAGATAGAATGTTCCATGAAATCACTGTATTGCTGTTTTGGTAATCAATAATAGATTGGGGTTTCAAAGCAAGTGCTTTGAATGAAGCCTTAGCAGGAAGCTAGAAGCTATAAAATTAATAGCTGTGGACAGTACACTCAGGAGATGCTGAGGAACTGTTAAGTTTATACTTGCAAAGCATTTCCACAAGCTGCATGAATTACAGAACCTGCTTTCCTATGGCCTTTGCCCTCTAGTAACAGGGTTGCATTTACATGGCAATTTTTCCTTCAGCTAGGGCATTAAGCGATTATCGTCCTTTTGTATCTGGCCTCTCACTTTCATGAAGCATGTACGTACATAACACGCTTTTGGATCTTCACCTTTGGTTATATTAGCTTGAAAGTGGCCAACAGATTAACAAGCTACAAGTGTGGGAAACCAGACAGGAGGCGGTACCATACCGACAGCAGACAGCATAATCGCTTAAGCCTTGTTTCTTTAGCAACCCAGACTAAAAGTTTCTTTTGATGCAATCTTCAACTCAGTCTTGAAAAGCAAAATACCACAGTCATAAATATAAAAACCACTCCCACCCTGCCCCCATTTTGCTTGTAAGACTTGGCTTGGAAAAAATAAAACACAATAGTAGCACTAAATAAATAAAAAACCAACAAAATGACCTGGGCAAAGTAGAATATCTTTCAATAAATTGGGCTGGAACATGAATTATTGTTTCTTAGATTACAATAAATAATTATTTCGATGATATACAGAGAACCCATAATGAATATTTTCCATCATATAAATACCATAGCAAAAGTGTCATTTGAATAGCATGTATGATAGAAGACTGCTTAAATACATTGCTTCTTGTCCGACACTGTTATGATGATGTATTACATCAACTAAGGAATGAGGCTGCAGTGATATACTATTACACTATGTTGTAGGAGTGCCCCTTTACAACAGATGATTTTCTGATACATCAGGAAGGCACCTGTGGAAGCATGGAATCTGGGACACAGATCTGTTTGGTCAGGTTTCAACTTTGTGAAATATGCATTTTGCTAAGAAATAATTTGAGGCACATGTCTGGAAAACAAGCTATTATAAGCCAACAGCTCATGTTTCTGGGGTCCAGCGTGTGCAAGAGCAAGCTCTCCGTTCACAGAGACATCCCATTTAAATAACCTGTATCCCAGAGAAGCAGACCAGAGAACCATTACGTTATGGGGCTGTGCCCAAATGTCTTCAAATAGCAGAATGGAAGGTGTTTAAGAAGCAGCTGTAATGAGCGACTTGAGAAGAAAAGAGATGGTGCAAACAGGGAACTGACACTGTGACAGCTGGATTAATGGGAATGAGACATAACAGAGGTCCTAGGGGAGGATAATGTTATCAAGATGTTTCTAAAACCTTCATTACTTTGGTTACTGAACAATATGTCTGGAACTGGTATAACCAGGCACAATCATTCAAAGAGAAAACACACAAAATAATACAGATTCTGTAGAGATACTAAAACACGGTCAAACATTCGAGTGTTCGGGAATTCATGAGAAGAATAACGGGTATGGGTTTTGCTGCTGGAGACTGATTTCACGCAATGGAAAAGCAGCACAAGCAGATGAACTCTAAAAAAGAGTGAAAGGTCCCATACTTGCATAAAATGCCTTCAGTAATTAGGCATGAGGGATTGATATGGCACAAAGCATGATATGCGTAGAATATTTTCTAACATGCTTTTCCTAAATGTGAAGAAAGCTCACATTTGAGTTTAAACAAGCAAATTCCAGGTTTCTGAAAGTCTCCAATCAGTCTCAGTAGTCTGTCTGAAACAAAAGGGAGCACAAAAGTTCAGTAGGAACACATCAAATATAATTCAAGATTTACTGACAAGTTTTGTTTTCAGTTTTATCAACAAATCCTGGAGAAGAGACATACAGCCACTTAGTCTTCCTTATGAACATACCGAAAGGACCTCACAGAGCCTCACCACCTTCTCACTTCTGCATTATAAGTAGATTGCAGGGCTCATTGAAAACGTCTACATCTGAATTTACAATCGCTGCAGGTCTTTATAAGCACTGTCCCTCGTTTTACACAGTTTAATAGGTCATTTGTCTCCTGCTGCTATCTGTTTTTCTCAAAAACAAACACACGCACAGAGCTTTCATGTGGTTTGATAGTCTCCAACTAGCTTTCCTCTGGAGTTACTTGGCTCCTGCCATCGAGCTGACTTTCCTACCGAGGCACAGCTCCACTGCGCTCCCATGGCGATGCTTGGCAGTAGGCAGCACAAGCTGGAGCTCTGATTTCATGTTAGCGCTGGCTCTGGCTCAGCATCCCGACAAGTTTCCCAGGGGCGGGTACTGCGGGGAATTCCTGCTGAGGATTCAATTAGCGCTGTGCAGAAGTAGACTGGTGCCAGGCGGTAACGCGCCAGGCTGTCCCCTGCACACACGGCCTCAAAGTCCAGGTTTGGACCTTTAATTTGTGAGTGCTGCT
Organism: Microhierax caerulescens; assembly: GCA_035590215.1. Lineage (NCBI taxonomy): Eukaryota > Metazoa > Chordata > Aves > Falconiformes > Falconidae > Microhierax > Microhierax caerulescens. The sequence continues at coordinate 22,691,636 of JAVJGJ010000003.1, forward strand.
CACCGTTCCCGTTTTAAAGAGTGAGTGTTCAGCAGAATGGATGCACGTTCTGCTCAAATAGAAGCAGGGTCAGCAGGACACCTGGCAAATTTTTAGGAATTCAGCAGCAAAATTAATGGAAAGCTGAAACCTTATTTCAAAATGAAACTGGACAATCTATTTCATTTATTTTCATAGGCCTAACTTTTCAGATGTTGCACTTGCCTTTGACCTGTTGATTTCTCTTTGTCCATCATTGAAGTATTTCTGTTAGATTTTTGAAGTTAATGACAATTTAATTAGTAACTGAGAGTAGAGCAGAGACTGCTAAACACATCTGTAAAATCAGTTTCTTCAAGCTGATTATTAAAAAATTGAAACAAAAAAGAACATTTCTGAAATGTCTGATTGTCTGCTGTGGCAACATGGTTCATTCTATTCTTGAAATACAAGAATGATGTTTCCAAGTGGAAGGTGACATGAGTTAGTATACCTCTCCTTTCCATTTATTCCTACTTATTCCTAACTAGAACATAATGCCCTTGCACCTTCTTTGTGAGCACCACAGGCATAGCAAAGAATCAAGATATTAAAGGATGAATTCAGCAGATTTTTCACACAAATATGATATGGGACACACTGAAATAAAATAATTGTGGTGGGTTGACACTGGCTGGGTACCAACTGCCCACCAAAGCTGCTCCATCACCTCCCTCCTCAGCTGGGCAGGAGAGAGAAAATGTAGCGAAAGGTTTGTGGGTCGAGAAAACGACGGGAAGATCACTCAGCAGTTACAGTCATGGGCAGAACTGACTTGACTTGGGGAAATTTAATTTATTACTAAACGGAGTAGAATTATGAGAAATAAAAACTAAGTCTTAAAACATCTTCCCCCCACCCCTCCCTTCTTCCCAGGAGTCACTTTACTCCCAGTTTTCTCTTCCTCCTCCCCCTGAGTGGTACAAGGGATGAGTAATGGGGGCTGCAGACAGTCCATCAGGTGTCCCTGCTGCTCCCTCCTCAGGGGGAGGGTCCTCACACTTGGTCCCTGCCCCAGCATAGGGTCCCCCCCATGGATGACAGCCCTCCATGAAGTTCTCCAACGTGAGTCCTTCCCACAGGCTGCATTTCTTCATGAACTACCCCAGCGTGGATCTCTTCCATGGGGCACCCTTGGGCCCAGGTTGCCCCAATGGGTGTCTCTGCAGGATCCCCAGCCCGGCCCCCTCTCCCCACAGGACCACGGGCCCTGCCAGGGAGCTGCCCCAGTACTGCTACCTGTGGGTCACAGCCCCCTGCGGGCACCCCTTGCCCCGGTGTGGGCTCCATGGGGATCTGCTCCCCCACAGGCTCCATGGGCTGGGGGAACAGCCTGCCTCACCGTGGTCTTCATCACAGGCTGCCGGAGAATCTCTGCTCTGGCATCTGGACCCCCTCCTACCTCCTCCTGCCCTGGCCTGGGGGGCTGCAAGGTTGGTTCTCTCACACGTTCTCACTCCTCTTTCTGGCTCCAGTTGCTGCTGTGCAGCAACTTTTCCCCCTTCTTAAATATGCTGTCCCAGAGCCACTACCACCGTGGCCGATGGGCTCAGCCATGGCCAGTGGCGGGTCCATCCTGGAGCTGGCTGGCACTCACTCCATTGGGCCTGGGGGCAGCTTCTGGCATCTTCTCACAGAAGCCACCCCAGTAGCCCCCCTGCTACCAAAACCTTGCCACACAAACTCAATACAATAATGAATGTGTTCACTGTCACTGACACAATTAAAAAAAGCATTGGAAAATAAACGGCAATGGAAAATCAGGTTGCAAGAGGATGTAGGTGTATTTGTAACATTTAAGGAGCTGAAAATATAGGGGAATTAAAATAGCTGTAGACAGACTAATCTCTACAGTGATGTATGTATAGCACTTACAGCACAATATTCTGCAACACAGGAGAATAACTGGGCTTTCTGGACAGCTTTAAGATGTAAAGACATGCTTGTGCATTTCCTCCACTTCCAAAGTAAGCTGGAGCAATTGTACCACCTGTCTTGCAATAGCTTAGTTTTTAAATACCTGCTAATCTTTAAGGAAAATAAATTTACTCTACTTCTCCAATAACTTCTTTTTCAGAACTTCACCTCAGCCTTAATAAGAAATTGTTTAGTCTATATCTTTACACTGAGTACCTAGTAATGACAGAGACTACTGGAGAAGGAGCTAGGGCAGATGGATGCTGAAATTCACTCCCCAGCACCAGGAACTATTATGTCATTTGGATCTGTTCAAAGACAGAAAGTAGATAAAGACATTGTGGATCCTTGTAGCTGAAAATTCCCTACTGCTGTGACACCAAGGGGGAGAACAGTTGGCTTACTACAGTGATGAATAAGAAAGTCATTATTATGAGATACGTTAACATTATGGTTTTCCCTCTATTGGCACTATATTTACCACTATAGATCTTCCCTGAAGAAGGGAAAAACACTGCTGGTAACTTTATTTTCCACTGTTTCACCTGCAGTCTTTGCTGATGCTGCACCATACAGTGGTTTACTTCAGTGGTGAACAGAATGAGAACACAAAGCAATTTAAACTTTTTTCCATGGATTCCAACATCCGTATTTGCAGAATTTTAGAATAGACTAGAATCAAATGGAATAAGATGTCTTTTACGTCATCAAAATGCTCATTATAGCTTAGAAATTGAAAACCATAGTGAACAAATGTGTGTCACTGGACTATAAATTAAACATTGTGATTGCTATGAAACAACTGTATAGTATGTACCACTCAGCAGACCTGCAAAAAATTTCAGTTTTTACAGGAATCTAATCTTTTCCACCCAAGCTTTCCTAAACTGGATAAGTCTTATTCTACTGTATACTTATGCTTGTATATAAATCTCCATGCAGTAAAAGATATTTCATCTAGTCCCACAATGGAGAAATTCAGGCATGTTTCACAGTAGTACAGATGGCTTACAATAACTTTAACTTAGCTTCTTCTCTCTCTCCTCTTCAGCTTATCCATGTTCCTATAGACTTTACACTGACAATTTACATTTAAAAGTCCTCTTAACAACCGTAACGGAATCTGACCTTGTGCAAAACACTGAAAACACACTAAATGCCAATGCTTGTATACCAGCTGCATTAAAATGAATTCCTCTAAGCAGCCCAAAATTGAGCCTGGCTTCCACCTACACTTACAAGCTTACAAATTCACATAAAAAATTTGTGAGTGATTTTCCTAAATTGCTTTGTTTTCTTTGTCCAGCTTGACCTGAAATTGAAATTTATATTTTAAAAATTGGCTTTATACTCCCTTGGATGCTGCCTGAGCTATTTTAAGTACCATGTAAACCACATAGACATAACAGTGTTTCTTCCAACGTTGCAATATGAAAAAATTGAAGCTTATTCCCACCATATATTGCTCACAAATGCCTCATTGTCCCTTTGACAAATGGTCTGTGGCAAATTGCTGAAATCATCTCTTGAAGCACTGCAGCTTAAAAGATTCATGCCATCAAATACTCTCCCTCAAAGCCTAAAATCTAGCCTCAAAATTCCAAATATTGCAGCTTAATAAAATTTTAAAGACTGAGAGACCCTGTCCTGGGATCAGCTGTCAAACACCTCTTGAAAAGAAGAGACATAAACAGCCTCCACCCTCGACTCTAAATGCTTTATTCTTTGGGAAAAGAAAGAAAGAAAAAAAACAACAACAGAAAAAAAAAAACATAGCGGGGGGGGGTTCACTGAAAAAAACCACCTCAGAATATGCTTTTTGATGTTAAAATGATAGCATTTTGATCTTATGTTGAAGATTATGGCAGGGATACTTATTTTAAACATTTGGATCCTGTTCGCAATGAGAAAGCACAACTACAGTTACTGTTCTTCTGATGTTTTTAAATATCCACTGCTTTTGTGGAACTTTCTTGGGAATTGCATTTACGATTCCATCACACACAGAGCCTTCCCCTGATATCTGCACTGAGCCTCATCAGCTCAGCAGAACAGCCAAACTTCTTCTGGGCTTTCCTCTCTGCCCTTAGGAAAGAATAAAGTTCATTGTAGTTCATGACACTTTTGATTTTGTTTATTTCCTTCTAATCAAGCCTTATCACAGATTCTTTCAGGAAGTTTCAGTTAACACTTTTTGCCACTGTGTGCTTAGAAAGCTAATCCCCCTGTTCCAGGAGAGAAAATTGGCTCGTATTTGATGGCCAGAGGAAAGGTCAATACAAAGCAGCATTTGCATGGATCACCGCTGGGTGAGTTTACAATCCAGATCTGTGCACAAATATGTTGCACTGGTGATATAAGGTCACACATGAGGTTGGGAACTGGAGCAACACATGGGGCCACACATCTTGTTCTGCCATCTTGGTGGAGGAAAGGAGCAGTGGATTTATCTTTCAAGAGCAATGTCGATAATTATCACCACTAGAGCTCATCCGTCAGAGAGCAAATAAGCATCATTTAATCCTAAACCATGAACAGCATTCCCCTCCAAACCCATGTCTTTTAATTATGGATGTCTTTTACATTCACCTATAACCTATGCTAAATAAAGCTACCTCTTTTATTGTGCCTGTCAAAGTTATTTTTGAATGTGAAATACATGAAAGCTTTGCAATCACTTTAGATCCTGGAAGAGAAGAAGAATGGGAGCTATTTAATGAGAATTAATGGGAGATGTACTGAAACCTGAGCTCTGAGCATTCCCCATGCTCTCAGACATGCACTATGCAGGCACTGGATAAAGTTTTAGAACTTTCAAATTCCAACCTATTAATCAATACCATAACACTTAGTGGTAAAACTCTTGAGTAATTAATGGTTAGCTGAAGTTATAAAGCTTTGGGATGTTTATGCTGTTTCAAGCACACCAGCAAGTCTCCATGTTCCAACTACAAAACGATGCTTAGGGAATAATCAATCATTTCTACAAGTTAGCAAAGATTATTTATTTTTGAGTACAAACTGCAGAAAATAGTTCAAACTACTCCAATTTCAAATACTTTTTCTACGCGTTATGGCAGGAAGCACAGAAAGCTCTTACTTCCACCCACGCCATACTAAGATTAGAAGACTCAAACCTCTACTAAAACACCTATGCTCTCATTAGACATTTTGTAACAAAAAGGTTCCCTGTGGCAGTTTTGCCACACATTGCATTCCAGCCTTTTGGTTCGGTGCCCAGAGGAATTAAGGAAGATACTCTTACAAGCTTCTGGAATCCACAGGGTGAGAACCTTGTTCTTGCCCTTCATTTCACAAAACCGGCAAGTGTTTATCCTATAGAAAATGTAAACCGAGAAGTCTTCTCTGTCTGAACAAAATTAAGCCTGCAGAACTAAACGAACCGTTACTCAACCTGACAATATTTGCACTGCACTGGTAATTTGGGCTTTGTTTGAACAACGCCATTGCTCAGTGGCATTTCAGTTGTATTGGCAGAAGGAAAAGTTCCTTTATTTTTATTTTTAGATAAAGTCCCTAAGTTCAGCATGCTCAGAAAAAATAATAAAGTGAAGGTTAAAAAAAAAAAAAAAAAAAAAAAAAAAAAGGTGCAAGAAAGTGGGGGTTTATGTTTATCAGAAATTCTCCTTGGCTGAAGCAAAACTGTACTATAGTACTCACAGAATAAAAGGTGAGCTAGACAGGCTGCAACAGAATGGCAACTAATACACTGTGTCTAAGTCTGATCTCTACTGCCTCTCCAAGAAAGTAGTTCCTATTATATCAGCTGGGGCATGCAAATAATTCTTTTGATCTATTACTCATGTTTTAGGGACAGTTTTAATGTTTCCATAGCATGTCAGATGTTGCCAGTGTTCTTGCCATTTCCTTCAAGTCTGTTTATTTATCCTGTATTTGAAATTCCCAAGTTTAAATAATGACTTGATCACATCTAATTTCACTGAATTACTCAGGGCTAAAGCACAGAGTTTTCCTTTAGCATGTGGAAATGTCCACTGATTTTAAATTAACGTTATATAAATAACATATATATATATATATATAAATATACTCTAAAATAGACTCTCAAATATCCTCTCTATAAGCGTTCTCCCTCTCTCTGCGCATACATAGATGTTTATACACATACACACAAAAGACAGCTAAGAGAATCAGCCAACATACAATTCCTGCTCTAACAACACATGAAATTCTGAAGCTAGGATAGACTACTGTCCAAAGTGGTCCACGCACACAAGTAGTTACTACTTACGGTATCCTGATGAAGAAGAGAAGACAATGGAAGTAAAATAAGCAGAAGATACATAAAGCAATTTGTACAGTATAGTATATTCGTTTGTAGTACTGGGGATTATGTAATAAATCAATGCATCTATGAGGAATAAAAAGAATATATATATAAATTTATTTAAAGTGTTAATGCTACACTTTCTACACTACAAACTATTTTCTCTAACTGGCATACCTGCCTCTAACATGCTTCTAAAGAATAAAGCAAAGAAAAAGTAAATGGCCCTTTGCTATTTGTGAAAATACCAGCTTTTTGAGACCACCAGAAGAAATAAATTCCCAAATCTGTGATTGCAGCCAAAATGTAGCTTTATGAAGTTTATAGCTACGGTATATTAGGCCAGTCACCGTATATGAGGTCACTTTTGAAGAGAAGAGGTCTCTAAAACAGAGAACTTCAGCAATACCATTACATGAAAAATAACTGCAGGTACAGGTTAAATTGTAACTTCAAAACTCAGCCGTGCATTCAAGATGTATGGGAGTAAGTAAAAATCAGGAGATCTCCTGTGGTAATCCAGTGAGAACTGCACACCGCAGTGCAGCTTTACCACAGCTGATCGGTGACACCTGCCTGGAGGTGGGCATGCTTCCCTGCCCCGGGAACAAGCCGGGTAGGCAGCAGCTTCCCATCCCAGGCACACAGTACCAAAGCATCGTAACAAGCTGCTGGTGAGGGGCCGTTGGGAAGGCTGCGAGATGCCCTCTTCTCCCATTCATTAAGCTGAGAAGTCCAACCTAAGCACGCCATGATAATGTCAGTGGCACTGCAGCAGGTTAGTGTTCCTTCAACTCTTGCCTCAATTACAGGTGACACAAACTTTTCTTCTTTTAAATTATAGTACCCAGAGCAATCTTTAATTTTATGTCTTTGTACTCTGGCATTCACAAGGAACTCCACAATAATGGTTTAAATATGGAGCAGAGAGACAGAGGTAAATAGAGCTGAATTTAAAAGACGGAGTAGTTTTGTAATAAATTTATTGAAGTGTTTAGGGGACACTTGTTAAAGTTCTGAAACTGGCAGATCTATGAATGGTATTAGCTTTTAAAAAAGCATTTAAAGCCTAAATGATCACTGCCAAATACTCTCAGTAAGTAATGGAGAACTGCCTACCATTCATGGGTAATTATTCACTTCCACCCATTTCTAAAAGCAGTGGCAGGAGGTGAGACATGAATTGTGCAGTGTTTCATTACATAAGGACACACTGGGTCTTTTTTTGGAATGTAACCTGCCAAAATCTAAAAGAATATATCTTATTAATAAATGATGCTTTCTCAAAGGTACTTGGCATTTCAGAGAATAGCGGACAACAGCTAGAAAGGGTAAGGAGACTTCTAAAGCTGGAATGATGAATATGATGGCTTCCTTCCTGCCAGACCCATGTTACTTTGCAGCCCCACTGTCAAAGACTTGAACTTTAGAGCTGTATACTCTGTAATCTGAAACTTGAAAGGGATAGAGACTTCACCTGCTGATAACTAGGGAGAGGTTCCCAAGTCCTGGAGTGTCGAGAGACTTGCTGAATCCTAGACTGATATCCCAAAGGAACACCACCATTCCCTAATAGGCAAACATGACTAGATAGCAGAAATCTGAAAGATGTTTAGTCTGTTACAAATAGTTTTGTTAGGTTGCCTTTGTGCTTTTATGTTACGAGTGAACAGAACATTATTTTACATGCTTTGTAATGAATGGACAAGATAGTTGCGGCTACTAGGACTTGTGACAGCTTACCTCGTTCTCACGCTATCTGTAAGTCATACGTAAAACTCTCTGGCTCATGTAAAACTTGAATTCCAGACACAGCTCTGCCCTCCTAGAGCACCAGCCCAGAGCTCCAGAGGAGAAAACTCTGCGCTTTGCCACGTGGCCATAATAAATAGCTGGGACTAAGAATCTGAGCAGAAGTGTGATCTAATCATTGCAGCAGGAATGCAACGAAGCAGGATATTTATGATGAGATTATTGTGCTGCTGAAAGCATTAGAGATAAACAGGAACTCTAAGCAGTGCCACAAGAAGGACTCAACACAATACATATCAATTAATTAAAAGTTGGAGTTACCACCAGGAAAACTTCCTGTTGTTCAAACAGCTAAATGTGGAATAAGCTGTAGGGATGGACACAAATGTAGCAGTCTTGGAATCAGAAAAGCTGTAGGGCTTTTTGATGGCACGACCACACTGACACAATCTGCACCCAGCGTGGCTGGGGGATGGGTAATTCCCAGCAGTGCCACAGCCAGTGATGTCTGAGCGACTGACTAACAGTGCTTCGGGCAAAGGGAGAGGAAGGAAAAAGGCTCTGGATCACCTCAGTGGGTGAGGTCTAAGCTGGGGTCCTGAGTGCCGTCTCCTCCATGCTCAGGGCTGAGCACTGCAGAGGTTACAGTCATGAGCAAGTCACAGCCCAGAAGCAGCTGTGACAAGAGCCCCGGTGATATGGGACCTGTGACGAGACGCAGACTGATGGGGCAGGCATCACGGAGAACAGCTCTGACAGGGCACTCTGATGAGAGCCTCCCTATGTAATGCCAGAATGGCCACATCTCTCTTAAATAAAAATCTTTCCTGTCAAACCCTGGACTCCCTGATCGCAAGGAGGCACCCCCCGAGCCCAGCTAGGGGTCAGGGAGCCCAGGGAGGGCTCAAGCCACCGTTATTTGGGGACTGTTTATTTCAGTGGGAAGATTAAGGAACTGAATCTGGTCTTTCCCCCCACCAAGTATATTTATCAGTCAAAGGATTTTTTAATCTGAAGGATTAAAACTTTTCAAAGTACCCCAAGTGAATAACCAGCCACTGTCTGGGTTCTCAGAGAGCCCACTGTGAACTGGGAGTCAGCTGGACATTTCAGTTTATTCTGCAACTGTGATAAGGAGTGAAAGGAAGGATCAGGGATAATTCCAGTAATATAATGCCTGTCACCATGGGAAGTATATTGCACAATACATCTCTTGGTATTGGATTCCTGAGAAATAAAATGAGGGTGGTTATTTTAAATTTAATATTGCAGCATGTAGGTTTGCAGGCAACATGGAGGCCTTGCTTCTTAATGAATATTCACAATATAATTTACATTTAAGTTTTATTTATGTACTACAGGGCCTTGTTTTAGAAACCCACATAAAATCATCCTTAATTTTAACCCTATATTAAAGTATTGCACTAGTCTAGAGCATAAATGCTTAAGGATATTAACTAATTACTGCTGTAACTGTTTTTGAAAAAGGAATGCTGCAATTTAAAATTGTAACAAAATAAGAATGTTATTTTTAACTTGTGAAATCTCTCAACACCAGCTGTCTGAACATTAACTGAAAATATGTGTGGCAGTCTTCTCTCTTTTCATATTTTATACCCCTGCTCATCTTCATATCTTATGTTGCGGCAACAAGTCCTGCCTATTCTGAAGTTAATTGTCATATTTTTCCAGGTCAAACACCAAAGCTGCTATGGATTTCAGTTAATCAGCGCCCTCCTTTTAATCTACATATTTTTTATATTCTTAGGTCTTGTTTGCTTTTTTTTTTTTCCAGTCCCTGTGTTTAGGCAGACGTTTTTGCCCCAGTGAAGCCCCTCAGTAAGCTCCATGTACTCCAGGGGACCAGGAACAAATCAGTTCTCAGGATCCTCAACAAATTCTAACTCATAAATGTGAAACTTCGGTGAAAACATTGTTTTTTTCTGTCCTGTATAGCTGGTTAGGAATACAACCCTACCTTTGTGAATTTCTTGGAGAAAGTCAATAGTACTCCCTATTAACTCCCTGAAAAATAATTTGATGTCAAGGGATTTTTTACGCTTGCTTTTTCTTTTCTTGTTACAGAAGTTCACTGTATCACTACATCGACAGGGGAGAAAAACAAACCAATCCCCCTCAAACCCCGGAGTACTTTTAGGAGATTTAGAGAGCAACATCACACATGAAAAAAAAAATAAAAATGCAATAATATTTAATTGTCTACATTCTATCTTTCTGCTGTCATGAATTGGGCTGCATCAGTATAATTCAGGGTATAATTTGGCCCATTATGTTTAACTTGTCTACACTTTTTTTGCAAAAATCTCACATGTCCTCAATAATTAATTCTCAGATCTAAAAACTAGATAACAGCACATTTCAGAAATTAGGAGGAAAAAAAAAATAAACCAGTTGTCAACATCATACTGAGTAATTCAATAGAACTGGAATATCCCGAGGGTAGATATGAATAAACAATTCATGAAGAGCTGGTAAATTACATTTCAGCTTCTGTTTATTGCAAAACCAGATACTAGTCAAATACTTAGCTCTATCAAATAAAGATAGCCCATTGGGCTTAGAATAAAGAGCATTTCTTAAGACTTTTTCTCCTATATTTATTATGTGCAGGATAGATTCAGTTTTTTAAGTAGTCTTTAACGCAAACAGTTGAGATTATATCAAAGGTCAAAGAAGAAATCTGATGACCAGCAGCAAACTGGGTTAATCCACACCACCACCCCCCAAAAAAAAACAAACCCAAAAAACAAAATCCCCCCATCCCCCCAAAAAAAACCAAACCCACCCCAATCAAACACCTTAAAAGAATATTGTCTTTCAGGTTATAGACCAGTTTTCAAGATAACATGAAAAACACATGCAGTGGAGGGTATCTTCATGGTATATTTAGAAACATTTGTAACATCAGCTGTCTAGTGGACGAGCCAGTAACAAGTGATTCTTCATGTCCATCCCATAACCCTAAACAAAATTAATTTAACACCTTGAAGTCAGTTTTTATAGCGAATCAATGTGGAAGAGAAGGTTACCAAATAGTATTTGGTTTTCAAATTGCCGGCAAAGAATCATAGAATAATTTAGGGTGGAAGGGACCTCTGCAGGCCACCTGGGAAAGATGACCTTTCAAAGCAGAGCCAACTTTGAAGTTGGATGTAACTTTGAAGTTGGATAAGGTTGCTCAGGGCTTTATCCGGTCATGTTTTTCATACCTCTAAGGATGGAGATTATGAAACATCTCTGGACAACTTGTTCCAATGTTTGACCATTGTCATTATGAATACTTTTCCTAATATCTATTCAGAACTTCCCTCGTTGCAGCTTGAGCCCTGCTTCTTGTGTTATTTACGGACACAAAAGCCTCTACCACCCTGTCTCAATCACATCACTGATTTAAGTAATGGCAGGGTAGCACCACCTAGAAAACTGAGAGCCGTGGGAATTTTTTCTACATGTATGATGGCTGTGAAAATCCCTTAAACTGGAAAAACACCAAATCTCCTGCTACTGGGTCAGATTGCAACATTCACCTGTTTGTTCTTGAGAAAAAAATCCCCAGTGAAATCATCCTTCTTTAAGTGAGGAGTAGAAAACATTAGGAAAAGGAAGCAAGTGCAGCAGAAATGCCATGTGAAAGAGAAAGCCCTAATGTGCTGCAGCCTTTACCAGTGTAAACAGAAGATTCTTTTCTAATATAATTATGCTCATTCATATATATTAAGAGCAGTGTGATCAAGACCTATTTGCTGCAAAACATATGCCAGAGAACCTCACTGTAAAACTGGCATTTTTATTTACATACATTTACAAGACTCATTTGTTCTGTAGAACTGAAGTTTGATAAAGTCATCAGGCCAAGCCTGAAATCCATTGTTAATTGCCCTAAACATTATTTATGTCCCCAAATAGCAGATCCAATGAATCTATTACTTTATTCCTCAGCAGTAATGCTGGTGAATCAGTCTCTACACTCTCAAGTTGGTTGCACAGTTAATCCCACTGTGTCTAATGAAATCCATGAGTTTTGCACTGCTTCTGCTTTTTGGATGTAGTTTGGCATCAAGTGCAAGATTAATTTGTGGAAGAGGCCCTAGGACTGCTGGAATGTCACAACCATAAAAGCTGGATGCTGTTAGTCCTTAGGGAAGTACAATGAAGGAAAGCTAGCAAGCACCTTGCTAGACTTCTCATACCAGTAGGAAGGTGCTTTAGGGCAGTTTAGGAGGAGAAAAGTTTGAGAGTAAATGGAGCAAAAATACTGTAAGATGAAATGGTGAATATGCTTCTGGGGTGCTTAATCAAAGCGTTGCAATATTCACTCTTTCAGACCTGGGAAAAGAGGTGAGGTGGGCCTATGGGATTTGTTAGTCAGTAAAATTACCACAACAAAACTCGTATTGTTAAATATACCACAATGCTGTATGGGGTATCAATAAATTACACTGAAGTGACAATCTCTATAATGAGATTCACAACCATTCTCATCACAAAACTGCACGATTTATTAGTGTGAATTGATACTCCAGCTAGAGATGCCTTGACAGTCAGATATTAACTGAAGGCTGTAGATAATTTTAACAATATTTTCCTGTTCAGATGTTACGTTTGATTTGTTTCTACCTGCTACCATAGTTTATACTGACAGCATTAAAAATGGGTTACTGCACTGTGGTATTTTACAAAGGTTCATGTCACTTCTTGTTACTTCATTGCATGTTGCAACATGACAGAACACAGTCTGATATAATGTGTTGTGGCCTCCTATATTAGAAAGGGTCAAACATTATTTCTAAAGAGTAATATTTACATTGCAATGGATATTAGCACAACAGTATTAAATGTTATATCAAACCTTGGCAGCACATTATTTTCTGTTCCTGTTTAATTTATATGGCTCATACACACTAGATTACATCAGTCAATGCTTTGCACCAGAAAATTATTTCTATGGTAAAGAGAGAGACTGAGGAGAAAAAAATAGAAATGAACAATAAATAACTGCCTTTCCTCCCCCAAAATGCACAAAATCATTATTTCACATTGGAAATTCCTAAGCTTGTAGATGTGCGCACCCTTCTAGGTCTTAATAAAGCACTCAGATGAGGGTGTCCTGCATAGCTATGTCAAAGCACCTGCCTATTTGTGTATAGGGTAAGAATGCATGTTCCACTACCTTCTGCAGCTATTTGTACACCTCATTTTAGGTCTGCTCACCTCCTTGAGTTATCAGAAGAGGAGGTCAGCTTTTTCTCTTAAATCAACAACGGCTCATCACAGGCACAACCTGTATGTGGGAAAATCCCAAGATGTTCTTTTCCCTTTGATTTCATTTTTTCTAGTTTATAATGATGTGAATATAGAATTAGCTCCAATATTTACTTACAGACTTAGCGAACTTAAGATCAAATTAACAAAACACTTCTAGTCCCAAACAGGGTTTTACCTGCCTTTCTCCTAAATAACACCGGGGAAAGTTCAGGTGAAATCAAGTGGCAGTTCCCACTTGCATTTGAGACCCCTGGAATTACAAAGAAAATTTTAGGATGGGCTCTTGCTTGTACTGATGCCTTTCCTCACTGCAGAGAGCCCTCCTGTTATTCCTGCTTTGAGCTGAGCCTATTTTGCAAGAATCTGGCATTTTCCATTAAAGCTATGAGAAGAAAGGTGAGCAAGTCAGAATACTAAAGCAGAGGAGTGTGAGTTCTAATAAGAGCCATAATAAAGGCTGATATTTAAAAACCTGGTAATATACAAAACCATCATTTATTTGATTTTGCAATATACACTGGGAAATCAGGATTGAAGGAATGGAAGATCAGACACCTGGTATTGATAAGTTTCTCAGAAGCTTATACTAATTAAATGGTATTTTACTCTACAAATGATACTGTTGAGAGCTGAATACACACGAGTAATCTTAGATTATTTCTCTACTTGGTGCTGTGTACAGCCTAGAACTGTGAGCTTTCTGTGTGCTGATTGCCACTGACAGTTGGCAAAAGTACAACTGTTGGTATAAATTTAAACCAATTTAACTTAAAACAGGTGCAAAAGACTGTGTTATTTGGTCTTAAGCCAAACTCATTTAAGGTAATTTCAATCAATATGAATTGACTTACATTAAATTTAATTAAACTAGTCCTAAAAAAATAAAATATTAAATTGAAAGTGCCTTGATGAGAAGTTGTATGGAATTAACTTAAATCAGGTTTAAAAATTACATATGGTAAATTGTGGAACCATCTTTTGTAGACGACTGCCAGAAGTTAAAGAGGTAAGTCAGTAACGTGAGAGTTTCTGTTCCTAAATGCTGCCTGAATCAGAGTGACAGGGTCTGAGCTAGACCTCTTGCTGTGCTGCAGACCAGGGTGGGAATATAAAGCTCACTCTGGCCAGTCTCGTCTCCCGGGAGTGATCACACTACAGAGCACAGTAAACCTGGTAACACCTCTTTTGGAAATTATTCATCAACTTTTTTTTTTTTTAATGACAATTTCTCAAAATCTTAGTATTTTGAACAAAATATTTACAACAAATTCCACATATAAACATGCTTTAACGAAACAATTCTGTTTTGAATAATTTCAGAAATCCATTTCCTTTTAAAATTTATTTTGACATTGATTTTTGTTTGCTTTGTATTATTGCACACTAAGCCAGCAATAGCGCACTATAATTAGTGATATAGTCATCTATAGCATAAGAGTTGAAATATATTACTTTGAAATTATCAAGGATACATCTGCCACCCAGCATTGATTAAAACATGTCATTTTTTCTGGACTGAAACATATCCTGTTTAGTTTATGGTGGAACATTCTGATGCCCTGACAATCAATAATAAATAACAGGTACTCTTAAAACAACTTTAAAAGTAAAACCACGTATTTCAATTATACTGTTCAATGTTATGTCAAATCAAGAGCAGCAGTGAAAGGTATAGCAGACTGCCTGCTCTAACATCACACCCTGTCTTCTTCTACAAGTTCATAACAAAAGCCCAAAGAATTTCCTCAAAACATCTATGTTTCCTTGAAAGACCATTTTCCAGGAAAAAGCATTCTTGCTGGAAAATTCCTGACTAGCTCTTTTCTCTCATTGCTTTCCATTATATATACTTAACAACTCTTAAGTGTCTTTACAACTTGCAAGTACGCCACAAACCAGACACCTGACTTGGTCTCCAACAATAAAGAAAAGTCCCAGTGAAGTAGGAAAAAAAAAAAAAAATTCTGCATCTGTATCTTCCATTAAGATACATGGAAAAAATACTTAATTTTGCCCTCAGAAAATAAATACCATTTCTTTATAAGCTGACACATTACACTTCTGATTACTTACCATGTCCTTAGAATACTCAGCACAGCACAAACTCTGACATGTTGTTATGTAAAAAACTTTTAAAGGTGGGAGGTTTTCAGCTGCTTCGTAATTACTGAATTGACAGAGTCTTCTTGGGCTTGCTGTCAAGCGGGACCACCCCGCTGCGTGGCACCCACCGGTGGATGCCTGCACCCCGGCCCCCGAGGGCCAAGGGAGACCACAGAGGGGCCAGCCTTGCCAGTCTGCTCACTTTGGCAACTACCTTTGAGAGTGAAAACCACCAACAGAAGGGAAGTGAGAACGTTCTGTGGTAGAGAAAGGGAGAGAAGCAAGGTTCAAGTGAGAACTTAGGGAGTTCAAGTCGCACAGGGAGACGCTCGGAGCCAGACACCAGGGAAGTACAGAGGCACAGGCACACAGCCAAGCAGCAGAGTTGGGCCATCGGGCAGGAACAACTGAACTCCACCTGCATCAGGAGAGGTGATAGGGAAAGGTGGGAGAAAAAGGCAGCAGATGGGAGGAGGAGGAGGCGTGGAAGAGCAGAAATGCAATTAACAGTTTTCCGAGTGGTTTAAATTGTTATGAATTATGAACTGCTAAAATTCACAGATAACGAGAAGGGAGCATTTTCCACCTGTAGGTGCCAAGTGCTCCGAGAGGAGCCACACAACATTAACTCCATCTGCAGATAACAAAACTGAGACTCACAAAGGGAAAATAAAAGGTGTCCTGCAGGCTGGCTTCAGAGGCATCAACAGTGTCTGAAGGAAAGCTACAGCTTCATCCCTAGCCCAGCTACAGCTCTTATGTGTTTTTTTCTAAGCTAGTAACTGCTTCTATAATCAGAAAAATACTCTGTGGATAGAAAGTGCAGGCATAGGGGGGAGTGGGAGAATCAGCCAATATGAAAAGAGTCTCTGAAGCAACATGCATTGGAGTTGTGCAGAGCTTGAGCATGCCACCTTAAGAAACTAAGTTTTCAGAAATGGTTATACTCCTAAATGATCTTCCAGAGAAACTCAGTGACCTTATCCATTTAAATTAACTGAAATTCATGAACATGAGGGGGGAAGACATTTTTCAAAGGTCCCAAACTCCCATTTTACACGATTTACAGGGAACAGAAGATCCTCAAACTTTGAAGGTGGCCATTAGCATTTCACAATATTTTAGCATTTAATATGTAGCCAGGTCATTTTTAATTACCAAAGGAAGTATCTTCAGGCAGAAAGTATTCTAAAGATTGTGCTAGAAACGCTACAAAATCTTGTAATTACAGATGATAGTAGTGTTAGCTGATGTAATGACATCTGGGGAAAAAAAAAAAGTGGTCAACATTCAAATTCCAGCAGAAAAATAGACTAACCTTTCATAATGAAAATGCCTAACCACATATTAAAACATTTTAAAAAAAGAGATAAAAACATCAGACACGTGAAAATGTGTAAAAGCGAGGAAAGGGGCAGCAGCATGTCCACCACTGACTCCTCTAACAGTAACAATGAGTCAAAGGACTGTTGTGGATGGCAGTGTTCTCCCTTTTTTCCTACTTTCCTCAGTTACTCATTTTCTTGTTCTATTAAAGAATCCTATTGATGAGAGCTTTAAGGTCAGACCTTGATGTGCACTAGAGCCAGTGTTCTACTCTAGGGTAGAAGAAAGATTTTTTTCTTTTCCATTTTTCTTTCTAGTTTTAATTTGACTTGATAGCTTGTTGCACTTTGACTTGCAGTGAGTGTTTCCTACGTGAAGAAGTCACATCCAAAAGTTAAAAGACTAAAAATCAAAGTTTTTATACACTGAACTTCACAGCCTGCCTGACCATGCAGGGGCCATCTTGCCCTGGATGTAAAGAACAGATGCCTACAGAAAACCGTCTCTGGAAGAGCTCTTCTAGGAATGCTTTATTCTAAAATTAATCAACCAGGGGCATCAGTGACTACAGAGAGAAGAAAGAAAAAGTTACGCATTGAACTAGCAAACCTTAGTGTGGAATGGCTAAATGGAAAAATCTGTACATTCCACTAAAACTAGAATGCTGCAAAGATGTGAAGAAAGAAAAGCTCTTTATAAGTGCTTCATAGTTTCCTATTATTGCTCAAAAAAAGATTAAAAAAAAGCAAAGATCAACCTTTACATGGTAGAAGATTTTCAGATCCCACAATGAAAATGTTCCCTTCCTCCTAGTAAGACCTATTCCACAAAAATTAATTTTAGAAAACCCGTAAAGATATCATTACTCTATGCACCAGCCTCTAAAATAAAGACACCTCAACAGCAGCTGTAACTCAGTTCTTTACACAGCACAATGAAGGCCAAGGATTTATAGCTAACACTGATGCCTGTAAATGTTATTAAGCATAACAAGCTTTCTTTCACCTCTTCACATGTTGAAAGTAATACCTAAACTATACAAATTCTATTTTAAAAACTCTTGTGAGATACTACATCGTATACTGGTGATATCTTTTACCTGCTGTGTATGTGCAGCATTTTATTTGTGAGTGTTTTTTGTAAAGCATATGTAATGTTGGCACTTACTTTCCTGAGAGTCTTTCAGTCTTTTATTCTCTGTTGTGCCAGACATCTCTGCAAGCATTTATATGGAAAACAAAGGCCTTGCAATTACAGGATTTTTGAAAAATTACTCGTGAAAAGAATCAATGACATTTTCAGGAGAAAATACTTAATTGTTCTGTGCACTGGAGAAGTTTCCAAATGCAAATATTGTTGAATTTAACCTCATAGTATCATGAAACAACTTATTAGCACATATACCCCAATGCACTTAGTTTTCTCTCTATGCAAAAAATCTGCAGGTCATTTCTGTTTGAATGGCCAGTTCTTCATCTGGAAAGAAAGCTCAGACAATGTCTTATTGAATAAAACAGGCTTGTTTCATGATTCATTACACCTCTTTTTGTTCTTACGTGTAAGCCAGCTCCTCTCAGTTCTATACCAAGGCTGAATACACAATGGAAGTTGTGCAGAGCCATAAAAATAATGCTGCAAATTCTCATGCATACAGTAAAATGCTCAATAAAAATAAGAACATTTTGCAAAAGGTACTAATAGTCTCCATTTTAGAACTGATTTTTCATTCTGCATAAGCTCATTTTTCTTTGTACTTAAACAAAATGACAGATGTTCATAAAAATGATATTAAGGATTCCTTTTGGCACTTCTGTTCAGTGTTCTCATTTATTACTCTTCTGGTAATAGAGTATGCAATGTTATTCTTATGAAACCAGGATCATCAAAATTGCCAGGTGTCTGATGTGTGATCATTCCCTCTATATGCAAAGCAAAGCATTTCCAAATGCATTAGTCTAGTGAATTCTATGCTTACGGCTCAATTCTTTGGAGTGTTGTGTACTTTGATTATATATACACCTTAACTCTATGGGTTTAGTGTCAATAATGTTCAGTCTCCTGTAAGACTTGAGGCCTTGAAGAAAAAGAAGTTCTAATTGTGATTCTTATAGAGAACAGGTTAGTGTTCTTGCGCAAATCTATAAAGTCAGGTTCCAAACTATAAAATCCATTCACATTTTCAAGCTCTAAGAAACAGTCTTTTTGAACAGAAATGTTGGGCTGCAGATAAAGTTTGCAATGAAGTCAGTGGAAATAATAGCCGACTAAATATAAAGGTAGGCACTTAAATTAAGATGCCTGGAATTGCTGCTGCTTGTACAATCTTTTGCCTATGAATGATTTACACTGTTTGTCTTCCCTGCACATCTACTCTTCCTTCCTCAAAAAAAAAAAAAAAAAAAAAGAGCTCAGATCCATTCACTTCACAAAGTAGACCTCTATATAGATATAGCAGGTTATGGTGTGAAAGATAGCAGTAAGTAGGATAGAAAAGTTGAGAAACATGTGGTAAAGGAGACAGCTGATAGCTGAAATCCACTATATATATACACCACATATGCACTGTACATATCCATGTAACAACTCCTTTATGAAGCTTGAAAGTAAATTTTCACGGTTGGTAGAAGAACAGGACAATCTGACAGGAGCTCTACAGCCATTCAGCAGCAGCGAAAGAAAAAGGACTCTCTGGGGACTCCTTCCAGCCTCTGAAACACTGTTTGCTCTGCTAGGGAAACCCTCTTCGTACTTGCCCGCCCTCTCTGTCTTCTGCTGCATTCAATCTAGCCATTTCCTTTCATGCTTCTCTTGTCCCAGCCTCAATCTTTTCATTTACACAGTCCACCTTCTTCCTGCCCTTCCCCACACATCCTCAATTTTGGTCACCTTGTGCAAGCAACCCCAGTGCTCCAGCACGCTCAGCCCCTGACCTCCATGTCTTGCCACCTCCATTTCAATTCTCCTTTCTCATCATAGCTTCAGAGCATCTCTGGTTCCACCTCTCTGTTCTCTGGACATCTCATAACCCCCATTTCTACTGGCTCCAATTCAAAGAAAACCACTAGCAATAAAGTACTTTATAAGCTAATGTAGCCTTTAGCTGTTCATGTGTAAAAGAGAATGCCATCTTAGTTGATCTGAGTCTCTATCTTTCTAAATATTTCAATTTGTAGTGTATTTCTAGATCATATTTCTATTGTATATTTACAGTATTTTTATCTCGCTTCTTATAGAAAAAAAAATGTCCCTAATGACTTCAATGTCACTATGAGGATCACATTTATTGGTATATTTCTGGTTTTGGATAAACTGTAATTTTATTGCCTTAGCCACCGGGCAGTTAAATGGTAATGGATTTACTAATCACTACTTTTAAGAGGGATAAATCTGTTTACCTCCCAAATAATAGAGAGATCCTGCCTCCAGCTACTTACTTCTGCTTCTTGCCTAGAAGTTTTCACCCCTTCACTAACTGAACAAGAATTTGTTAAAACAAAGGAGTTTGCAAGATGTATCACAGCAATAAGTAGTGAGGAGGCTGAGGGTGGAGAAAGAAATCTCCTAAGGTGGATCAGAAAGAAACTCCATTAATGGCAAAACATATTAAAAAATCCTAACCTTCCTACATTTATTTCTGCCACCTCTGTGAAGGTTTTCATCCCTTCGTTTATGCCACTTTAGAAATCAACTAATTATGTGACCATAGTCTGAGTGAGAAAGGATGAAATGAAGTATAGGAAGAAAAGCAGCATAATAAAAAATTTATAGTTAATTTTTAGAAGATGATTAGCATTGCAATAATTAACAAACCTAATTCCAAGTAGCATGGCTTCTCCCTTCACCCTCCCCAGTGTAAGGTAATACAAAACTAGAAAAAAACCCACCCCAAAACAAAACAAAAAACCAACCCACCTAGAATTCTAGTAAGTATCTACTGGACATATGTGAAAGGTAAAACAAGAGGGACTTATACAAGGATTATAAAACAGTCATTGCTGAAGAAAAGCTACCTTTCCATAGTGTAATATTTCAAATCCAGGCACCAAAATATGTGGGTGAAATATTTTTTTTTTCACAGACAGAATTTTTAAGACTTTATGTAAGCAAACCAGCTTTTCTCCTCTGGATTCATTATTTGATAAAAAAAAAACCCACTCCATGTTTCCATTTAATTTGGCCTGAGACAAAGATCTGCTGTGCGTTTCACCACAAACACAGCACAAAAGTTATAAAAGCAACTCCAAAAAGCATTTTACCATTAGAGGTATCAGGAAACCTGAATTATAGCCGACGTATTTTTTCTGTCTATACTGTACATACAAAGACCTATCTTCGAGTAATCCAAAGTACTCTCCCAAATCAGTACCTCAAAAAAATATTAAAACTAAAAAAACCCAACTATAGAAATCTTCAGACTGTAGTTAAGAAGAGAAATTAAATACCATTACTAGAGTGCTTTGAAAAACTTAGGTGAAAAGAAAGCAGAAGTGATAAAAGTGTTATGTATCAGGATACCCTATATTAATCCTAAAAAAAAAATAAAAAAAAAATAATTGTGAATTATTTGAACAAGGTTCTGCAATTATCCTCTAACACATTCAAGGTTATGGCTGGACATGCTCTGTGTTATTTTTTCACTACAAACCTTGCAAAATCAGAGGCCCTGTAAATGAGCAGAGCATTTGGATGGTTACAGGAAACCTGAGCAGTATGTGCAAAGCAAAATCAGTTATCCAAAGGTGGACCAGTCATCTTTGCACTGATTGAAAAACCTCCAAGACCTAAAGGCAGGAAATATTTTTTTTTTCTCTTGCTATTATTGGTATATCTCAGCTGCACAATGGAGATCCAGGTTTGCATACAGCTAAGTAAAGGATTTAATCTCAGGCAAAATCTCTATTTTATACATAATTCACCTTTTGCCACCCCTGAAGTAATGGAAGACATGTTTCTTCACTCAAAAGGGATAAAATTAAGCAATTAAAAATGACTCCAACATTTCTTGCACTTTAGTCTCTGTATCATCCATCATCTGTCTTATTCATTTAATGACAAATTATGTCCTTCCTTCATTGTTTATACATATTCTTCTTGCTACCACTTTTAAGCTAAGCAATACAGCTTTTTTCACTCCATGTCAGATAACGTTGTGTAATGAAACCCTAATTTTGGCAAGAAATGAGAATTTTCTTAAAAGATTGTAAGCTTATCAAGGGTAGCTGTTGCGGTGTTGCCCTTGCCTCTGTTTTATGACTATTAATTATCACCAGTATAAGGGAAGAAAAGCACAGCAGAGTTCCCTTGCTTTGGGAGGGCTATCCCCCTACAATGACTTTAACAAAGTCACTTCAAGCTTGAAGGACAAATATAGCACATAACAGACATGTATGGGAAATATTAGAAATTGTTCTGTGCTTTATGGCTTATCTCCCTGATGAGGTTATTACAGTGTAAAACTGAAAAACCAGAGGTTAAAATACAAGCCCTCCCCCTTTGGACCAAAACCTGCTTAAGACCAAAATAACCCATCTGATTTTTATCATTCCATACGAAAGAGCTTCCTTTCTTTCCACAGTTTTATACTCCTCTAGTTCCTTTACTAGTCACAAGGTAGATTTCAGTGTCAATCTCTCAGTTTTACAAGCTGATTGATGCCAAACTCTGTGCCAACTGCTACCCAAAGAGTTACAGTTTACTCCTGCTCAGTAGCGAAGTGTGAATTTAAGGGCTGCGGTACTGTGTCAGCAGTGGTACAGAAGTCTTCCAAGCTTTCCAAAGCACACACAGTGGGAAGAATACAAGATGGCGTCCAGGATGAGGAACAAGAAAAGGTGTGGAAATAACTCTGTATACCCTGGGTGGGGTGGAGGTTATGCTGGATGGCTCTAAATCTTTTCGTGGCTGGATTCATGCCTCTCCACATCAAAACCAATTATTCTGTGGATATGTCACTTTGCTGCATTTTGACCATTTCTTAGACTTCATTTCTGTTTCTACATTTTGCTTCCAAACACCAGCTTCACCTCCCAGCAAGTACCATATTTCAGATGCTTTCAGGAGTGGTTTGGTTCTTCCTCCCTGTTTCTGAGGGAGGAAGAAGGATGTAGCAATGAATTACCTTGCAAACACACAATCAGCGCTGGTCACCTATCATTTGTGTAGTGTCTCTACTGTATTATGGGTAACGTAAGTCAGCAGGCACATGGGTCTGCCAACCCTCTCTGCAACGCATCCCTATAGCAAGATGCCTGTGGGAGAAGATACACGTCAAGCAGACTTTTTAGCTTTTTTACTCATGAGCTACGCTGATTCTTATGCATTATGGCCCTCACAATGAACAGAGCTGGGAGAGGGAGAGTGGAGTTCAGCAGCGGTTACACTCTGCAGAAAGTTCATAGCCCACAGCATTTGCACATAAATAACAGGCCATAATGGTTGAAGGCAAACTGTGTCTGTTTGGGGATTTCAGAGTAAATTGCATCCTGGGACAGGGCTCTGACAAGCACTCGTTGCACTCAGGACTCGAGGACAAAAATCTGAGGACCTTGGGCACTGGAGAAGGTCACCCAGCCTGCAGCTTGAACTCTGAAGCATTTTCATTCTCCTGCACGTTATGAGCAGCCCTTGCTATAAGAGGGGTACACACTGGTACGTTGACCTTCATTCTTTTATTTTCCAAGCTATGTAGCACATTATTAGAGGAAAGCTAATGCAATTGGCATCGAAGAACTTACATGCTGTCTGATGGGCTGGCAAGCTGCCAAGCCTCTAATCCACCATGTGACTGACAGGACTTTAGTCCCCAGGAGAAAGTGATTTTTAACAGAGTTTTCTATTTCTCTGAAGTTATCAGCAGTTTCATTCAGATCATACAGATCAAATGCCTTCAAGGTAAGTGATTATTTAAGGAATTATTTTCAATGAGAGCCTTTGGTCCTAGTGTTCATTTTGATAGTAGGAGAAAAAAATATACTTTGGTTCTCTGATGTTGAGGGGTTTTTGTACCAACTAGAGCCAGATGAGGCTTATGCTACACACACTCAAAAAAAAAAAAAAAACAACCAAAAAACCAATTTGGGTTCTTTACATATTTAAAAAAAAAAAAAAGAATGATAAAAGAAAAAAGAAAAAATATTAAAAAGAGAAAGAAAAAAGAAATAAAAAGAA
The DNA here is from genome assembly GCA_035590215.1 of Microhierax caerulescens. Classification (NCBI taxonomy): domain Eukaryota; kingdom Metazoa; phylum Chordata; class Aves; order Falconiformes; family Falconidae; genus Microhierax; species Microhierax caerulescens. Next base: position 22,715,514 of record JAVJGJ010000003.1, read on the forward strand.
AAAAAAAAAACAACCCAAAAAGTTAACAGCTAATATGGTATTCATGCCAGGGGTCACCAAAGCAGATGAAGACAAATCAATATTAAAAACATCTTATATTCTTACACTGCAGTTTAAAATACCAGTGATGTGTTACGGCTGCATCCATGGTGTTTGCCTACAATGCTCAGATAGGAATGGAGAAGGATGCCCAGATTCAGCAAAGCACCGCAGCATGTACTAACTTCCCTCATAAAAAGTGTCCTGAAGTAATAAAATTAAATCACTTCAATAGCTTGTAATAGGACTTTAACTTGGCTAAAGCTCTGAGGTAAATCTGCCTAGATCTTCACTTTACAGTGAGTTCACACAAAAGACAGACTCTTAATATTAAAAAGGCAAAATATCATTAGAATAAGAACCAGAGTAATTAAATCTTTAGGACAGAGAAAATTCAAAGGGATTAGATAAGACTGAAAACACATGAAAAGAATGTTTTGAGGAAAGAATTCCTCCTTGCTCCTCTGCCCTTCCAGTCTGTTCTTTCTTCCCCAAGCTTGGTGTAGCTTTCGGGATTGTGGCAAGCACTACTTGGCCCTGAACTCCCAATGAAATTTCCTTCCATCACCCAAAGGCCTGTGGGGATGTCTCTTCCCAGCCCTGCTCAACATCTCTCTTTTCCTTGTGCTGTCAGCTCTCCCCTCGCTCACACTCTTCACTCACAGCCCTCCTGGGTGTTGTCAGGGCATCCCCTGCCTTCCTCCTGCCTCACCCCGTCTGCAGAGGAGCGTGTCACACAGACTGAACAAATAAGCAAGACAAGCTGCCAGAGGGCTAAATCCAGGAATCCTCATACCCTTTGGTGGCCAAAATTTCTCAGTGACGCACACACATTGCCTCCATAAATCTTGATCCAGGACCTGTAAGGAGTGATGCTCTTGTTTAAATCTATGCCCCTCAGAAGTCCCATCGATTTCAAGAGGATGACTTAGGCATGTGAAGTAAAGCACATACATTTTGCACGCTGTAGGTTTAGCTTTCATAGGAAGTGATAAAGGAGATTTACAGCATTGCTTTTTCACCTGGGTTTTTACCCCATTTGTCCAGCTGGGTAGAAAAATGACCAAAGCTAGCCAGTAACTACGGTGAGTGTTTGATCAGGCTTGCACTGCACAGGAATGTGAACAAGGTAAAAACTTTGCAGTTCTTATATTTACAGAGTTTATTCTCCTTTCCTTTCTTTTCAATGTCCCAACCAAGGGGGCTGGTTTCCTAACCAAGACAATCATTGTCTTACCAGGGGTCCTCAAACTATTTAACCAGGGGGCCAGCGCGTAGATGAAGTGGCAGGCAGTCATCTGCGGCTGCTTGGTTTCACCCCCCCAACCCCAGGTGGGGAGGGGCAGGTGGGTGTCTGTAAATACAGGGGGGCTGGACTGAGGACCCGGAGGGGCTGTATCCAGCCCGCAGGCTGTAGTTTGAGGACCCCTGTCTTAGATCAAGCATTGAAGAAGTGTCTAATGAACAACAAACCCTGCCAAAATACCTTACAACTTAAAACATGAGATGCAAATAAACACAGATATGCACCCTCTGCTCCAAGTTACACAAAAAAAAAAACCACCCTACCCAAACCCAACCCAAAATCCATTCAAAATGTTGTATTTCCATGGAGTTGGTTTTGCTCATTTTTACTACATGGTAGGGAATAAATAATTGGGCAAATATCTGGTTAAAATTCTCTAAGCAATGTTAATTTATCTACATTGCAGTTGTCTTTTCTTCTAATTTACTAGTTAAGCTCTTTAATATATGCTTTACAAAGTCTGAAATCCAGTGCAAGAGAATCAATTTTGGTATGAGAGATTCAGCCAAGGCATTTGTTAGGGTTGGGTTTTTGTGGAGTGATTAAATACTTAGTGTAATCTGCCATCAAATTATTTTTGGAGTTTAACACGATTTCTAATTCTGCTATGCACTTTGAAGCATACAAAAGATGTTATACAAATTGATATATGATCAGATTGATTTTATTCATGCTTTAAATATTAGGGGTAAGTTGGGGGATAGAATAAAGGTGGACTGATATCTACCTTTTCATGACAGAAAACAGTGCAGCTTCAAAAATTGATTGGAAATAAATAAAAGCTAGCCTCAGGTGCACATTTTATATTCCCAGAGATGGTTTTGAAACATAATAAACTATTGGAAACAGAGGCTTCGCATCCAGCAAATTAAGTCAAAAAGCCCTCCAAGGCCAATACCACTTATGCTCTGCACATTACTGCCAAAGATAAGGCATTCATTAAAGCTACAGACGAAAGATAACACAAGCATGTGCAATATCAAAAGAAGCCGGGTCTTTGGGAAAGAAGTAAAATAGTCTATTTCCATTTCTTTGGCATACATGGTAAACTGCTTTTAGATATTGTTTTCACAACCTACACAAATCTATATACTCCATTTAAAATGTATAGATTGCATTAATACACTCAAAAGACTGGAGAGAATGTACTATCTGAACTCAAATCCAAGGTCAGATAATCTCAACTGAATGCAGCTGGAAAAATTCCAGTCCCTGTGAATGAAATGCTAATAAATTGCATTGCAGAATGCACTATGTAAAGAGAACGTTAATTTCTTTCTTCCTTAAACGCAAATTGGATCCGTTTTACACAAAATATATCCACTGAAGATTTAGCTCCATTATGCTGAATCATGTCTAATATTCCATAAAGTATATTCTAAGAAGAACAATTTGTTTTCTAATATGCCTAATGGAATGTGATTTATGATGCTAAACACAGATTGGTCAGCAGGCTCAAGATGCCTCTCTCTGCAAACAGTGAGAACTTGTTTTAAAAAGATTTTTATCTGAACTGAAGGAAAAATTAGCTGAGTAAGTCCTCCTTGAGAAGTGCATAAAACCATGTATCCAGATGACAGTGAACTTGACATTAAATGAATTTAAAATTTAAGGAGAAAATAACCATTTTATATGTCTAATAATTTATAAAGAAAAGGACATGGGTTTAAATTTTCCTTTTTGTGACAAACTGTAATTGTTCCTTTGACACAGTCTAGTTTAAATTTATAGTTGCAATGAATGCAGCATCAGAAAAATAGACCTGAAGAGCTCAGTTAAGTATTTATAGAGCTACTAGAATTATCTATATTCTGCTTTAAAATTCTGAAGTATGTTCACTTTAAATTGTAACTTTATAACCTTTTCCATCTAGTGAGTAAGGTCTCAAGTTGTCACTCATTGCCTGATCTTTTTTATTACTTCATTTCTTTTAAGCACTGGAAATGCTTGGTGTTCTTTACAACCAAAACTGACTTGCGTTTATCAGAAGTTCTGAGATCTAATTCTAAAAGCAGGACTTTCAAAATGTCAGTTGAACCTAATGAACTAGGACTTTGGGGGGGAAAAAAAATAATCATACAAGCACAAAGAAACATATTCCCAGGTAGAAGGAAGAACAGATGTGGAACCTAAAAACTACGGACACCATCTGAAATGCAGCGAAGAAAGTGGAAAGACTTTTGCCTGCTTAACAGGCCTTTGGTTTAGACTGTATCATACCTTCACATGGTGCCGGTTAGCATTAGCAATGGCTTACCTAGGACTTAAAAGGAGAGCCACTATAAAATCTAAAGTAAAAAACAATTCTAAAATGACCAGTACTTGAAATGAAAAACTTTCTATTTCATATCTGTTCTGACTTGTAAAATTATAGAATGATCACTTAAAGCTGTATTGTGTTTACAATACATTTTAAACAAAAGTTTCACAGAATTTAAAACCCACATGCCTTCTTTTTAAAACGTGTTCACATTTATCACTGTTGCAATGTTAGATTATAAAATTCTTTTCTAAGAAGTAAGACAAACTCAAAAGTATCTTACTGAAGATTGTCAAAGAAATTCTGGTTGATAAAAGCCAAAATTATTTTTAAACTATCTAAAAAGCAAAAGTTAAAAGTTCTTCAATATTATCTTAATTCTTCTTATATTGAAGGTGTAACCTAAATAAAGACTATTACCTAACTTTACCAGTGCAATGAAAAGTCCACTTTTCTGCATTCCTTTTAACACACTCTGCCACAGCAGCACTGAATTCTGAACAGCATACTTTGAAAATGGAATGTTAAGAAATATCACTGAAATGCCAGTATGTCAAAAGAATGAGTTTTAAAGCTGCATTTCCACTAGCTTACAATGATATATGTATTTCAATGGATCAGGTTTCAGCTAGACTGTCAAAAATCAGTATCCTATTTGAAATAGATGTATTTTCCCGATATCAACAAGAACGTATCGGGGAGTCTTCTCTCCCTCCCGAAGTTCTTAAGTGCCAGACGAAGATAAGCAAAGAAACCAAAGCTGCACTCCTGGTATAAATAAGAGGTAGCTGCTGCCAGGCTATCAGTGCTGCTGTCACTGTGCGCCTCTGGCTTCTGTATTAACTCTATCCATTATTTTAAAAAATATTCTGAGTCTTGCCACCTCTAGGGAAAGCTAATCTGTTTAGTTCTTAGAATGTGTGCCTGTTTATATCACATAAATACATTGTAATAACTTCAATGTGATAATTTCAGGAAACGATTGTGCTTGGGTAAGGCCCTTCCTTTATTTTGTATTTCTGCACATTTAGACTGAAGAATATGTAACTGCGTGTTAGTCCTATTCTTTCTATGGGGTAGTCAGACTTGCTACTGTACTGTTCAACATTTTGATTAGAAGTTGTTAATTTTTTTACACCTTCAGAGACCATAGGCTCAGCTCTCTTGCCAAGCTGAGTTGATGTCACTGCAGGCTCAAAATCTGTTTCTTTGGACAAGGCATCAGATGCAGACTGATAGCAAATATTGATATTGTAATAAAAAATGCAAACCTTCACTACGCCAAATTCTAATTTTATCTTTCAAATAACATAGCAACAATGCATTGACCAGTTCCTGTCAAGGAGAACACGAGTAAGCAGTGTCCAAACTACATTACAAAACTCTGCAGTAAGACCTGAACTTAAACTTGTGCTACTGGAAGACTTAATGAGATGCTGACTGGTGCCAAAGAGTGTCTCAGAGCGTTCAGATCCCAGTGCATCCAGCCCCCTCAGTGAGACATTCACGACGCACCAGAAAATGTCAAAACACTTTCAGACTCAGACACTTGCTCTGTATCCTCCTATGAGTCAATTAGTTCATCATCATGACAACTTGTGAGCTTCTAATGCTCTACAAACATCTTCCAAATATTAAATCAAGGTCACTGTACTTTTATGCATTTTTATTCTAAACCACAGCAGATGTGAAGGCAGGTTGTACAAGGCACTTAAACCACTCTGTCACTTGTCATTTATTTAATCTACTAACTGAAACAAACTAATGGAATAGTGCAAAAAATACCCTCAATATATATCTGAATTATCAGATTATTTTATTCATATATAATATGCACTTATGTAATACATTTTAAAGCATAATCACCAAAATCAGCAATAAAATCCTTATAAAAAAGAAATGAGATCAAACTACAAGATATTTTCTTCAGAAGAAAATATGAAGATATTTCAACTATTCCATCTTTTAAAGAAAGGGAGTTTAAACTAAAGGGAGCTATAGTCTTAATCTTGATTTCTTTATATTAAGCCTGATATAACCCATGTGGTAATGGAAATAAATGAAAAAAATAAGTATGATCAAAACAGAAGGAATTTTGAGATGAAATGAAGAGCAACCAATGGATCTTTAAATGGCAGTAAAGTAAATAAGGTATAGTAAACAGCAGAAATGAATTTAATAACTTCCGATTAAGCTGAATTCACAATGAAGGGAAGTCAAGCAAATGAACATTCAGTTACAAAGAATACATACATATGCTTGAAAGAAACAGCTGGCTCATATGTATAGCTCTATCACAAAATGCTTCCTATACCTCTTTAGATACACAGACTTATTTAAATACATATTATAATATACATTACAGAATAGGCATACTAACACAAACATAGAATAAGGTAGAATAAATTGCCTTTAATTTTAACAGGCTAACAAATACAATTGCCAAAACAAAGCTACTTTACCCATAGAAAGTTTGCCTGGTTCTACACATCTAATAGAAACATCTTCTCACAGAAATACAACAAACTGCAATAAACAGTATCGCCTTGCCTCTGAGTCTGCTTAGGAATTTAGATTATTACTTATAAGCATTAGCTCAACATAAACCCACTTTCCTTGACTGAATAAGTTTTGAAAAGTGTTTGCAAACTCTCACAAATTACTGCAAAAATCTAAAGTAAATTCACTCTCGTCGATGTTTATGTTGAACTTGTTCTTGATTTGTCATTTGGAGCACTCAGCAGCTAATCAAAATGGCAGGCCCAAAGTATTAAGAACCCAAGTTAGATGTTTTCAATCTCAAATTGCCATTAGCTGTGTATAATACCTACTGACTTCTGCCTTCAAGAAACAGAGCACGCGTCAGACTGGCTTCGGTTTGCTATGGTGAATAGTAGGTATGGAACCAAGAGGGCCTGCAAAGTAAAGGAATTTCTTCCCCCATAAACCTGCCTGCTGAAATGAGTCAAAACAACAAACAGCAATCTCTGAACACTTGCACAATCACCCAGTAGTGCTTGGTTTAAACGCTGGGAGAAGAAAGGCACACCTTTGCTGCCACTGATTATTGCAGAAGTAAAATGTTCACCCACAAGAAATCTTGAATCTAAACCCCTTCACTTGGTCAGCCCCACTGATTAGGAAAGAGATAACAGAAATAGTAATACCACACGTTTGTGTGTGAGCCATCTGAAGCCCTGGAGAGTTTCAGGTTTAATCCAAATCAGTAATTTCGTGCAGCACTGAACTCCAGTGAAAGCGGGCTCATTCTTAATGTTCCCAGTGTCAGAAGCATTAAATTTACTATCAGGTTTGGGTGAGATACATGCACGTTGATTGAATTAGGCAGATTAGTTACCTCCTGGTGGCAGGAAGGAAAAAGAGAAGAATGAGAGCTACCTTATACCACGGAAGAGATGGCACGTACCCTGATATGCCGCGCTATCAGCAAGCTGGGAGTGTTCATGGTGGATATGAGCAGTTAATAGTGAAAGAACGCAGGTCTGATGTAGAGTAATTCTAAGCAAGACACATACTTATAGGAGCAGAATCTTTCATTTAGAAAGCTCAGCACTGGGCAATGCATCCACAGTTTTGGTGAAAACAACTCCAGACCAACTTGAACAGTAACGTGTACTGCAGATGTATGATCATACCAGGCTCAGCCCTATATTATAGCTGCCATATGAGATTTTCTTTCTGGGAAGAAGCTGCATTGATAAAGAGGTTTAATTGTCTGTCAGCATGCCTTATGCTGCAGTTACTTCATTCACTTCAAGCCTGAATCTCATCACTACTACAGCTCTCCGGGTTCCCCTCCATCTCAAGGTGGGTGCTTAATTAGAGCAGCCCTGGTAATGCAAGCAAATACCAAAGACTTTTGCTTTTTTCTCCCCCTGTCATCCTGACAAATCTAATAGACTATTGATTTTCCATCCTCAAAGAGATCAGGCTCTACTTTTACCATTCAATCATGTTATTAGCTGTCCATTAACTCCAATTCCCTGGCCTGACAGCTTGTGGACACCTCCAAGGCTGTTCAATCAGCCAGTCAGCACCCAGACAACAACACAATTACAAACCTCTTCTAGACTATAGCCCACGTCTTAACCTTCTGCTTCCTCTTGCTTCCTGAGAAGTTTCCGTGACTTTTTTTTTTTATTTCTTATTTGTCAACTTAATAATACTATCACTTATTTAATTACTGTGCTTGAAAGAAAATCTATTTCTGATTGACAGGATGATTGTGTTATCCCTGGCAAAAATCATCATTTTTTAAGTGAAGCTATTTCTCCATCTCTGCTGCACCTGGAAAATGGCTTGAAACTAAAGCATGCACTATAAACATTTGGTATTTGTCAGAGGCAAAAAAAAAAAAAAAAGTCAAATCTCAGAGTTATTCATTAACTTCAGCTGTGCAGTTCTATCCTGCCATTTCAAAAATCACAGTCACAAATGATTAGTCCACTAAAGAGATTGCTCAGTATTTGGTGAAAAGAAAAGAAGGGCGCTAATTCTATGGCCTCCCCTTGCTTATTAGTCAGTCCTTTATGAAACTACAAGGAATCATCCAGAATTCTCTGACAGCTGCTTTGCACTCCAATATTTTGGCATTCATATGTACTTTTAGCTAAATTAACACTACATTATTAATATACCTGTTCTTTACATACATTAAAGCCCCAAGGTTTTTTTTGGTTTGTTTTTTTTTTTTTTTTTTTTAGCTGCTGACAATCACCAGTGCTTATCAGCCCATGGTATTTCCCTATGCAAAATGAACACTGGAATTACTTGACTCAGAGTTTTAACAGTTTGTAACAACTGTGGCATGAACGACCTCAGTTTGTTAAGCATAACCATTCAGTTTGGCATGAATACAAAGAAAACACTTGTAGATTATGGGAATAGCCATATATAGATAAAGTGTGTCTGGAAAAGTAACGGTTCATGGTAATCTGATCTATGGGAATGCAGCTTAATTTTTTTTTTTGTTGTTGTTGTTAAGACCAATAGATTTACAAAACCAATGAGCTTTCTTTAGCTTTACCTATAATCATAATGGAATAAGACTCGTGATATTCTTAAAAGCTTTTTGTTGGTGAGATTTTTAAGAGAAATGGAGCATTTTGGTGTTCACTTAAATTCTGTCGGCCACACTACATTTGACTCAAATATTTGACAGCTAAAAGTCTAAAAAGTACCTAATTCTTTCTAATTTCACTTGTGTAATGCCAGCTTTCATTACTTGATGATTACACTGCATGGGCATGCTCACTGCATGTACTAGGGGATGCAGTCAAGCAACAGTGATCATTTCAGATAATGTACGTAAAAGATGTGGATATGTTTTGCCTCTTTGGTGAGGGGATGTACAAGTGTTTCAATGTGAATTATCATTTAGTTTTAATGAACAAAAGACTGGTTTTACGTACTTCATTTTAAGTACACTGTTTTTGAATTATTTTTTTTTTTAATTAATGTTCCATTTTAAACAATAGGTACACTTTCATTTACTACTGGTAATATTGTTGATAAGAAACCTGAAAAGTTTTTATAGGGCATATTCACTTAACTAGTTCTGTAAACAGATTTTCTGCTCTGTCCCAGAGATAAGGGATGTAACTAATGCCACTGGTTATATTACACTTTATGCATCCTACAATCAAATACTTCCAATCTGGCTAAATTAATATACCTCAAAGGACAGAGTTCTTGTCCTCTATTATTTTCTCCCTAGGATTCTTCAAAAAAGAACTCTTAACCTAGCAAAGCACATTTCTGTACTGTGATGCAGAAAAATATGAACTGGGAAGAACGATACTGTCACAATAGACCCATTTGTATTCTAATAAGTTGATTTTATCAAGGCATAGAATAGCAATTTACACAATACTTGTACCCTATGGTAAATATCTGACCAACTGCAAAATTACTGTCATGCCTAAATTGCACAGCAGATCCATTGAGATATTAATAGCAGTTTAGCAGCTCCCTTAAACACCCCTCAGAGTAGACTGAATTTAAGATAATCATGTGGTGGCACTACATACAGTTGGCAAAACTCAAAGGCTATATGCAAAATGATGGAAATTAAACCCATTTACCCTCAGATTTTGACAAATCGTTCACACCTCACAGCCTAGATGAGGGTAAACTGAGGCTGTTTAATTTTTATAACACCTTCATCTACTCACATTCGCAGAGACCTCAAAGGACCAGTTGGAAGTAGGTCTGCAGATAACATATACTAAATTAAAAGCCAGTTTGTAAATATTACTGATTTGATGTCCAGTCCAGGACTCTATCCTCATTCCTGGATGTTATAGAAGGGCAGAATTTGTGTTAAGATTTTCCTCTCCATAGTGCAACTAGACAGGAAATGGGTACGACGTGCCACCTTCGATGACGCCTTGCCTGTTTGCTCCTGAGTTTAGCATCTAACATATTGCTGTAATGTCCTTAGCAAATTATACAGAGTTTGACTGTATAATACATTGAAAATATAAAATATACGCTAGTGTAATCTCCCCAGAATACTGACAACACAAAGTCTGTGTTATATTTTCTATGCAGATTCTTCTTTGTTCAAGAGATAGTTATAGTTTGATAGGATTTAAAACTTCCTAAGGAGTGACTGATGTTAAGCATTTCCCCACCAGGCATCTCTAACAACTCCTTCCACAGCTGTAGGCTGAGCCTCTGGCCTGAATGTCTCATGTAACTTTTGGGGTGCGTCTCTGCAGAAGGCTAAGCTTAGCCAAGCCAGCAGGCTCTGTAAAGGCTGATTATTCCCTTTAGTGCAGCAAATTCACTCAGTTCACCGATTTTGACTCTGTTGCATGAAGGACGTAGCCAGTTTAGATAGCCATCAAGAAGTGATACCCTGCTTCTGGTGAAGAGCTACAGAAGAATTATGGCTGAGTTAATGATGTGGTCTGAGAAAGAAATTTAATTAAAATCTTAGTGGTCAGACATGGAAGCAGGACAAAAGAAATGTTGCATACAGAAATTAACTTCAACCAGAAAGCAGGCTGAATATCAATCTGTTTGGTCTGCTGTACCACTCCAAAACCAGCTTTTATTTTAGCAACCAGTAGGCTTTCTGCCAGCACCAGACCTTCTCTCACAAACATGGGATAATCTTCCTTTTCTCTCTCCTTTTTAGCAGTTTCCTCCTTACTGATTTCCCTTTTTGATCTTTAGACACATCTTGACATTCCTTCTCTGGCATCATCTGAATCATTCCTGCAGGGCTAACCTGGGAACCTGAAGTGGTCACTGTAGCTTGGTACAATCAAAGTAATCATAGCTGTTTGTTAAACACTGTGGGGGCTGATTGTACTTGAGACACTTCTAATTGAATGTGTCAAACAAGAACCAGTTTAGGACTTCACATTTTCTTTGTTTACAATGGTGCATCAGTTCAAAGATTCAAGCAAATAAAGACCAAGGACTGCATGGCAGCAAAGGAGCTTAAAGCAAGATGGAGAAAGCCTTGGCTTGCTTTCTGACTAAAACCTACAATATTTAAATATATAAACAGAAAATAAAAAGATACTATTAATTCTGGTGTAATTAATGCCTTTTTTTTTCCTCATTAAATTCTGACTTGGATGGCTGAATATAAAGAGCCCAGAGAGATACATCTTTTTTCTAGGAGACCTATCTTGGGACTGGAGAAAGGCTGTGTTGACCAGCCAGAGAAAATTTGATGATCAGATCTCCGACTAACCTTTCCTTAGTAACCTTGTAACATGTAGATCCACTGACATTACCTTTGCCCAGTCTTCAGTCGGGACAGAGGATGGTGACACCAATGCGCTGTTTTATCTGAGACTAACTAAACAGGACCACATAAACACAATTTTATTAAAACTGCTATGTTGACCTACATATACAGGAATGGATTTTGTAACAGGGATGTAATTTCAAGTAGCGGAGATATTAGCTTGCCAACAAATCTACTCAATATGCAACTCATTCAAATAATTTAAAAAGTCACTGTTCTTTGATTTATGTAAAGATAGTCTTTATGTCCATTTATACAGGCTTTAGTATACATTTGTAATCAGCCTTCAGTCTGAATCAATAATCTTTATGCAGAATCAGTGATGTTACTTTAAGCACAAAGTCAACAGGACTACAGGGGTGCTCAAAGACTATCAAAATGAGCTAAAGTTCAAAAAAAACCCAGCCCATAAACCTGAGCCCAGAGAGAAGTCTTCACTGAAAGAGGCAAATATGCAATTAAAGTTACACTTTCATTCAGAGACTGAAAAATGAAAAGGAGGGACTGTTCTAAATAATACATTCTATTTCTAAAAACTTTGCACACAGTCCTTTTTTTCGTTTGCTGACCTTACCATAGGGGAAATTTTTGTATCTCTTTTAATAAAAATTAAATATCTCATTTGCAGCCTTCCAATCTGTTTTGTCTGGAAGCTTTTTCATCTATTCCCTGTAGGTGGAACTCCTTCTTTAGACATTTAATTAGATGGTGTTGCCTTGACCACTGTAGCTCAGATTTAATTTAGTATTCTGACTCGGGAATGGCCACTTGTGCCTTTGTGCTCCAATACTGACCCTAGAAATTTTTTTCACCTTGTTCCAGTTCACTAGAGTTTTTCCCTAAGAAGGCAAATATCACTCTTTGATGAACCTTGATTTTATTGTCTTAGAATTCCCCGCTGACTCTTTTGAATGACACTGAAAAAATTGGTTAACAGAAAGTACAGTGAGTTCACTTCCACCTTCTGCCATGTGCTTTTTCACAGATCTCAGTACGCATTTCTGAATTAACATTGCTACAGGTTACAACCACAACTTGATGTGATTTATCTACTGAATATTTTATGTATTTTTGATATTATCAATGATAAGATTTTAATGAATAGTTTACAAGCATTGTCTCAAAGACCAGTGCATATTTTCGCCCTTCTGTGAATGTGTTCAGAGCCAAAATAACAAACAAATCAAAAACCCAACAACAACTACATAGGCAATATCACCCAATAGAAGATATCTTCTGATATCGGGTTTACTTCAGGGTGGACACTTGGGATCATATTGAAATGTTGATCCCTAACTTAGGGCGCTGTTACTTCTTACTGCACTTTGGTTTGCATTTTCATTTGTATGCAAATAAGGATCTGATTTATGGCACTAGTGAAGATATTTCTCAATGACTCCTATTTTTCAAAATTGCTTTCAGGGTATGTAAAATTAGGTAAGCAACAATTTTCTCTGAGCCCGCACGCTGACAAAATCCAGTAGAGTATTAAAACATTACCCAGCTTTTTTGTTAAAAAAACACCCCAAAACCCCCCCAAACCACATTTTTATATAAAAATAGTTTTAAAAAGAGCTTATTTCTTTTAAAATATGAAGAAATAGATCCGTACTTTAAAAAGCATGATATCTTTAATTGTTTGGTTCTCTGGTATAATAGAAGCTGCCCAGGCTCTCCATTCACGCTTTGCTTCCATAAGACTAAAGGATTTGCAGTAATACTTGAAACTCACACCTGACTTTTACTGCTGTTCAGTCATTGGTAACAAAGCTACACCTACAAACTAAAGGAATTAAATGAAAACACTAAGTAGGAATAATGTTGCATTGCTCTTCATCAAAAACTAAATTACAAAACTATTTTTTCAACGTAACCAAACCAAAGGTGGTTTTATACAATTTTCTTAATGTTAAAACAACCATGACAACCTAATAAAGGATACGTCTACTGAAGAACCTATAGAGTTAATTTTTATCCATTTTTCATAACACCTTCTGTACCTTTATAAATTACTTGAAAAACATGCTAACAATCAATGTCTCAATGTTCTTTTACAGTATTTTAGTTTATACTGTACCCATTACCTATCTACCACAATTAGGTTTCTGGCTGATTACTCATTAAATTCAAAGGAAAGGGAAAGGGGTAAGGAACTGTAGGGAGGGCAGCATAAAAGCATTTGCTAGGAATTTTCTTATATTTGCCTTCCATACTGGAAGGAGCTGGAAGGGGTTGCAGATCTGCTAGTCTGACATACTGAATTAGAAATTAAAATAATCTTTTCATGCACATACATGGTATGATTCACAGAACCCTATTTTATCTGTCACATTATCTCCAGATGAAGAAACGCTGTCATTAGTTAGATGACTGCATTTCAGATGAAATGAGTGGGCAATCGCTAATTGCAGCTCAAGGCTGAATTTTCTCATTGCCACCCTGCTGTATGGGAGGTAGAAGATTGAAACTATGTCACCATCAAAACTGTCACCACTGCTCCAGTTCTGGTGATTTCTATGCCCATGGAAGAGCCACAGAGAGGAGAGGTGGGAAAGTGCACCAGGAAAACAGCACCTCTGTCCCACAGAAAATGGAAAATGCAGGAGTGAGGGAGTCTGGCCATCAGAAGCTCTGTAGGTGGGCATAGGTTTTTTTCATTGTTCCTCCTACCCATAGCTTTTACCACATCAATTAACAGACTGATACACAGCCCAGATGCTGAAACTGCGTGATCTAATTATGCAAAGCATTATGTTTTGAAATAAGCAATTTATATTGAAAAGTGCATACTGAAAATACTTTGATTTCAATACTCTTCTAAATACAAGCCTGTCATTTATTGTGTGTATGGTGTTCCTTATTATGAAAAAGAATTCTTGTACCTAATCTTTGTTTTGTTTTGTTTCGATTTCCCCAGGGCAACAACCAAATTAATACATTCCTCATGGGAAAACACATGTTGGTAATAACACTACAGACAAATTAGGTAGATAACCTGGAATCACAGTCAAAAGTAATCAGATCAGTGCTGAGTTCTGGGACAGAAAACAGTAAGTTTTGCCTTCTGTAATATTTCGAAATTAGGTTTCCCTGTATGACCTAAAGAAAGCATTGTAGAAGACTTTATGCAGAGCACTCTCACTAACAAAAAGAGATTTTCTTTGCTGAATAGGGAACGAATAAACTCGGGTTGAAATTCAAAATCTGCCACTTGAAGCGGAAGGTCTTAGGCGAAGATTTTTCTGTTACAGACCAGGTCTAGCACTAGAAGAGTATAGAATTAGGAATGCATAAATGGCATAGCTTCACCTCCACCTGTTTCATTGAACTACAGTCAGAAATGTGTCCATCTGTTAACCAACGGGGAGCGTTCACCTTGAGCCACGGATAGCTAAGCCACAGAACAGTAAACCATGCTGTTTCCAGTCAGCCTGAATTTCCTGAGCTGTTATAGCCTATTATGCCAGCTGCAACCCCTGAGCCTCTCTAAATAAATCTTCCTCTATTTTGTACTTAGAGTCGCTAGACGTCTAAGACAGTTATGCTTTCACTCTCTTATATATTTAAAGCGTGATTCTTATTTCTTTACAAAAGTGTAAATAAAGGGTCACTCCAATGAAATCAGTGCGTTTGTGCTGATGTGAAAGAGGCATTAGAGATATATCAGGCCTATTGTTCTGATTATGTTAAAAAAGAAAAATCACCTTATGGCTAGATATATGAGTACAACACCTCCTTCAATATTAGATATTGTTACAAGTAATTCAAAGTTTGCTGGTTTTTTTCCTCATTTTATGTTGTTATAAGCTACCTATGCAATACATACTTCCTTCCCTATCCTTCCGAACAGATTGAAACAGATTTTGTTTACACAAATGTATTTGCCAAGACAGATACAAGGAAGTGACAGCACAAAGCATGAATTAACTCAGTGCCTTATTTTATAATTAAGTGCCATCGAACATGATCTATTTACATGGAGAAGATAATTTCTTAGTACGAGTGGGTGCTACCAAGATTATGAAGATGTGACTATGTATATTTATAGAGAGAAGAGAATTTCTTCCATTCTTTCAAGTCCAGAAAAAAGTGATGGAAGAATAAGCTAAGTCTCAAATTCAATGAGAGACAACTGCCAACCATGATGGAAAGCTTCATGGCCTCTACTGGCTGGTTTTCACAACCACCAAGACACCCCTGAGAGACAAGGGGACTTCAAGCCACCTCACATAACTTATCACACCATCCCACCATCATGCAAGACTGCCATTATACTAGCTCTAAACCCAGCAGAATAAAAATATGCCATGAACAATTATATAATGTTTTAAATAAAAAAAAAAATATGTGTTATAAATGCCTTATAACATGGCTCTCTTGGTATACGACACTTTCCAGAGCACCTCTAAATAAGCATTTGGGAAAAGTAATCCGAGTAAATGGTTTTAAAGACAGGTTATTTATTTATTACATAAGACACAACTTCTCACATTATTGCCTCAAGTAAAATGAATGCTGATAATGCTCCCGTCTCTGAAAATGAACACATTTATATTAAAAATGTAGAAAGTACAGTATACACTGAGGTGCAATCTATTGACTATGTCAGTAATAGCAGCTTTTTCATTTTTCCCCTTGTAATAGAAGTCATTGCCTGCATTCAGAACGTATTGTCAAAGTTTATTAATTTCAGCACAGAGGCCATCTTGGGCCTTGAAAGCTATTGGGGTTTTTTTGGGTTTATTTGTTGATTTGTTTGGTTTTTTTAAAAGAGATGGTATTCTTTTTCTACAGCCTACTCAAGATCTATTTCAGATCTGTCATAAAAAGGAACCTCAAATTACAAGACAACTTAAACAACACTTGCTGATCAGTGATGTGTTTAGTCTCTTCCTTGAAAAGCTTGAAAATGAATTATAATATTTTCAATTTTTAAAAAAGAGGTTCTTTGTAGGTTGGCAATCACATTGTAAGATGCTTCTTAGTCTCTTTATTCTCAATGAAAATTGATTATTAGACACTGAAGGTGATATTCTCAGCAGAGGTGAATGCACAGTCTAGAGAAAGGACTGAGAAACATACCTCTGAGCTCTGTAAAAAGAACAGTCATTTTGGTATTTTAATTTCAGAGCTGAAGTTCTGACCTTAGTGAGGTCATTGGGATTTTTATTATCTACGGGGTTGTTTGGTTAGAGATTTTTAACCTATGAGTGCACACAGGAAGTATTTATGCTACAAGCAACATTAATATGATTTGGACTGCTCCATTCTGAAGCCAAAATGCCAGATAAGTCTGTAAGTAGTGAGGAAGAGGTGGAGTTGTTATAAGGTATAATTAAAGTATTGTATTTGTGCTTGGTTGTTCTCCAAAGGAACAGAATGCAATGGTGTAGGATACATCAGTAACTACTCAACAGTCATATAATTTAGATTCAGATTTGTTATAAACATAAATAATCTTCCTATTTTGCAGTATTAACATAATAATATTCTTATAGTGGATGTCTGCATTACTTCCTTGTTTACTGTTGAGGGATTGGAGACAGAAGATCAAGGCTTTCATAACCATTTCAAATACTGTTGGCCTTCTGACATGCCCCTGACCTACCTTCATCTTTGTTTCTGCATCTGTTTCAAAAATTGCTTTGCGAGTAAGTTGCATGAAAGATCATATTGCTATGAACAAGGACCAAATATCATCATATATTGCTAAACCACAAGATTTTATACAGCATGTGATCCTTGAATTAAAAACTATTAATAGTAATATAGAGCAGTAAAGACACTGAAATATGAAAACACCCATTTCATTGTTTTTTTGCTGCAAATATTGATACTCTGAGGTACCTGTCTGTGGCATGACTATATGTTTTTATATCACGCTTGTCTGTGGAGAAGCGATATAAGTATTTTGAACCCTTTATAAGACAGCAAAAAAAAATAAATATTATGAAGAGATGCACTGTTTTGTGGCTTTACATTCAGGTGGCATAGACATTGTTATCAATTTGTTCTTACTACCCGGATACAAAATAAAATCACTTGTCAGAACTAGGTACTTGCTGCAGAAACTTTGTTCCTGTTAAAGCTTAATAATTGTGTGTAGAAAGTTAATAGCAACAGCGAACAAGATTTCACTTGGCATCTTTCAGTTATGAAGTCATGTTGGAAATAAAAAAAAAACAACTCCAATAGCGAAGTACCGAGACTTAAATCTTGCAAGTGACGTGCACAAAATGAAATATAAAAGATACAACTAATGAAATAAAAGCCAACTCAAACTCTCTGTGGTTTACAATTGAAATTTGATAAGCCAGCAAGTGCTTGTACAGTATTTTTTGTGATATTTTTAAGCTTGATTTTAAACTTCTCTTTTAAAATATTAAGGTAGTCTCAAAAATTTAATTGCAAGATTCTTATTTGAAGCAATATGATAGAAAGCTACTATTGTGTCTTAATGTAAAGCTGGCTAATTGTAAGAACTCTGTAGGGTAAAATAATGTGTCATTATACTAGAGGGCAACAACTTAGTAATAGCTGGCAGCTTACCCTTTAATAAATTTATTTGCGATGACTTTGGGGGTGAATGTTGCTGACAGAGTCAGTTCAATCAACGTACATTCTAGGAACATGCTCTAATTGTCTTGCACCATTGCTCGCATATAGGTGGCACTAAAGGTATGCAATGAGTTATTATAATCTATTTATTATATTCCAATTTTTAACCTATTTAATTTATTGTACATTCTATAGAGAGAGCTCAAATATTGCTGTAGTTTACTATGTTTCTTCATTTTTGCACATTCTGCAACATGAGGCATTATCAACCATGATTCAAATTCCAGAAAGAAATTCTCCTTTAAGCTGGAATTCCCTATAGGTACATTGGGGTCTGGTGCTCTGTTTTCTTCTAAAAATAAAAGGTATCCTTTACTAGATCTTTGGCCTATGAAAATCAGTGTTTTTCTTCCAGATGAATTGAAAAATCAGATCCTAAATAAATACGTTGTGTAGCCTTCGAGAATAATTTATGCTTTTTTTCAGAACAGGCTCACATAAAAAAAAAAAAAAAGAAGCCTTCTTGCATTTACAGAGTAAATGTACTTTGTTTAATATAGGGAATTGCTGTTGAAGTCAGCAAGAATTTTTTTATGCCAAAGAACTGTAGAACTGAATAAATTTTGGATAATTTGACAATTCAAGTAATCAAGATGCTCTACCATATATTCAGTTCCTTCCGGACTGAAGTACATGATGGCAATATCCTGTTTTACTGCATTATAAGATGTTGGGAAAAATTAAGATTCTAGGAAGAACTTGTAACATTAAATGCCACCAACAGCCTTTAATATTATACGTTGATGGGATGATATTTTGTTACATTAATTTTGGCCACAGTAATTTTTTAATTTATTTTAAATTTCCCTTAATTTATTTACTTTTTAATTTTCAGACTCCACATTAGCAAATATGGCAGATATTGATTAAATCTACTTTGAAAGTATGAAAATATGTCTTGTATTGAAACAATACTCTCATTTGCATACAAACCACAGCAAATTAAATCTAGGACAACTAATTTTTGTGAATCAATCTAGTCAATCCTTAAATCTAGGACAACTAATTTTTGTGAATCAATCCGGTCAATCCCTAAAAAGTCAGATCCTGAAGCAAAATGACTTAGTTGTTCAGTGCCTATGGATATTGTAGTTGTGCTTTACACCAGAGAAAATAAGCCCAAAAGCTCTGAAGTCATGTAGCATAACTAATAACTTCATCCTCTAACAAAGCCATCTCTCTAATAGAGCCTATTTTATTCTGCAGGGCAAATTTTAGACCAGTAGTTTTGCCTTTACCTGCAAGTTTTACAGCTACACTTCGTACTATCTGTCATGCCCCTCTGAGATCTATCCATTATCAAGTGTTGTGTAACAGGCTAGAAATACACATGCACACAAGCATTCACGTATACATCTATGCATATCCTTCATTCTATTTTGCCAGACATACTAACAGTTCAGTAAATCTGGTAATTTTAGTGACAAAAATAAAATAAGGAAATGTATTATAAGAGTACTGTAATTCTCACATATTCCCATTTAAAGGGATCCCTATGACAACAGTGTTTAGTTATAAATAGTGATCTTTTTCCCCATTCTGTCTACAAAGTAATCTTCCATTGAGCAACTCTATATGGGGATCAAGACAGACTTACACATGGGATACCTGCTGAAAATTTGTGAGCAAGATTAGCAGCAGCAAAAGGGCATAGAACTAGCCAGGAAAATGAAAGAGGGGTAAAAATTTATGATGGTCTTCAAGAGTTAATGAAGTAAACGGAAAGACATCTTACTCTTTAGTAGAGTATTCGAATAGGAAAAATGAGAAGAACGTGGAATTTACTGTGAAACATGAAAAGATAGTCCATGTTTGATCTAGTGCTGCTTTGTATGGACACAGTATTGTTTTGCCATTAAAGGTATGTAGGCAAACTGCAGGCTTTCAGAATTTAAAAGTCTTTCTCTATACTAAATATAACTAGGTAGCCCTTTTGATGGGTACACTGTGGAGATCCTGGGTTTAAAAAGTTGAAGGTGAATTTTTTGTGATCCAATCCAGAGATAAAACCAAGTAAGCAACTTTATCTCAAAACAGGTAGATAAGGCAAGTGAACAGATAATAACTGAACTTAATTTGCCACTTGAGATTTGCACAGGTATAATGAGCTCAAAAAGGACTCTTCAAAAGCACTGAACACTAAATGGCTATAATGTTACTCCATGGGATAAAGGTAGATCTAATGATAAAACCATTGTCTCCTCCTGAATGCTGTACAGGTGAAATTGCATCTATCCACTAGTAAAAGCAGTAAGCCTAGGACCCTCACCGAACCCTGCTGAGAATAAAAGTAACTTCCAAAGAGAATGGGGTGATATCCTTAAGAGAAACTCCTAACAGAAAGTGCTGCAGAGAGCAACTGTGCAACACAAACTATTTCCTACCCACAAAGAGAAGGGACTCTTCGCTCTCTGAATTACTGAAACAATTGCTGGGGTGGGGGTACTGGGGATTGGAAGATGCTTATCTGATATCAGATCTTATTAGGCACAGAAGAATGATATAGAATAGAAAAGAATCTTTTCATTTTAGCCCATGGAGATATTACAAACACACCCAAATGTCCTGATCCAAAAGGAACAATGCAAGAACTAATTGTGTAATCAATAAAAAAAATTAGAATATTTTTCTATTGTTTGAGAAGACAAACTAGTCCACTGTGCTTGTTGTACGATCAGGTATTCTGATCATAACTACTTTTCTCCTTAGGTAGGAACAACTGCTGTCGGAGGGTTTTGCCAGTCAAGAAGCAGTCCTTGCCAAGTGGCGAGAGTCTCGTGTCTGCGGGCTTGAGCCCTGTAAGTGTGAGATACTGTGTATTTCATCTTTGGTGGAAGCTGGCTGGTACTGGGAAGCTGTCAACCCCCAGACTTTTGCTGGCAACAACTGT
Source organism: Microhierax caerulescens (assembly GCA_035590215.1). Taxonomy (NCBI): domain Eukaryota; kingdom Metazoa; phylum Chordata; class Aves; order Falconiformes; family Falconidae; genus Microhierax; species Microhierax caerulescens. The sequence goes on from JAVJGJ010000003.1 coordinate 22,736,416, forward strand.
CACATTGCCGGATTGCAGTGATTGTGGGGTGGTGGGAGAAATAAAAGGAAAATAAGAAAGAGGAAATAACTAGTTTACACGCCAGAAGTATTGGATCGTAAAGTATCCAGTCTGTAAAAATAATTAAATGCCATTGCAAACTGCATCTTTTTGCCATATAGCTGAAGTTTCGGGAAGACCAACGAGCTCAATATTTGGTTGGTTTTTTTTCTTAAAATCAAGATCTTGGGATTACAGTTCTTCCTTCTTTTCTTCTAGCAAGGTGGAAGATGCTAATGTAAAAAGGCAGAACAAATGGGCTCTTTATTTTTGCAGGACAAAGAGCATTTGAACTCCATCAGTGGCTCTTTGACTGCCTTCAAAGCTTGTCTCTGACTAAATTAACGCCTCTGCTAGCTTCTGATTTGTCCTACACTGTAGGCTTTCCATTGCACTAGCAGCTAAATGTATGGGCTAGATTAATTGTTACCTTAGAATAATACAGCTATTGAAAAAAATCAGAATTGCAATTTACAAAGGGCTAATGTTCTCACTCAATGCAAAGTAACAGAGCTCCCCTAAGAGCAGTTTTTATTGTGCCACTTTACAGTGGCTCGGAATCTGTCCCTTAATTCAGTGAGCTAGTTCTGAGAGAAAAGTCTTAACCTTATCCTGTATAACCAGGGTAGCACTTTTTGAGGTCACTGATAACACGGAAGAGTTTAACTGGAATTAAAGTGATTTTGTGAACTTAGAAAAGCACAACTCAGCAGATGAACCAACAAAATTGGCCCCATAGTAGGAGACCACTGATCCTGATCTCACTTAATTTAAGATACGCTCCTGTTAAATCAGTGAGGTTATCTGGGTACGAAAACCCCCAATCACAACAATGAAAAGGTGAACAGGAAAGAGTACAGGATGCATTTACATGGCTATACTCCTGAGATATTAGCCTTTCTTCATTGTAACGTTACAGTAACTGGATAACAACTGAGCATTAACATATGGGGTGGTGGCGGTGGTGGTTGGGAGGTTAACATGTGCCATCAAAATAAAAATGTACATTTATTTCTTCTTTTCTTGGTATTCTCACTGCAAAGCTGCCTCAGTTCCTCTTGAGTGAGGAAGAGCTGTAACTGTTGGAAGCTCTTGCTGCAGGAACAGAAAGAAGTGGCCATTCCGGCAGCTTCTTTTAGATGTGAGAAGAGAATAAACAGCAGTGGTCTACCCCATATTCCTCCTGCACATGACAATAAGGTGACAGCTAATAGATTGACACTGTTGGACTAAAGCAAATGAATTTGTGTTTTTGTCCTTAACACATGAATTACCCCCATTCCACCTATACTGGCATCATCCCAGAGGCTGCACTACAGCTAATAAGTTTTGAAAACGCTTTAAAAATCTCTCATTGATTTTCATTGAAGAAATCCAAATATGAACTCACAAGAAGCTCCCTAATGATAACTAAAACAATAAGCTTGAAATGCTACAGTATTTTCTTTTAAAGCAGGGTAGTTTACCTTGTCTTCAGTACTTAGAAAATATTTCAAGGAGATGAGCCTCACTGGAGATAATATTTCTACAGCAAGACCAAGTACCTTTAATGGTAACATCCATGAAAGAATTCACCCACAAATACAAGGCTGCTCCCAGCAATTTGAATGTTCAAGAGAGCGAAGACAGAAAGCAGAGATAAATGTTCTTTTGGACTCACTGGAAAAAAAAGCTAAATTGCTAGAATCTGAACAATAAACCCCATAAAAGCTTAGTACATAGAGGAATCATATGCAAGGTTATTAACCATAAGAACTTACACAAATCATAAACACAGAACCAAAGTAGCAAAGATGCAAAACATCTACACTTACTTTATAGAGAAAAAGAACAGTATGTGGTCAGATCCAGTTTGAAGCTATATTTTATCAGCTTATTAATTCACTATTTTATAATCAGACTGTTTTTTTAAAAGGAACTGTTTTTTTCATTCTTAGAACTGTGTGGTTTGAGAAAGACATTAGGACAGTAGTAAACTAAGAGACAGAGAAAACTGTATTAATCATAGATACAAGAAAAAATACACATGCTTAATATGTGTAAGAAATTTGAAATAAGTTTGCTTTGGCATAGCCAAAGCATAGCCATGAGAGAAATCATTTCTGAAGATAGCAAAAGTGGTTAGTAATTATGTTAAAATATGGATGTCTCAGCTGATGTCTTCATTCTCCAGCAGGCAGACCTGCTTTTCCAAAACAGTTTTGAGAACTCATGTGCTACCATATAAAATATATGATTTGAACAAGAAGTGGTAGGAGAAACTTTCTTCCTTCCTCTCTCCTCTTCCTAATATGTTACATTTCCTACAGCGGAGTATCTGTATAGACTACATAGCTCAAATAGTGAGCTACGTAGCCATTAGCAGAAAAACCTGCAGGATAAAGTCTTCCTACATTTGCCATCAACTTGGATGCTGAGCTAGTTATTTAATTAAAAAAATGAAAATTGGATACCTTTGGCTGCCTAAATCCATGGCTTGACTAGCACATAAAGTTAATTATATAATTTTACCTTTTCCAGAAATTAGGACATTTACTTATTAAAGCATATACCCTAACTTCTAAAATAGAAATCCCACTAATCCTATGGGAACGAGATTTCATCTGAAGGGCAGAGTTTGGGTGTCTAGCCTTTTTTCAGGCTCTGTAAATTACCCTGCCCCACCTTGAGCTGTTGATCCAAAAGGCTGGGAATCTCCCAACTCCTGTGTTATATTCATCTTCCCAGGCGCAGAGTGTCTTGGATACCTGAGGGTGTCCTGAAGAGTATGCTCTTCATACCCATGCTTCTGCAACTGGAAACTGGCCCACAGGTCTGCATGTTACAATCTGAACACACCATGGAGAGGGAACAAACTGGATAACAACCTATGTTTGCTGGCCACATGTATAGTTTTAAGCTTTTCTCTGCCTGGAACCGCTGGGTGGTTTGTTTCCTCTTCCCTCTGTGTTGGACTAGAAGGAAGGATTTCTACAGGCTGGCTGCCAACAGAGCTTGGTAAGCCATGGACAAGCTGTTGCTTCTAACCCTGTGTCCCTGCAGCAGATCAAACACAAATTCTCCCAAACCTCTCTGCCCTGTTCCGTCATACACCTCATTTGCTTAATAGTACTTTTAAACTGTTACAAGTTTCATGTCCTACTGCTCATAAAGCACAATAAAAGAAATAGTATCTATCACCCAACAACCATGGATGAATTCTGTTTATTCCTGAGAAGTATGTTTCAATTTGCTTTTTAAAGTAAATTTTGTTCCTAATGATGCCAGGCTAATAATTCTGAAGGTTTATTTTTTCAAGTAAAGCAACTAGAGGTGTAACCAAAATGTCCTTATTAAGGCCTTTATTTTTTGATTTTTTTTTTTTTTTTTTTTTAAAAAAAGCACGCTTTTGTTGGGGAAAGACCAATACACCCAGCCTTAAGCAGTCTGCAGTTCCCTGAACCACTAATAAACAATTCAATCAATAGGTGGTTTTTTTTCCCCAGACACCTCAATATATGTAAACCCATGAAGAGCCATCAAATAGAAATTTCTTTGGCTTCTATAAACTCTGTACTTGAAATACTTCAAATTGGAAGGCTCAAATCAGCTCACATCACCTATGAGTGCAAATAATTAAAATGTGTATTTTGATCAAAATGCCAGTCTGTGTTCTGATCAGTTACATCTCTTGCTGTCTAAATTGATTAATGGTCTATTTTCTGGGAAATTTGCTGCCTAAAAGTTGCAACTGACAGTTTAGAGTTGTCTGAAAGCTGATGGTTGCCAGTTCTAGAAGGACTTCTTACGGTTAGAGGTCGTTGCACCAGGATGTTTGTACATTCTTTGTGACGTTTTGTCATACAGCAGTGAACAAGTGCCTGTGTGTATGTGAACAAGCATTTAATCTTTTGTTTATAAGTTTTCAAAAAAAAGTCTTATCTCCTTGAGCTCTGTCAGTCACTGAAGAAAAGTGCAATTTATACCCAAGTGCCTCAAGCATTGCAAGTTACTTCCCTCCACCCTTTTCTAAGCAGATTCTGTGATATATTGAAGTTTGGCCATAAACACGACTCCTTTGTGTGATTACTCCAGGCTTCTGAGTGCTGTGTACTAAGGGTACACCCGAACAATGTAAACTCACTTTAAGAATGCATCATATGTCAGGATGGAAACTTATCTCTGTAGACTCGCTGGCTGTTTCCCTTGAACATTCCACAAAAGATTGTGTGAAACATTTTCTTTGAAGCCACCGAGGCTGCAATTGCTGAGTGGTCTTACTGAAAACTAGAAAAGAATGTGCTAAATACACTCTTCAAGGATACAATCCCCTTTAGTTCAAGTTCAGCCCATGCTGAAGAGCTTTACTAGGTTTGGGAACAAGGTTCACACCAGCCCACAGGATTCAGCTGAAGGCTTTTTATGCAACACAGAGGAATGTACAGGGCCTTTTTGTCTTACAGGGGACACACACAGAGAGATAAAAAGACTATCGAAAATTAATGGAACACACTTTCTTTGACTTTCAGCTTCTGTTTGTCACTGAAACCCTATGAAATAAGGCTTTCATTTCAATAACTCTCCAAAAAGTAATTGTTTTCTATAGCTCCACACAGTCTGATATTAGTGTATTCTGACTCACTTTCACTACAACATCGGTTAGAAGTCTCAGGCAGGTTAGCTTAATGGCAGGTGCTGTGCAGCCACATTTTCCTCAAAGAATTTGAAATCTTGGTTATAATCAAGACAAGGGAATAAAATAAAGGAGAATGGAGAGAGACAAACTAAAAAATATGCCTTTTTATTATAGCTAAGTGCTGATCTTACACTTCTAGGGTTATTATTTAAAACCATTATGCGTAATTATAATAGGGTTTTGATGCAGCATCATAGGACTGGTGATTTAAATTGGTTGCAAGTTAAGTCAATAAAAGATGAGGCATAGTAGGAAAAGAGAAAGGAATCAGGTCATGGCTGTCAGGAACCCTCACAGAAAGCAGCATGGCATCAGAGGAGGACTTCCTGAAAAAAAGTCTAAAAGAGCAAGAGAAAGAGGAGGGGAGAGAAGACTCAGCTGTCTTGACAACCATCAATCAACAGGTCCAGGGTAAGAACCAAGAACTAATCCTGAGGTTTGCCTAGGAAACCACTGAAGTGGTTGTGGTTTTTTTATTAACATAAAGGAAATACAGAACTGGCATTTAGTCCAGACCTCCAGAACAGACATCCTGGATAACATTTGGAAACACACCGTCCATGACCTCAAGATGAAAGGAGAAAAGGTGGGGAAGCTGTGAGAAGTAACTTAGCATGCATCCGGAGCCCTGCAGATTCCTGCATGGTCTGTCTTTGCTTGGTGTTCTCATGCCTTCTTCAATCAGCAAGACTGCTGGAAGTCAAGTACACAACTCTAAGAAAAAGTTACCTCTTGCTTAACTGTTTTTGCTGTAAATTCAACACAGAAACAAGTGCAGAAGGATTCCCCTATAGCAGCTTCTAGGAAAAGAATGCTATTTCTCAGATGTTCATGTGGGGTTTTCCAAATATTGCTATTTACAGCCTAGAATGCACTTGACACTGTAAGACAATGAACAATTTGTGTCTAGAATCATTGAAACAATATTTAGAAAATGTTCCTCCAAACTCTTATAATGCTATTTTCAGAGATAACGTTAGCTGCATGTACATAATGTGGCATGTAGCTGCCTTGTCTGTTAGCAACAAAGCAAGCACATATAAAATATTCCAGCCTGATTTGATAAATGAGAAAACAAAGTAAACTAGACAGGTAATTAAAAGCAATAAACCAGTTTTAATTGGTTAAGTAACCATGTAGAAATTCAGTGCCAGCACCAAAGGTATAAAATACAGCAACTTGGGTTTTGGTGTCATAAGTATCTCTCTGATGCTGTTGAGCCACAGTAATTTCAGATACCGTAGGGAAGCTAGTACTTCATTACTATGAATGTAGAAATCATTACCACACCTCATTCTATACACTTAAATGAAATATGTAATATAGATAACTGACATCCTGAACATAGAAGGAAGGTGATTAAATAGCAGGTACTCTAGAAATATTGCCAAATGGGGATGAAAAGGCATTTTTATTTTTCTTCTGGCAAAGTTAATAAGTGGCCTGATGACCCCACGTCACAGCAATACACCATTAAATTTCAATAGGAATGATGACAAGCCTTCATAAATAAAAACATCCATTTGCAATAGCTTCCCATTAAACAAGAGCTAGGTAAGGCGCTTTGCTAGTGTGAGTACTTGCAGCTAAGGGTCTCATCCCTCCACACGACAGCAAAGCTCCAACAGACTTGTGCTAGAAAAGATAGTCAGCATTGTCCAGAAGAAGTGGATGTTCTCAAAGCTCAGTAATCTCCTGAAGGCCACCACAAGAGATATTAAAGCTGTCAAATTACATTAAATGTAATACTATTCCCTTTTGAATCTCTCAGCAGAAATAAGGTAGGAACAGCAGTATGGATGGACTGGGTGCGGAAGGTGGGTATCCTGAGGAGCACAAGTGTGATGGGAAATATAATGAGTAATACCAAAAGTTATTGGCTCATTAACAATGCCCTACAGGAAAGAATTTTCTGTCTAATAATAGAAGTAGCACAAGCACAGATTCTCAATATGATCTGAAGCCTGGTTAATTCAACTGCTTTGGGAGTAGGGCTCTTGATTTCTCCCTTACTCTGTCACTTACATAATTTGGGCACTGAAGTGCTAACTCTATTATATGGTTCAATATGAAAATGGAGACTTTTTTTTCAAGCTTCATTAACATACTGTTGCAAAAATTGGTCTCAACAGAAGCTCAGTCATTTTCCAAGACTCACAACGTCTATCACAATTTGTTTCTGAAAATAAGATGCATTTTTGAAAAGAAAACCAGGATTGTAAAATATTGTGTATGATTCAAAATGGAGAACTTGGCACAGATCAGAACTCTACAACATAATTTATCAGAATAGTATTCCATTTGGACCACTGTGCTATATTTAACACTAGCCATAGCACTGCAAGTTCATTGCCATCAGTGCTTTGCAAAAAAGAAAAGGTTGAGAAAACAGTCCATATTTCATCTAGTCAGGTGAGCAACAGCTTCCAGAGATTTAAACTGGTATAACAATACATAGTTCCTTCTTTCTTTCTGAATGTCACATTCATGATTTTTATTCCAATCTATTCTAAACAGCATCTATAGAGGATATAGACACATACAACGAGATTTTTTTAAAATGTTCAGAGGATCCTACACCAGATGTACACCAATATAACACATTCTTCACCTTTTCTTTCCTGAAGTAACCAATAAATCTATACAACTTAAGCTGGAACCTATGACTGTAATGAAAAATAGTCATTGTAGTAGTAGATTACATTTCATCATATGCCATATCCTACCCCAAAATTTTCTATCCCAAAATACTGAAACAAATGTAAAAGTATACTGTTACTATGAGAACAATCTGCATCCTACAAAATTTTGATTGCATCTGCTTTCACGATAAACAAAGTATCCATTAATAAACTACATTTTCTAAACCAAAGGTATTGCAAATCTCAAGCTAATTCAAAAAAAACCAGGAAAACAAATGATCTGCAATTCCAAAGCCAACACATTGTGATTACTGAACTCAAGCAAATGTTTCTGTCTTACAAACAAGTGTTTATACTTCAGGTTTCCATGTAGCCCTGAATATGTATGCCAAGTGTTTTTGTACACCAAGTGTTTTTATTTGCGTACGAGTCACACTTTTAATAAAAGGAGAAAAAGAATCAAAAAGCAGGTTTTATTTTTCAGTGATTCTGAGACAACGTGAGAAACTAGTTAAAAACATATTATATTATTCTAAACAATTCAAGGCACAGGTGTTTATTACGTTTTATACTGAAGGTGCTATTTTTGGCATCATATCTTATTTTTCATAGCTGTTTGCATTCTCCAGCAGTGATACAACTGCATTTGTCAACAATAGAGATAACTCACTTAAAGAATGGTGCTGTAATGGGAATCACGACATAACGTCTCATATATCTTAATCAACTATAATTAACAAAACATTTACAACATGCTAACAAAGAAAGACTTAATATAAGAAAAAGACTTATTATCTGATGCAACATACATCTCAAGAAGCAAATGTAAATAGCAAATATTGTAATCACTGCGCTATTTACATTCTTCAACCAAGTAAGTTTTCCAGATACAATGTGACAACAAACATCATGCCTTAACCAAGTCTACTTCTGATTCAGAAATCATTAGGCAAAAAAGTGGTACTTACTCAACAGAGCTTTACCTTATGTGAATGCACAGAGTGACAGCTGATTACTTTAATAACTCCTTCATTTTTACTCCTCTACAGCCTTATACTCCTTTCATTCTTATGGATCCTAAACAGTGATGTCAGAGCAGGCAGGATAAAGATAGTAAAACCAGTACCTGAATATGCTGGTTACTTTGGCATAGCCCAGACTCTTAACCCTTGGAAGCCCAACTGGGAGGTAAAATGCAGTATTAGAAGTTTCAAAGAAAGCATTTGTAATTAATGAAGATTGTTTGTATTTCATCTGGATTAAGTAAAAGGTAAAGAAATTAATGCATTCTAGCTGCAAGACACTGAGTTAAGACTCCTTAGCTTTTGAACCGAATGTGCTTGCTATGGCAATGACAGGGAAGCAGCGAGCATGAAGTTATACAATGACATCTGTACCCTCACTACCCAAAATGGATCAGTATTTCGGTCTTTATCCAAAGCTCACATGTTCAGCAGAAACCTTTTCATAAAACACGATGTACAAACAGAAGTATCACCTCTAGGACAAGCAGAACAATCCTTTCTGCTCTAATAAGCATTGTAAAGACTTCATCTGGAGTACTGTCTCTGCTTTTGGACACCACCTTCACAGAGAACTAAAAGGAGAGAGAATTGTTCAGGGAACAGCAGCAACGACAAGAAACAATGTGAAACAAAATGTTTGAGCTGAGAAAGGGGATATAAAAGAGACACTTGTTAACAGTCTGCCAATATATTAACGACTCCTGCAAATAATCCCCCCTTCATGGAAGGCACTCTCAGGAATTAGAGTGAAGCAAGAGAGATTTTAGTTAATAATTAGGAAATAAATATCTAATTATAAAGATAGTCAAATAAAGGATAGTTAAATACAGTCACCTCCTCTCTAGAACTTTACAAAGATGGATGTTAACATCCATCAGGAATGACAGAAGCATGGTTGAACCTGTTTGGGGCAGAGGAATGAATTAGACAACCTCAGGGAGCCTAACTCTTGAGACTGTACTTGAAATACCTACAAACTGGGTCTTTTTGAATTAGCTTCCGAAAGGATATGTGTCTCAGAAGTGCTGCGACAGAATTCAGGGATTTGGTTCTGTAATATACTTAAGGAAGAGGGTCCATACCAGGATATAAGATCCTTCAGTTTCTGAGAGAAATACTACATAAATCTGGGGGTAGAAATTTTCAGATGTAGATATATAAATGAATGATGGCTCTTGGGACAAAATTAATATAAAAGCCTCCAAAACAAGCAGGTTTGTATTAGCAGGATTGTCTCAGATTCACTGCATTAGGAGGTGGGGGGAGGGAGGAGTGTGTTAAGAGAAATCTTCAAGCTGATGCTAAAAAGAAATTTCTGTAATTTTCCATTTTAACTTCTTTTCAGTAAATTTTTTCTCTGTTAAAACACTGTCTGCTGATTAAATACACACCTTAGTATAATCAATGCACAAAAGAGTATGCCTCCAATATTGATTAAAGCTTTCTTTGAAAACCTCTCTGAGCTCTTTTATCACAGTCTGTAGAGAGATGGTTTGCTCCAGAACAAAACAGAACTGCATAGCAAGTGTGAAAGCTTAACAGAATAAAGGTACAAAATATGTAACTGTTTAGCTGAGGATGTAGAAACAAAGCATGTTCAGAAATGGGACAATGTGACAGGTAATTTACAGTGATCTGATGGAAGCTGACTGGTTGCCAAATAATCTGATATAGTCACATGAATTTTTTTCCCCTCCAGATACATTGAGTATCTTTTTTCAAAACTAGTTTTAATTGACACATTAAATTAGTCATAAGGTCACCTGCCAGGAACAAAAAGGGATGAACATGGACATTTAGCTTTTAGGACGATTTAGAGTAGTGGGCTTGACCCTTCCTATACCACTCAAGTACAGAAAATTACGAGCCTCCATGTAGATAACAGTGAAGCCGGTAGCAGCTTCTGCACAGTTTTCTTAAATAATATAAATTAGTCAATAAACATATGGATAAAATGCAAAGACTTTGGAGGACAACCTGGGAGTATTGCAGGCTCTGATCGCTGAAAACAATGGAAAGACTTGATGACTTCCATATGCATTAGTTGAGAATTAGAGATATTTGGTATTTTAGTTCCCTCAAATCAATATCTGCGTATCTAAGTAATTAACAAGAAGCATCTTAGATTAGTCATGCCAGGTTGGTGCCTCTTCCATGTTATGGAAAACACTTTCTAGGAAATCAAGTTGCTAACATGAAGAATGATTAAAAATTGCTGATTTTTCCATATGTATCAAAAAAAACTCTAACTTTATAGAGCAATGAAAGTCTTGTATGTAAGACTATAGAAGTACAACAAACCTACAGCCTTTCATATAACTTCTCTATGTGCAGATTGTGACAAATTATGCCAGATCATAATTTAGCATATCCAGAGAACTGGCAAGTAAAATTGTTCCATATATTTTAGTTACCCCTAACTTTTGTAAGGGCATGGTAGTTGGAGTTTAGATTTATTCTTCCATTTCGTTTTGTAATGCACAATAGCTGAAATTCATTTCAAGTCAATTATAACACAAGGAAGCTACATGGTCTGTTAATTGTTGCTCTATCTGATGAACACCTATACTTCTGCAATTACAGGGGTTGTTTTTCAGAGAAATAGGGGGAAGTTATGGTCTATAGGACTGAAGGATACCTTCCTACATAGATATGATTCTGGAAGGCCACTACTACTTTTCCTGCTATGAACCATAAAGGCAGCCTTTGTAGTTATTATCCCTATGTATATACAACACAACCTTCCAACCAAAACCTGCAATTATGTGGTGTAGCAACTCCAGTTATTTACATAAACATTTTCATTTGGTACAATCGTTCCCTTTCTGTCACCAATGCCCTGCTTTTACAGATGAGCCACATACAATTCTGTTTATCTTCTGTCTTTCTACCTACAATGCATTAACTAGTTCCAGTGGCTTTCTTGAAAGCGTAATGACTTTTCCTGTACTCTAGTAAAAATATATCCCCACAAATCAAGAGGAAGCAGGCTCAGACTAAGTGGCTGAGAAGATTTACATTCTATTGCTAACTCAGTTATTACTCTGCTGAAAACCCCATAGCATCAATATAATGAATCCCTCAACCTCTGCTGCTAGCACAATTTTTCTTCCCAACCTCATTGGCTCCCAACTTTCTGCTTGACCTTTTACAATCTGTGTGTGGCAGAACTTCATTACAACCTTTTAATGATGCACAAATGGCACACAACACCAAGGTCACAGCACATCCCCAGTGAGAACTTCCCCAGCACCTCCCAAACAGACAGCAATTTTCATTTAAAGAGACAGACCGTCCAGAGAGGAAACAAAATCTTAGGATTTAGCACGGGTCTCAACAGCTACTAATGCACAAAAAGTGACATTGTCATAAAATGAGTATCTGCTCCCAAAAAATGTTTTAAGAGACAAACTGATGTCTCAAGTTGTCAGTGACCGAATGAGTCAAATGGATCGTTTAGGAAACTCAGGAAAATAGCAGTATTTTTCTATATAGAAAGATTATTCAAATCTTAAAAAATGAAAAATAAACTAATGGGTTAGCAACATTCATCCATCTAGCACATAACAAATCTTTCTAATGTCACAGCAGTCAAATGAGTATGAGGATGATGGATTCTATTCCAAATAATCACTAACTTTTTGTTAAAACTGTTCAATCTCTGTTCTGTAATTTTCCAGCTGAGATGCATGGATACCAATGCTTAAGCCCATTTTAAAAGTGTTTCATTTTTTTGTACCAAGAGTGATATATAAATACAGAGCATCTCACTATTCAAGCATGTAGACTGTAAAACACATTATTCAGTATTAGTTACTTTAAGTCGCTGCATATATGCATTTAATGCCCCTCTGTCACTGGTGATGCATAGTACAATGTTCCAAATAATTATTTAATATTACCTTTCATACTTATTGTATATGAAGTAATTAATGCTCAGAAACGACAGAATCGCATCTGAAGTTACCTTTACTAGGCGATGGTATAGTCCTTTACTTCTGTAGACACTTCGTTCTTCAGTTTATAATATCCAGAATATTTTCATTCATTGCATGCAGGTACATGCATACAAAGGTGTACTAAATGCACATTACATGCTCAATTCTTTTCCCTCTTACAATGGAAAAATTAAGAATAACAAACTGAACTCAGTGCAGTCAGACATAAAACCCTGCAGCTAATCTATGAGAAGAATTAGGACCCAAACTACCCTGTATCTTATGATATAATACTATAGTTACAGCGATCATAGAATACTTCAAAGAATAGGACATCCATAAGTTCTCCAGGAAACCTGTTCCAGTGTCTCACTACCTTCATTGTAAAAAATATCTTCCTAATGTCCAACCTAAATCTTTCCTCTTTCAGTTTAAAACCATTGCCCCTTGATCTGTCATTACAGGCCTTGGTAAAATGTCTCTCTCCAGCTTTCTTACAAGCTCCCTTTATATATTGAAAGGCCACAATAAGGTCTCCCTGGAGCATTCTCACAACTGAACAACCCCAGCTCTCTCAGCCTTTCTTCACAGGAGAGATGTTGCAGCTCCCTGATCATTTTCACAGCCCTTTGCAGCCCTGCACTAACAAGTTCCCATCTTTCTTGCACCGGGGACCCCAGATCTGGACGTAGTATTCCAGGTGGGGTCTCACCAGGGTGAAGTACAGGAGCAGGACCACCTCCCCCTCAACATGCTGATCAATTAATTGGCTTAAATACCTCACGGTCTACTCCCCAGACTGTCAACTGACACCACTTTCTACCCTTGGCAAAACCATTTAATTTCATTGTACTTCCATTTACACATCTGTAAGAATTGCATAAAACTACTTCTCATCCATGGAAGAGAATAAGGATTGCTGTAGTCAAAGATCTCTGAAATCCTTGGACGCACAGCAATCCAAAGATGTAAGGCTATGGATATGATTTTAGGTGCTTGGCTATTGTTAAAGGAGGCACCAGGAGTCAAGCACGATCCCCGATACTAGTAGTACAGTTTTAGTACTGGCGCATTGCCCTGGACCTTAAACAAGTCTGAAAAAAAAAAAACCCACAAACCAAAAAAAAATTCATCATGGACACTTAATTTCTGCTTCCTTTGGATAAAGACTACGAGGGGCAAACTCTGCTTTCATGACTTTCAGAGAAGTAACAAATTGTTCTGGATTTACAGTAACATAAATAAAACCAGATATCGGCTATATTCCTTTAAACAGTTTGTACAAATACATAGATTTAGTGCAAGAATACAATGCAAGTTTTACTATACATTAAATAGTCTTGAAATGCAATGCATCTCAAATGCACACTCCTACACATTTTAGAAAAAAACTCCCATACTGTGTTCAAACAAAATTCTGGGCTGCAAGTCAGGTCAGGGCCAAAAGCCCAAAGCAGTACTTTGTCATACTGCCACAAAACACCCACCCAGCCTCCAGGAATTTGTAGCTTACAAACATCTTGAGACAGACTGGTGCTTACAAGTTGTTAATGGATTACTCTTCCCAAATTTTTCTCCTCGCTTCCGTTTTCAGTCCTATATTAAGCAGACTTGGTTCATTTTGTATTTATGTTACAGAATTAGTAAGTATGAGGACTGGGATATGGATGTGAAAAAGATTATTTTAAAAAGAAGTAAAGCTCAATATAATGCCTGACAGCTAATAAAAAGTCAAGTTCAAGGTTTGATCTTGCAGTTCTACAGATCGGATACAACTTCACTGTAGTCACTGGACTTACATCAGCACAAGATAGTAAATGATATTTTTTTATCATTTTTATTGGAGGCGGCAAGACAGAACCAGTGGAGGACATAATTCCTTCCACAAAAGGGGGAAAAAAAACCCAACACAATCAAATCAGGAAAAAAAAAAAAATCCAACAGACTAAGAAAGTTTACTGTGAATACCACTCCTTTGCAAAATGTTCTTTAAGTTTCTTGCTAGAATAACTACTATAGCTAGGGCTTCTAAGGGAGAAATCTAGGATTTTATTTTAGGGACTACAGCTAGACTTCCCATATGCCACTTAGACAGTAGGAGGTTTATACACACTGTATAAAGTAGTCATAGGCAGATGCCTCTATTCACTCTTTAAAACTTCTGCATCCTCTTTTCTATATTTAGATGAGTGTATTTCTCTTTCTTCACATTTTTAAAATTTACTTAGTAGCCCCCAGCTGTGCATCCCTATCCAACAAGACACTTGGACACATTTTTTACAGAATACTGCCTGGTCTGCATCTGCAGAACTATAAAATATCAAGTGAGAAATCAAAGCATTCAAAGCTTCTGAATTTTCTTGTAATGGAAGTACCAGCACTTCTCTTTTAATTAAATTTAAATTGGTCTTAAATTGTAAATTCTTGGAGGTTTTCTTTTCATTGCTAACAGGCTCTAAATTACAAAAAGATAAGATTCCATGGATACCAATCCACAGTCCCAATATTTTCATTAACATGCTCATGAAATTATAGAATAACAAAATGACTGTATGTAATTAAGGAGGAGGAGACTAGGAACAATTCAATGTATCAATCAACAAATAATGGAACTTAATGTATGAAAACAAAAAATGGTAAGGTGGTTTAATGCAGTTTTTGTCAAAACCCAAAACCAAAACATTCCCTAAAAGACCTGACATTTCTGAAATATATTGGAAGCTCATTTCTTATTAATTTGATCAGAGTCACATATAGCAGGACAAATAAAAAGAGCCTTATTTTACTGAGGCTGAGACTTGCCTGTGTCTAAAGCATATTGCTATTTGCAGTGGTAAAATTCTAATAAACTAATTTACTGGGAGTGGTTTGATCAGAAAAACATTCTTTAAGTGATATATATGAATGTATTCACTCACAGAGAATGTAAGACTTCAAGTTCAGTTTGTGGCTTGATTATAGAGAATTCAGGGTTTTGGTGGTTTTTGGGTTTTGTTGTTTGTTTGGGTTTTTTCTTCGAGGAGAGAGGGGAGGAAGAAGATGTGTAGCAGCTCTGAGGAAATGGAGATGTTGGAGAACAGGGTTCTGGCCAGGCCAGAGCATAGAGATTTACGTATGTGTGTGGAGAAGGCCCAAACCCTCATGGAAAAGAAAACTGCAGTTCAATCTAAAAAGCACGAGAACAAACTGGAAACCCGCATCTGCTGTATATGATACCAGCTAGTGAGATATATTTTATCTTGTCTTCTTTTTACATTAATTAGCAATAAAAATCATTTACATTACAACCTGTATAAAATTATATTATGGAAAAATGCAGTTAATTGGCCTAATGGTTCAATTTACTGAGAACATTGCATGCATCATGTAACATAAGTTCCCTAAAGCTTCGTGATATTTAAAGGCTGCCCAAGGGATCTTGTAGAAACCTCATTCTTGGACTTTTTCACAAGCATTCAGACAGGAGCCTGAGCAGTCCCAAACTTTGATGTCAGCCCTATCCTTTGACATGACACTGGGCAAGAGACCTGCAAAGGTCTCTTGTGAGCTAAATTATTCTGTGACTGGTGGTTTACTCCTAGCAAATCATTCTTACTAAAGGACTAAAAGTATTTTTAAATTATTTTATAACTAGAATCTGACTTAATTACTGTGAAGCCATTCTAAGATTTTGTTTTAAGGTTGGTTGGTGTTTTGGGAGTTTTTTTGGGTTTTATTTTTTTCATTCACTTGTTAGGCTGGTGGCTTTAGCCATGTCTCCTGGAGAAGTGAAAATAGTATACTTAATTCTCAGAAAAACATGGTTGGAACTGAATAAGAGTTAAAAGGAAGAAGTGCCCTTTCCTGCAATTTCACTATATGATCTTACAGTAGCAAAACCTGACAAAAAATTACTTCAGAAGATCTCATACAAGCAGCAGACGTTTACTAGCATGACCATGCTCTCAAACTCAGTGATATTCTGTCCCTTCACTTTCATCTATAGAGAGTAACTGTGATTACCAGGATGTATCCCTGCTCCTATACCTGCTGCACTAAAATTGTTTTTCATTTGCTCAATTGGCTCCTACTAGATTAAAAAGTTTTGAAAATGTACAGCTAATATGCACATGGATGCAGCCAAAACAACTAATTGAATTAGGAACCTGTTTAGTTTGAATTTCATTATTAGTATAGGAAGGGGTGGGGTGGTGGGATTAGTACTCAATTTTTACATCACCTTAATAGAAGGATGTGCTAACTGCTTTTCAAATACAGAAATAGAAAATCCTTTTCTAACTAAAATACAAAGATTTTTTCCAGGGCAGGGAGTCACACGCATGCAGGATGATGCACAGTAAGCATCTGTAATTTTTTTATTTATCCTACTATTAGTCTTCCTGACAGCAGAAAAGACTTTTGTAACATCTATAATATACACTTAACTCCATATTTTTAAAATTGTCAATTTAAGGTCATCAAGACTATGTATTCATACGCAACTGATATAATTTGTATCTATACATCCACACCATAATTATAACACCCTAATAAATCAGCACAGATTGTTTTATTAATACAAATACTACTGTAACTACTCAGCCATATCTTCCACAAGGTAGTGCACCGTGTTAAAATGCCACACTGTCACATGGATCTTCAATCTTTTGTTATTCAAACTTGCCCCTTTTTCATATTAAAAATTGGTAATGAGGCTCTCCTTCTTGCTGAAGAACTGGCAGAAAGAATCCTGTTACTCCCCTAATGAAGTCCCCAGACAGAACCGACAATTTTCCAAAGAACAAAAGAAAAATGTTGCTTTCAGCTTCAGAACTGACCCTGTTGACTGAAAGCTGTGTCTTACTTTGTTGCAAATTATTGCACTGGGCAAATTACTCCACGCCAAAAAGACAAGAGAAAACGCTTAAATGGCATTCATACACACATTTCCCAGTTGTTACTGTCAGCAGTTATTTTATGGCAAAACCAGTAACATCTTAATAAAAGCATACAGCTAGAAAAACAAGATGAAATTGCCATCTCATGGCAGACCTGCCTAGGATCACTTAAAAAAAAAAAAAAAAAAAATCTAGCACAGGTGGTGCTCCCCCAAAATGGAAAGAAACCATTTTGTAGTGGTGTGGGAAAATGAAAATTGTAGACCTGGGCTTCCATAGAATATCTGTGCCTTTGACGTTGTCTCTGTTCCAGTCCTACATCAGCGGAGTTAAATTTTCTTACTCAAACTCAAAGCACTTTTGAAAAATACAAACTCTCATGAATTAATTCTCAGGAAGTATGTAGATACTATAAATGATAAGTCTTTCTGGTTTCATATTTTGTTCTTCAAGTTCACTATCTTTTCATTCTTCCTTTCCTTAGCATTAGTCATAGCACAGTGCTACCTCTGCTACCTTTCCTACCTTTAATATTGCTATTTTTTCTTTCTCTGAGGAATGCAATAATATGACCTCCCAGCTTTCAAATCTCAGTTCTCCTACCCCATTTAATACCTTTATTTTTGTTAGTTGTTGCTACTTTACCTCTTAAGCTGTGTCCTGTTTCCACCCTTTCCTTCTCACTTGAAGAATCTGCTAACACGTTGTCTCAGTGTTATGCTCATCTATTTTCATACTATATTTTTTCCAACTTTTAGCACATTAAATACTTCAACAACCAGAGCACAGAAAAAGTATGTTAGCCAAAAAGAGCTTATTAAATGCAACTGGTTGGCATGAATTAAACATGGTCTTGAATACAGAAGACATCCAAACCAAACATAACTAGTTGCTTTACTTTGAGTTAAATCTGTTTAACTATAAGACTCAGGCTCACCTTTAACCATCTCTTTGTGTCAAATTTACTTGGTCATCTCTTTTTCCCCACACACAGACATTGTGCAAGCAGGGTCAGATATGATTTAGGAGCAAAAAATTATTTTGGTTAATAGCTACAGAAGACAGCTTGGGTTTACATGCTACAAGGCTAAGTACCAGCATGATCCCCTTGCCTGATGCTGGCACCCAATGAGTCCCTTCTGGTAAGGCAGTCATCAGTCAAGGGTGGCTGTGTCAGCCACTGCACATTTTCATGCCAATATACTTCCCTTGAATCCTAGATTTACTATAATAATCTCAAAATTCCTCTTTTCCAATATTTATTTTCTTACATTGCAAAGCTTTTTCTTATTGACAACCTCACAGCTCAAGAACATTTTGGTTTTTTTTTTCCAGTAAAACTAAGCTGTGCTTTACAAACCTGGCTTTGAGTGAAACAGCCAAATGCCTGGGACATGGGTCACAACTCAAGCTTGGCATTACTTCAAATTACAGTTTACTTGTGTCATGAAAACTATTCAACATATTTTCTTGTATTTATTATTAGAAAGCTAGACAGTTTATATTTTCTCTACGTATTGAATTCCTATTTTCAAGTGTCCACTCCAAATAGGTTTTCTTCTCGTTCCATTTGTTTCATTAAAATCAATTTGAAATCAGGATTTTATATTGCAAGACCAAGCCAATCTCATAATATTGCCACAGCATAATAACAAACTGTTGAAAGTTTCTATTGCAATTCCTTCCTTAGTAATTAGTAACTAGTGTTTTGCATTATAGCATTATTTAAATTCGATCGCTTGACAGACTTGTTGCATTATTAAACCTTTTGCTCTTGGGGCCTCTACTTCAATTTCTGGTTGTGCTGGTAGAATCTGCATAATGCTCTCCAATGTCAAGTGGCAATTTTCTGAAGTTCATTCTTACTGGTAGGTACCAGTACACCCTCACTGATAGCAAGTTCATTTGCTTCCAGGAAAGAAGAAAATTATAAGGGTCAAATTCCCTCTGGCCTTCATTACAGGAACAGATAGGAGGTTTCAAGTTGGTAACTTTCACTATTTAAACATATTTAACTTTAGCAATAGAAGGCAAACAATTTGAAAAGCATGATGATTATTTGTGTCCCTGTTGCACATGTTGCCTAGAATTGGGTTTTCAAAGGGGAATGGAAGAGTACTTTAGAGAGCTGCTATTATTCATCTCTAGTGAAGCAGCTGAAAATAAAATACTGAGTCAATCAGCAGTAAGATCCCCGATGCAATGTTAATAGAGGACTTTCAGGCCTACAGACAAGCAACAGGAGGCAAATCCTGCCTTCATACAAAGTAAACCCAGTGTCTGCTGAACCCAGCGAGAGCACAAGGCTTTTGCTTAAGAAAAAGAATAACTTATGTACTGGCATTTATAATGTATAATACATTACATATTTACACATACATCAGACTAATTTTATACAAAGCACACATGCATTCTTATACCAACACTCTTCTAAAAGAAACACTAATTATTTGCAGGGACTAGTCACAGCAACTGCATGAGCCCAGATGTGTCAGAGACGACGTGATGGTTGGGAATGACAATGAACCCCCTGTTGCGATAATGATCCATCTTATCATTTTAGGGATAGGAAGGGACAGAGAATACATGCAGTTTCATTAAATACAGGAAGTCATTTAAGATCAGAAAAATTGTTCCTCCTAGAGTAGTTTCCTTTAAAATATCTTTATGGCTGGGAAGCAAGCTGCAAATCCTACCTCGTTTTATAAGATGGAAGCCAGCAAGATTAAATAATTATTTTATACAATGACTCATTATTCACTACTGCTTTCATCAGAAAAATAAAAAAGGCTTAAATTGTACTTAATAATTTTACCTTTGTCTGTTACTGGAGTAATCTAGGTACAAGAAGAGTACTGGTTCCATTGCAAATCTAGAGACAAATTCCTAAACATGTGCATTTTAAGAGCATTCCTCAAGTTGTGACTGCACATGGATAGGTATACAGATGAACAAAAGAAGGAGATACTATGGGTGAAAGAAAAGAAAAGTGATTGCTTTGGTCATTCAATCACAAACTTTGAAGCTGAAGCTTTCTGTCAAAATAAACATGCAATTTTCAGCTTTTATGGTAAACATCTATGATCAACCTTGAGGTATCTCTAGGTATCTTCTCTCAGCACCCCAGGCTACATGCACTTTCCCCCAGTTCAGTTCCACCTTTTATTACTTAAGGATATTTCTACTCTTGAGAAATTTGTGTGCATTTTTTCAAAATGTGAAATCTGCTTGCAGTTTTTTCCAAAGGTGATATATTACAGCATATTTTTATAATATCAAATCTTCCTTTTGCTTATCCCTGACTACTCATGCTACTCCCCTCTCTCCCCCAGGCATTCCTCTGGATATTTGAGACTTTACTACATCAGCAGACCAGGAACAGTAACACAGAAAACCAGGAGATTTGGTAGAGATAATACCTAACCTAGTCTCTTCCGTGGCTCATTAAGAAATAAGCACCAACTCCAAAATGAAGACCTGTATTGTTACACTATTATAGAAGATAAAGACGCATTTGGATATGCAGCATGGAATACCACTGGATTTCAGATTCAACAGGGAATGATTTAGACAGTTGCTGGTAACACAAGATTTGTTGCCCATTCAGGTGCAGCAAACATTGCAGTAACTGCACCACCAAACTTATTTAGCAGGCCAAAGAAATGAAACTGGTATAAGCACTGAGACCCACTCACCATCAGGAGGTTGATGTCTCTTGCAATATCTGTCAGGACAGTGGGAATAGCACTACTGCCTATATTGTCCATCTTTTACAGACAGGGAAACTATTTCAGTTTCCAAATCCGTGATAGTTCAACATTTTCCTAGGCAGTAAATCAACTTTTAAAAAATGTAAATAAAGTCAAAATAAATGAAGAACCACCAACAAATGAAATGTCCAGCACAAACATAAGCCACAATGCAGAAAAAACTTGTTATTCAAATTCTGATTTCAGGAAAGATACTTTTTCTTGAATATGGGGGTAACCAGATCTGAAATGCTAGGATTTGCCCCTAATGTGATTTTAACCATGTGTGTTTTACTTTGAAAGAAACTCATGATGATATTTCCAATCTCTCTCTTGTTCTCAAACTAGTCATATCCTCCCATGTGCCATTTTCAGGAGACTCAGTTTGAATTACACCAATTGGACATAGGCAAGATGAGAAAACACGTAAAGAAAAAGGTAGATGAAGCAGTTTTAATGACTAGTGGTGGGGAAAAAGTGTATTTGGAGTTATGCAACTTGTAACAATTTTGTGAATTTACCATTCCTACAGTTTGTACATTGCTGTTACAGCAGGGAGAATAATCGGTTAGAAGACTCACCTACCCCTAGGGAAAGTAATGCTTAAATGATGTGTAGGCTTTTAAAAACTTTAATGCTATAATGTAACACAATTGCAAAATAAGCTATACCAGTGAGGAAATTATTAGCTATGTCTTTCAAGATCCCAGATTAGAAGCTCCAATATTCTCCCTGGTCCAGGCAAGGGTGTGACATTCATGCAGCATAGGAAGAGGAAGGCTTGTAAGGGGAAAACACAGAAAATACCCAGAGAACTTCAGACTTCAGAGATATGAGACTATTCTCTGTGGGTTATATCACAGACAGTTGTTATTCAAAAGCCATAAAGGAAAATATTCCCTCATCTGAAACCTTCTGCAGAATTTAAAAGAAAACCAGTTTTCTTAAACAAATCAAAGAAAACAGAAAACCAAGATGCATTTCCAAAAGAAAACAAAGAAACCAGGGAAAAGCTTCATCATTGACACTGTTCCCTGTCAAGCTATAGATGTGAAGTAGACGGTTTCTTGCTGGGATATGTGCCTCAGAGGAATTAGACCATATCTAGATCTTACAGAGTGGTGCATCACTGTTTCCTGCACAATGTCATGGTAAATTTGAAGAGTGAGAAGCTTCACTAAAACTTTGTAATACTAATTGTGCTGCTGATTCTGTCCTCTGGAGTAAAATAACCAGATTTTCTGTTACTGAAAGGGAGGATCTCTCTATCTGAAGGTCCTGTGCTGCAATAGTAATTAGCAGTTTATCATTCTGCTCCATAATTTATACAGGACATTTTCTTTAAAAATGCCAGTGACTGATTTTATAGATAAAACACACTGTGGGTTGAAAGATAGGAAGAAAGGAATAAATACTAGCAGAAGGAAGTGAAAAAACTAAAGCACAAGAATAAATAGTCATTAATAAACACACACTGGCAATGAAAAGCAGGGGGTCTGAATGAAGTTCGAAGACAGCTTTTCTGTAAGTGATGGAAGTAAGAAACACAACTAGTTTCAAAACAGCTTGACACTTTATTAATGGTGTTGTGTGATTTGTTTGGCTGCACCACTGGAGACCATAAACTTATGACTTGGGTGTCCACTTCTATAATATATTTATCCTAAATAAATATTTCAGTGGAAAAATAACCTTTCCCTTTTATGCAATGAGGCATGTTTCTTATTTGATTGAGCATTGTTAGAAACTGATAAACATACTGTTACTTGCTAAACAA
>JAVJGJ010000003.1:22759150-22803250 GCA_035590215.1 Microhierax caerulescens
ATTTATCCTAGGCTTTTGTTCGGGAGTGGGGGGGTGGGGGGTAAGGAAAACAGACGGACAGACAAAAAGAAGCAGCTCAACAAAAAACCCACCTCCACTCTTGCAGTGTTATCTTGCTGAAACCTTGCAGCAAATTATAAAAACACAGCAGCTGTCATTTACCAGATTCTCCAGTACTCTTCTAAAGCCAGATAAGATGAATACAGAAATCTCTAAGGACAGTATATAAACTGCAGTATAAATGGGAAAATGTGAAACAGAATTCATTAAAATACATCAGTAGCTCTACTACCAGCTTAGAATGGATTGATTCAGGAGAAAATCCTGTGCAGAACTTACTGAACTGCTGCTGGCAGGCAGCAGAGGCTCAACATGTGCAAAAGCGATAACTGGTGAGACTGCAGAAGGCCTCTTGGTGATTTAAATGCATAGGCTGCAGACAATTCAAACTGATTTTCCACAACGATTTTTAGTGTTTTATTTCATTACTTTCTGCAGCAAATGTCTGGGAACAGAAGGGTAGCTACATTAAAAAAAAAAAAGCATCAGTACCTTTGCTGCCTGCCCAAAAATTTGACTAAGCCAACTCGTAACTTAAGTTGTGTCCTTGCAAAAAAAGAAAAAAAAAAATCCTACCATCATGACATTCTTTGCCGAGGTTGCTGGTGGTAAAAGAGACCCTCAGATCAGGAAGGCATAAATAAAAATGCTGAGGATCTATTTATCTTTGCATACCTCCCAGTCTTTATATTCTCAAGGCATACTGAGACAAAATGAAATCATGAGTTATTCAACTAAAAAACGTTCACTTAACTAATGGTAAACTAAATTAACCTGAAGTCCTGAATCATTCTCCCATGCCTTCAAAACCTTTGCACAACAAGAATGGACTCTGATATTTTTCCTTGACCTATAAAAACCAATAAGAGTGTGAATTTAGATACAGAGGTACTTGCAAAACTTATTTGATATTCTATTTTATCCTCACCATCTCAACATGTTAAGGTATCCTAGAAAAATTACTTGGGAGGGGTGGGGGTAGCTCTGGGTTGTTTAAATTGTATCCAGCCTATCTGGATTTGCTGATTTTAAAGTCTTGCCAATAAACAAACAGATAAATAAATCATATCCACAGCTGATCCAAATGGCCACATCGTCAAAAGTCCTTAGGGAGGAGCAGAAGAACAACAGATGTTTTGCAAATAAAACTCTGTTAGCATAGATGTATCAACAGAGCTTTCTAATGAAGACTATGAGCTTAAATTATACTGCATCCTACAAAAGATGGTTTTTGAATAAAGCAAAAATAGATTCAAATATCATCTAAGGTAGTTTATCCAGGTACCCACCGATCGAGCCCCACCACCATTACTAAAACCAGTGTTGCAAGGTTAGATGTGCTGCTATGGCCAGTTCCAGGTAGTGTGCAACAGCAAATTCTAAATGCACTCCTAAAAAAATAATCTAAAATAATCCTAAACCAATGAACTTTCTAATCGCCAAATAAAATGGGCAAGCTCAGTGTTGATTTCCTAGCTATAAGGTTTCTTCTAGCATTTGTAACACAACCGAGCTACCCCAAACAATGTTCTTTATTTGGTATGGCACTTCCTTAGTATTTGTATATTTCCTTGCGTACAGCTTATTCCTCATCAGGCAAAACCAAACACTTCACAATTTGCCACTGCAAGCAATGTTACTGAATCTTTTTAACTGAAGAACATTAAAGTTCTCTGACAAAATCCAGACCAATTTCCAACCAACTAGAAATTATACTATATTTTGAACAAAAATCCATTACTGTTCCTTTCCTTAGCCGTGCTTGTTTGGCTTGCCTTATTTTTTGCTGGTTATTCTTTACATTTTATTTGCTTAGATTCTTCCACTAATTAGCTTAAGATATTTTCATCCATCATGGACTCATTTACAGCTGTGTCACAAGATCAGTTCTCCCATGGAAGAGTAGATATTTTTGTAAATTAGACACGCAAATGTGCATGGCCTATTTAATAGTTTTGAATTCTGCATGCAGAGAAGTAACGCACGCAGGCAGCCAACTAAAACCATTAATATTGCGTTCAGCTTTTTGGTGTTTTTCTTGCAACAGAAGCACAAAATATGATAAAGGACCAAAATGAACAGAGCTATACTTTAGCTAATTATGGTTAGAAAAAAAATACAAATTCATAACTGCCATTTGCACAGCTTTAACTTTGAATTATGGGAGGGGTAGTAACACACCAGCATGACTTAGGCATATACCAACACACCAAGTTGTCAGTCCCTTCTCGGAAATTCTTCCGGAGATAATACTGCTGGGAATTACACTAATTAGTCACCAATCAACATTACCAGCTCTGTAACCCTGTTCCCAGAAACAGCATCTTTCTGTAGTCATATTTCCAGGAACAATATGTGTTATGTTTATAGAGGCAGGCAAAAAATGTAATAGGTGCTTAAATACGTGAGGCCAAAAAGACCCGGGCTCATAGACTTCCATAAGGCCTATTCTCTCAAACCCATAATTATGAGTATTTTTTAGTCATACAAAACATTACTATTGATTTAACTGATACAATTTTAATCGAACTTGGCTCTTCTGCAGCATAAAATGCACACCATTTTTTGTGTTGTGTAGCGTACAAGACCAAGAAAACGGTGACTGATCTGTTTGATATATCGGGGGAAAAAACAATCTGTGTTGAATCCTTTACCAACACGAACAGATACCTTCCTTAGTTTCCTTAACTGCTTTATAGGATTTGGACCCAAACAGCATCATTTCAAAGGTAAACAGGAAGGCATTGGGATAGGCAGTTAAACAGGTTACAGACATTGATTTCATAGGGAGTTAAGTCTGTAACTTGGTTAGGTGTCTTATGAAAATCCAAACCACTGCACAGTTAGATGCTCAGGCAACAGTGAATCTTTTTCTATCTTTTCAATCATTAAAGCTATTGCATAAATTCTCAATCATTTTATCATTTCAATGGAATTCCAAATCCCTGCACAAACTTAGATGTTACTTCCCAGTCACCATACAAACATATTTTCTTAACCAGATTTCTGCAGCTGGTATTTTCTGCCTTGTATATTCCAGGTTCAAGGAGTGATCTGATAGAACAGTGTTTAAATAATGATAAATTTAGTTTGACCACTAAAGATTAAGGTGAAAGTCACTGTACTGTAGCGTATTCATGGTCACTTAAAATCAGCTGAGGCATTCAAATTAGCACTTTCGTTGGAATACTACACAGACGCTAATGTAAAATGAATCCCTTACAAGTTTATATGGATTTCCTCAAATAGATACTGTAATAGATTTCCTTTTTTAAAGCAGTTCTAATTGCAACTTTGGGAAGAAGAACATTCCATGAAATAGATAGCTACACTGAAACTATTAATCAGAATTACAGTGTTAACTATCTCATCAGGCAGATGGGGGAGGGGTTGGTTTATGAGCAGTCAGCAAAGTTAAAAAGGAATTCATACAATTGTACATTTTATCATCCATTCAAAGAGAGAAAAAAAAAAATGTTTGTTCTATTTTTTTTAACACATAGTGAAATACTTCCAACAAAGTTGAACCAAGTTCTGTTGTAGTCTCATCACTAATATACTTACATTTTTGTATAAATATGAAATTTTGCTTCATCCAGGATTTCTTACAGAGGGAATCAACAATAAAGATAATTATGAACTATAAAATTGCTAATTGACTCAAATTATGCACACTGGCTTTGTAATTTGGATAAGTGATGAGTGAAAAAGGGTACCTCAAAATCTTTACTTGATTCCAAGTATAGGTTGTACCAGGGATAACTTCAGTAACTGCGCCAGAGGAGTGCTGAAGAAATTACTTGGAAGGAAGCCTGCAGAATGCATGTGCTAATTTTCATGAAGGCAAAGAGAATTTACTCACTTGAATCTTGGCTTTAGTTTAAGGCTTATTGGAGGATCAAAATATTTTGGGTTATGTCCCTGGCTGATGTTCAGAAGTATCCTTTCCATATCAACGCTTTCCTTACTGACCACAATCCAACAAAACCAACAGCAACAAAAAGAAAGGGGAAGCAATCAAAGCTATCATGACTTTATTTCTTAACCTAGTAAAAGAATGGGGAGAATATTTGATTGAACTTCTGTTGGTTTTATTAGCAGCGACTCTGAAGAGGCCAAAATGTTTGGCATTTGCTAGGCAATAAAATACTGCCAAAATAATATATCTAGAAGCTCTATCGAATGTTAGAGTTAATGGAATATGTGCTCAATGCTCTTTTTTTCCCCCCATTCTTTCCCTTTGTGCTTTTTAGACAGAAAGAGAGGACCAACACAGTTTAAAGATTACTGGCTTTGCAGACCATAAAAAGAAAGTTTCTTTGTTTGATGCCAACTGGTAGATAGCAGTGACAGCTTACTTTCCAAAATTTTATTCCTGCCTCTTCTTGCAGACCTCTAAAGAGGAACACATACCTCTGTCATCTCCCTTTCCTCATTTGCCGAGAGCAAAGTGACAACACACACACAAAAAAAAAAAACAAAACAAAAAAACCCACACACACCCACCACCTCCCCCCAACAGACCAAATCTTTTGTCAAAGAATTTACAGCCCTCATGCAGCAGCAAACTTCATAATGTTGTTACCTTTACAAATGCTCTCAAGTGACTGCCAATCAAAGGAACATAAACATGGCTTTAAGTCAACCTGTTAGCTATTTTGTGATAGAAGATGTGAAATACTGAAAATGATAAACTGATTGAAGACTGTGAGTGTCTGTTCTTGTGGTTATTTTATTTTTCTCTTTTGGGATGATCTTTCTGTTTTCCTAATTCAATGGCTTCCATGCTCTGTGAGGAAATATAATGTGAGGAAAAATATGTATGCTGTTTTTCTGATCCATTAAAATGAAATTTTATTATTTATTGAAATTATTCTTTAAAATGTGAAGTAATATAGGTATCAACCTCTGTCAAAATTTTCTAATAAATACTGTAAATGTAAAAGGAAACGTATTCATGTCAATTCTATTATCTATGCAAGATGGCTCAAGAACGTATGTATTCAGATGTGACATATACAGCATTAGAAACTAATACAGCCTGCAGATCTGATTATAGATATGAAGCCTCTCAAGATGCTTAAACTGACTTTAAGCAATGTTGGATTATGTGTCTACACTTTTATTTCCAGAGCTGAAGGAGAATGAACGCAGCATTTTCTTCAGTAGTGCTTTCCATGAGAATGATATTTCACATTTACAGCTTGAGCTCCATTAAAACACTAATGACAAATTGTTATTAGATATGAAGTAGGGGGATACATCTGTCAGGCTGAAGGACGATAACAACCTTCCGGATGACTAGAGCTGGACCTGCATCAGTATCTGGTGTAAAGCCAGGAACAACAATTCAGACAAGCCCAGGAGGAGAGGTTTCTTCTTGAAACTTCCCTGCATACAATCAGCAAGATCAGAACGAGACGTACGCTCAGTGATCGGATAATCCCTGCCATTGTTTGAGTGAAGCTGTTTGGCGTTGACCTGTACCTGTCGTCTATGCCTCCACTGGTTAATGGAAAGTCTTATGTACAGTGTCCAGAACACAGCATCACCTTAATAAATGCTTTTTTTATAACTAATATTTTGTTTAATTGGACTAATCTTCTACTAGAAATTTGAGCGTATTTTTATGTTAGCCAGACCATTTCAAAAATTGCTCTCATTACAATATATTTCCATGCTTTTCTCCAAGGGAATTAAAATACGGTAATTCATGTTAGGATTCTCAAATGACAATGACAACAAAATAAGATTAATAACTGCTGCAAACTACTTGCCAAAGAAAGTCATCCAGCTAATGCTACAGAGGATGCTTCTGCCAGCCCATTGAAGAAAGAAGCACAATTCAGAGATCGTTTCATGTACTCTGTGTAAGTATATTTAGCAAAGATCCTGGGCCAGAAACAGAGATGGCAAATGAAGGTGTAAATTGTAGACTGGTAAACGGGAGAAAGGCAGAGTAAATTGGCATAAGGGAGGGGGTGGGGTGCAATTTAAAACCTTTAGTTCTGTAAATGGCTACGACATGGAACAGTACACCAGTGATGACCCTCTGGCTTGGTGTAAAGGAAAATATTAAGCTAGTACTAGAATCTCTCTAGTTGGAAAATGACATATTTCCATGATTTCTAAAGTGAACATTTACAGATTTATGAAATTTCTTACCAGAGACTTGTATGTCTCAACAACCACACAATTTGTAAGATCAAAATTACAAATACGCAAACTGCTCAGCAAAACACAAATATAAAGGGTATGGGCAAAAGGAACAAAATTAAGTGGCTAAACCTGAACTAATAGCATTATAAAATATACAGCACTTTTTTTTTCAGCACAGACTTAGCTTTTAAGGAAACAGACATGTCACTTTGACAATGTAACTATGCACATTTTAACCAAAATTTAATTAAGAAAACCCCAAAACTATTCAGTGAGTAATAATGGGAAAGTATTACATTTATTTCATCACTCATACAATGGAACCGATGTGCCTACAATTGGGCTATTCACACATAAATTGTATTTAATGGCTTCCTGTTAATATGCTCTAGTTATATAATGAAACCCCAGCAATCTTAAAGCTCAAGCATCCTTGTTCCTCTGCTGCCATCAAACTGAGCAGTAATTGAGTCACTCAGGGAAGTACATTTGACCTTGAGGCTTTAAATTTTGATTATCCCACCACATCACAAAAATAGATATAAAGTCCTCTGTAATTTAATTTTTCTTAAAAGGTGGGAGGCAGTAATAGATCTTGCATTTTAATAGTTTAGAACTAGTACCATTTCCATAAGAATCAAACAGAAAATTGTGGCTCATTTCAATAAAAACTACATCTGGTGATTTTTTGCAATGGTCTTTCGGCACAAAATGAATTTTCTGAAGACAAGAGACAATATATCATCAGTAAATTCATAAATTTTCATTCAGGAAACTAGAAAAATTGACGAAGCAAAGCCTTAGCTCTCACAGATTGAATTTTTTAATTGTGTGTTTCACCAACCATAAGCCATTTAACTAATAAGTAATTCAGAAATCTGTCAGAGTAGAATTTGTAACTATATTGTATTACAGGAAAAATATGAGTTAAGAGGAACATGCACGACATGCAGTATGCAGGTTTACTGTTACACACCTTATCCCTACACTATTTCAAAAAAAGGCTGGTCCAGCGTACATGATACTTCCAAGTGATTTTCAAAGATTTGCACTTTGTAGTGACGATAGTAGAATATGAACTAAGTAGTGCAATACATTTTTGGTTTCACTCTATCAACTGGTATTTTAGATGTTACGTGAAAACAATCCTTTTATTGGCTAAATGCGATTCTGTCCAACAAAAAAGCTTCTTCTAAGCCAAATCTATTACAAAAAAGAAAACCCCCTGCCAAGCCCCATTCCATCTCCTGCCTCCCTCCATGTAGAAAAAAAAACAACAAAACCAAATGCTTCTGCATCCTCTAGTAGCCTGAGCAGCCTCTATAGCTGAAAACTGTCCTAGTGTCTCATCCCAGCACTGTGATAGCTTGAATCAGGAAAACTCCAACTCCACTAAATACATCAGGCATCTTACAGGTAGTATTGCTCTCCTTCCACTCAAGGAGAAAAAACTCTAGCTCAATATAGATGTGGCTGATGGTGAGCAAAGCATTAATTAGCAAGGCAGAGACACTGAATTTCAGTAAATCTTAAGTGGTGTGTTTGATTCTTAAATAGCGAACTTGCCTTGCTAGTTCTTGAGTTCATACTTGAGTATATCATAAGGGCCTTTTCATGTAATTTAAGATTCAATCAAGCAGCAGTATCTTACTACAGTGTTCCTCAACATGTTAGCTAACTCCCTTTTCTTCAAAGTCTCACTAGTATACATAACTAAGAGCATTATGCATTCAGAAGGAAATAAACTGAGTTTATTTTGGTATAACTCCATACAGAATTTGATACAATTCATGCCAGTAGTGATGGTTTCTAATCTCAGTTTCTTTTAGAAGAATGACTTTCCAGAAAAATTCAACAAATCCATTGTCTGTATTTCAGTAAAGTTATATCTACCCACCTCATTTAATTAAACATTCACATTCACTTTATCCAAGTTTGCTTATGATACTGTGTATTTGCCAATTTACGTCCAACATCATTCTTATGCATTATACAGTAAATTTTAAAATAACTAATCATACTTAAAGCTTAATGGCTTTGATCTGAATTTTCTAATATAAACATGTCAAAAATAAAAGTTTACCTTATTGATTCAAGTAATGGTCAAAACTATGTCACATGGGAAAACCAACAAGTTTGTAACATGCTGCACCATCTACTGACCAAAAGATACTACAACAGATCTCAGAAAAATACTACACAAGTCCAAGAACATATTTAAAAACCAAAATATATGTATACATGATAGACTGGTTTCTCTAAGCCACAAGGCTCAAGACCCTAATAGTTTGGACTTCATTGCAGTGACACTGTAGACAATATATGTTGGTATGGCAATAAGGATAGCGTTTGTTGGGTTTTGTTTGTTTGTTTTGTTGTTTTTAAAAAAAAAAAAATATTTGACTGAATTTCACAATGGATAATGCCCATAATACCTTTTTTTTTAATTATTCATTGGATCTTTAAGGTATAGCTGTCACACAACTCAAACTTTCCAGCCAGAACAGCTAAATGTCACCTTTCTACTGTATATAGGTCACACATTCTAACAATGTTGAGATTTTCTTGGTGACACTAAAACTATCAAAAATGGCTGCAGGATGTTCCCTGCTTATTTACATATTTTAACAAGAGCCAAGGAAAAAAAGAAAAGGACAATTTATCCATGGGGCCTGGAGATCCTCTTGTTTTACTAAAGATTATAGTATTATTCATTATAATTGCCTTGCTTTTTTTTTTTTTTTTTTTTTTTTTTAAAAAAACGGGGAAAAGTATGTCAATACACTTTTCTCACTGGGAAGGAAGATAAATACTGCAAGCCCGAGCTGTCTATAATATGTTGTAACTACAGATGATTTTTTTTTTTTGTCCAAATGATTGCTGAAAAGATGCAGTACGATGAATGAAAAAGGTACTATTCCCTATTTATAGGATACCAGCAGAATTACGACACAAAGACTGCACTTATTTCTAGCTATGTGTATACAAGGAAGAGAATAGCAAATTGTAAGTCAAGAAGACAACCACAAAAGTAGTAATTATGAAGATAGAAAGAATAACATATGAAGAAAGAGTATAAGAAACAATATGCATATCTTGACTAAATAATTACTAAATGTCTTCATCACTGCATGGATGTATTTTAAGAACGTAAACACGGGCGAATTGCAAGAGGGATTTACTAGCATTAATATATTGAAGTAAAGCAGAAAAAAGTTTAACTGTAAGAGTTTATATTTTTCATTTGTAAGCCATCCCAGGCCCTTTAAATTCTATGTCTTGCTGGTCACTCTCCATAAAGATTATCAAATACCATAATCGGGTGTATTTCTGTCTTTTAAAACACTAGTTTGCAGTACCACAAGTGGAATATTATGACTCTAGGTTTCTTATGTATTTTAATTGAAATTTCAGGGGAAAAAACACTTAATTGTAGACAGTGTCTTCAATAGAAAAATGAAGGCAAAAGAGGAGAATAATAGTATAAATTATTGAAACAAAGTAGTATGAAGGATCTTGACTTGTAACTTTCTGACCCAATCCCAAATTCATAACACATCCCTCAGTAAAGTGAAAAGGAAAAGCTTTTTAAGCACTTGACAAGGGCATACACCCTTTCTAGAGTTGATTGAAATCTTTGTGTATATGGCTGCGCACAGCACTACAGAAATGGTTAACAAGGCTAAGCAAAACAAACCATGTACCAACACAATCATCAGCTAACGTTTAAATGGTTTGTTTAATAGTTAAATGAGATAAATTCATTGATTCCGTGAAACTGAGACATTACCAAGAACTGGACAGTTGTAATCAAATGCATTTTTCCTCTCTGAATGGTAGTGATAAAATCCTGTTCTTTATAGTTGGAAAAAGTGACAAGAGACCAACACTTAAGTGACAAAGACATAAACGAAGAATTTACAGACAGGCTGTTCTGGATAGCAAAACTATCACACTAAAAGAGTCAACTAAAATTCAAACAAGAAAGTGCCATCAGTAGCTAAACAAAGTCAGTCATGACAGAACTTCCTAATTCAGCTAAAAATTTGTATCAGCCTGCAAAACCAAACCAATAAGCATAAGGAGTTGAGCAGGGATTAGTCTTGTGTCGTTCAGAGGTATAGAACATACAATCCGTATGGTTACCTAACCTGAGAGTTCATGGCACTCAAAAGCTTCTGAAAGAGTTTAAACAAGGCTCCAACTTAAGCATATTACTCTTCTTTCCTCTTGGTCCTCTCTTTAAGGAGCTCTCATGTAGCCTAACTACCCTAGCTAAAGTTCCTTTTCTTCTAAGCCTGTTGAAAAACTTTACAGGATTTTATAAATGTCAGTGAAGCCTAGCCTACATCATCAGCATGAACAGTGAAATTGTTCTATCAAATTATGATGAAAAAAAAATCAAATCTGATGTCTTGCAGGACAGGGTTTATAGTTCCGCTAGTTAAGTGAACATTAAGCAGAAAAAGCGTAAGGAACAACTTTTGTCCTTTGAGAAGTTCATTGGAGTAGCACTAAATGAAATTAGTACCAAAACTAAAACCAAAGAAGCCCTCACTGATCTGAGTAACAGCTCCTGCTTATTGACCATCCCACAAAATCTAGTTATCCCTAAATTAGTATAATGGTCCTGTTTCTCCTCAAAGCTGATACAGCACTGAAGAAATCTTAAAGGTGTCAGTGTTCATGTTAAGTTTGCTTGGAAAAATAAAATAAAACGCATTATCTCAGCTGTATGAGTGAAATCTTGATCTGGCATAAAATTATGACAAGGGTTGTAAACTTTTTTCAGTTGCCAATTGAGAAAAAAGACAGTGTCTAGCACCTCATTGAATCCACATCCTTTGAGAACTTGGGGAAGATAGGTAAACTCTGTAAACATTAAGCGTTCAGTAAACCTAATTGTTTTCAAGGAAGGGAAGAACAGAAAAATCATTGAACTTTACACTGCTTCACTTCGTTGATTTTCAAGTAATCAGAATTACAAAACTACCTATGAGCATTTGAAATATGACATGGATCAAGGTTATTTCAATTCATAAGTCAGTCAAATCCTGCAGATGAAAAGGAAAGTAGTAATTTCAAACTTTGACTTCAGAAATGCTTTTCACACAGTCACACTTTACATTTTCATAAGCTAGAAAAAGAAATACTGTATAGGTCTCAGAGAAGGAAGCAACAAGACGTAATTCTAGGCCATGTCATACATTGTTACACTTCCAGCAAGAATAACCACCAGTACAAATACAAGATACTGAACATTGTGGATCCATTCTTTTAAAAACAACCCAAAAACTTAAAACTGCAATGGATAATTTGACCATCCCTTAGCTGTATCAGCCAAGACCGACATTGTAATGGATTATATTCATAATATTTTGTATGGAAAACAAGGTAAGCTTTCCATCCCATTAATTAGTGGTAAGGCCTGCAATACAGCATACACAACCCAATTTTGAGTACTCCACGAAAGGTGCAGGTTAATTGAAGCACAAGTCTGAAAAACACCAGCTAAACCAACAAATTCCAGGAAACTATTTGTGATTAAGATTGTATCTGACCAAGAGGACTCAGAGCAATGACATTTAAATATGCAAAAAATGGCTGCAAAGATGAAGGAAACAGAATATTCCCCATACATCACCTGCACATGAGGCAAATAACAGTGGGATTAAATTGCTGAGATAGAAATTTTGGTATTCAAAATCATGGAATCATAGAGTGACTTAGATTTGTATATTCTCCTGAAAATCATCTGGTCTAAACTCCACAAAACAGGGCTGACTTCAAGTTTTGTCTTTAAACTTATACTTCAGGAAAGAAAATCTGTTTTGCTGTATGGCTATAAGAATAGACTGCTTCCAGCTATCGGTATCTCTATTATTTGAAATCAAGAACAGATTACATGAGAAGAGTCTAAGAATTTTTGCTATGTTTGGGAAAAGGAATGAACCCCTTGAGGTCCTATTCTACCGTTTGCAACCTTGATTCTTCAGCCCTTTCATATCTAGCACACACATGAAGAAAAACATTTGCTTCAATATTTAAAGATTCTGCAAAGCAGCTTTTTGCAACATTTAGTGAGAAAGTACAGGTAGGGAGACTCATACATCACTGACACCGGGCATGAAAAACAAACTCCATTATTTGCCAAACATCAGCTTATGAAATATCATTTAGTTCTCTTCAAAAACCAAATTAATAAGCATGATTGTAGGAATATTCATGAATATGCATTACTATACAAACATTTTGCACAACAGCTGTGAGTTGTTTACTAATTCCTGGTTTAAATCATAATGACATTATTTTGAGGTACTGAATATTGCTGTAACTATGATTATAAGTGAGGATTAATCAAGTAGCCAATGGAGTAAACAACTGCATTATCACGACTGGTATCACAGGATCTTGAAAGCCACAAAAAAAATCATTAAAATTAGAATATATATTTCTATAGAGGCAGAAATTCTTTTTCTTTGGAGGGGAAAGAACAGGTGGAAACGGAAAAGGTTGTCAAATGTCTCAAGGAATATTTTTTTCCAGACACATTTCAATGCAAGCTCTGAGAACAGAAGAAAGAAATTTACAGCAGGAAGAAAAGTTAGGAACATGAAAAATGAAGGACTTGGGTTTTCACCGTACCGAGACCTTCCACTTAAAAAGAAAAGAAATTATACATTTCATGCAAGGCAATGTTCACCTCTAAATTGCACAGTTGTCAGGTCAAATCTATTCTTGTTTTCATTTTGTTGATCCCTGTACTAGAACATGACTGCTCTTCTAAATGAGGAGATCCAGTACTAGAATTTGTGCGTACATTTCCACAAAAACAAAACTTTGCCTCTGATGAATTATAAGCAGAGCTTGAGTTTCACATGGTTTTAAAATTCTCTTTAAGATTTGTCTTCCCTGTTTTTTCCTTTAGTGCTCACTTGCATTTGAACATTAAGGAGATTTTGTAAAGGAACTGCATTTGTATCAATGACCCTGTTTGGTGATCCTTGAACTTTGCATCTTTCTATTTGATCGTTCCAGGACAAATGAAACCTCACTAACTGCTACAGGATAGCTCCTGTGATGAGACAGTGACTACTACACTGTAATGCCAGAATGCATCCATACCCTGGTGCAGGAAGATTCAACCTTGAGAATGCAGTGGTAGCAGAGTCTAACACTCAAGAAAGCGTTATGAGCAACTGAGATACAGCAGCCTTACTGCAGTGAATTCTGGATCCAGCGTTCACATCATTTCACATATAATCAAAGGCTAAGATAGATTTGGAAGTTAGAGAATCATATTCCTTAAGATTACGGACATCTAAATGATGCTGAAGATAAGGTTAGGATAATTTGCATCTCTTTCTGAAAGCTTCAGGCACCCAGTTCCAGTCCCAGTTGCATTACAGTAACAATGTTAAAGCCTGCATTATTCATTTCAGTAAGAAATGAGGTGGAGTTACAGTATCTTGTTCAACATTTGAGTCTATATAGTGTGCAAATTATTGCTAGACACAAACAAGGCTCCAACCCTACAATTTCCTTGGAGTAACCCTTGCACAAATGCACTATACCATGCATTTGCACAAGGATACACAAAACAAGTTCTTCAATTTTTGTCTTGCAATCAAAGAAACTTCAAAAGAAAATAAAGTACAGTTTTTCCAAGTAAATTTGAAGAACACCTAACAGCAATTTTTCTGTTATTAAAACAGCAACCATGTAGTGATCTTTACTTCCTCCTTTCTCCTTAGATATTCTCTATCACTGTTGCATGCCAAATCTGGCTGATATACTTCTGTATATCTTCCACTATACTTCTGAACAGGTTTAGGATCTCTACTCTGTGCTGGAGGAATGGGGATATTGGAGAGAGTAAAAAATGCATTTCCCAAAACATCAGCTCTTCAGAACTACCTGCCCTCAGGAACTGGTTTTTAGATTTTATGTGGTAGGTAATTCCTACTTCTATTTTGTCACACGATTTTTTCTGCTCTTGAAAAATGCAGACATTTTCATAGCCATATTTATTTTATTTTATTTTTTACTTTCATATATTTTAATACTATACTGGTATATTTTAACATACCGGTATTTTGACAACCATTATAGGAATATTCATTAATAACACACATATTAGGGAAACTGATTAATATAATGAAATAAAGGGCATGAAATTAATCTTTTATAGAATATAAATGAAAAGCATACATAAACTTTGATCTTCTGCCATGAAGCATTCTGCAGGAATTGATTTGATTTTTTTTGTTATCATAAACAATGTACTTACATGTCACACATATTTTAGGCAGGAAACTTCCAATAAATCTTTCGTTTAAAGCACATCTGTAACTATGCATGGTAATCCCATACATACAAGATGACTTTTATGAACTCTAATTGTTCATTGATAACACATCTGATTATTTGTCCCAAGGCGACATTATACATTCTAAGTTGCTTTTTCACAGTTGTAATTACCATATGTTTTCATTAATCTGATTTTGTTAGCTCGCTCTTTGCTTAGTGATCTTAGTGTCAATCAATTATTCTTCTAGCACATGCATCAAACCAATTAGAATGGATTTGGGAAACTGAAAATGCATTTTATTTTTTTTTTGTTCTAAGTAATTGTTCCAACTACCCAAGTCAAAAACCTGCTTTTTAAACACAGATCACAATACGACCCCTGTGTTTCCAAGGGACTGCAGTTTATTGATCTGTAAAACACCCAGTATTTCTCTGTCGATTCTTTAAAAAAAAAACTGAAAGCACACAGATACCTGTCCAAAATGTTAGTAAAAAACAGCATTTTCTTTTATGTTTTGAATGTGATAGGGTAAAGGAGAGGCAGCTACACACATGATGGCGTTTCTTAGCAACAACTTCTTGGGAGAAGTTTGCAAGGAACCGCAAATGGGATTCAGGCAGTACTTTGTAGTTCAGTAATTCAGTTCCTTGCCCCTAATTAAAATGACCGTGATTCTCTTCCGTTTATGAATAGCATATTTAATCCAAAGAGCCTAGCACCAAAAATAAATTTATAATCAATAAACACATGCTAAATTACTACTGTAATTTTGGTTGCGTAAGACAAAAAAACTATGAACAGGTTCTGCACTCTGTATTTGAAGCAATTTTAAACAATATTGACTTCCATTAAAAAAAAAAAAAAAGGCCTGTATTGAACACAGAACTGGAAACTGTGTTGTTGTCATAGGATAGTAAGTGGAATGTTTCTTTTTAACTTAAAAAACACCTATACTATTTTTTGTTAAAATATGTTTTAGCAGCATTATAAAAATGGAAGATTCTTAATCCCAATGCTGAGAATATGAAGCACAGTTAAAACATTCTTACATGACCTTTGTTTACAGTACTGAGTTGAGGAAAAAATAAAAAAGCTTTTTTAGTTATGAGCTTTTATTACAATAACTTACCTACAGTGCCAGCCTTAGTACACAGAATACAATGCACACCATCTGACTATAAAATAGATCCTACATGTTACTCACTTAACCAATTTCATTACAATTAATCTACAGCATAAACATCACAGAAATCAAAGCAGGCACATTTAGCAAGCTCCTTTTTAAAATGCATTTACTGTGACCACACACAAGGCAAACTCATAGTACTTGCAAAGCACTCTCAATATGAAGAAGGACAATATGTATCAATACTAAAAATGCATATTCAAATAACATCACTGTTTTGTTAATTTTATCAAATTTAACTCAAATATATTTTTTCTTTGGACAATTGCCTCATCTTGATGGTACTAATTAGAAATTATATGGAATGACCTCTGTGTTCCTCCGTGGAAGGACATTAATGAGGTGTTTGAGAGGAAAGACCTGTAACTTGGATTGTAAAAAAATTTGGGGAAATATCTTAGTTCATAGTATCTTTCTGGATCATGACTGGAACCATCAGGCACTCCTACTTCTTCAGTAACTAAGAAAGACATGCACTTGTCAAATCTATATGGCCTCAGGGCATTTCAGAAGCCTCTGGGCTAGCTAAAGGATTGCTCCAGTCTAGAAAATCCCTCGAATAATGCCAGAAAAAACACAAGTGGCTAATTCACCCCTATGCCTTCATTTGGGAAAGCATCATGGTACAGCTGCTTTTCTGGGCAGGCTGCAAATTAAGACATCTCAAAACATGTCACCATATCCTACAGTCATCCAACTGCCTGTGTGTTTTGGTGGCTGATAAAGATTTAAGTGTTTTCTATCCAAGTGAATGTAAACTGAATGCAAACTGAGTGCCGCCTTGCCAATTTAAGATTTTGCTTGCTGCTTTTATTATTGCATATTAGTATATATTTATACACTGATCATCTCTATCTGGAACATATTCAAATTTACATGAAACCACCCAAGTTCCATTTCTGAAGGCCAAGTATTTAGTGGGCTGCAAGTTTCCAAAAATACAAGGGACACCCCACCACAGAAAAGGAAAGCCAAGAGCCTTTCAGCTGGCTGTTCATCCCCAAGAAGAGGATTTATAGCTGAGCCATGGCTTTCACTGTATTCAGTCCCAAGTGCTAAGATTGCAAAGCAATGGTCGTTGGCTTTTATGTTCAATTTAATTTCACAGTTATCTAAATTATGTATGTAAAGTTTAAAAAGATTCATTTCCCCATGAAGCTTGGAACTTTTTTGGAGCTTTTTTAAAATTTCCCATGGAAAGCAAACTGCAACTTTTGATTAGCTCTAAAGTTACTTCATCTTTTGAAGACAACAGCATCTGTCCTAACCTATGTGACTTTATCCAAAGACAATAATAAAAAAAACGATTAAGGCTACACCCCTAAGGAGATGCAAGATCCTCTCCAATGGTGCTGGTCTTCATTATTCTTTAAATCTTAAATTTGCCAAGCCATTTCTTGCACTTGTTTCTTATGTTTGATAAGCAGCTACACTGCTTTTGCCAAACTTATTTATATGGTCAACAACTTAATTGCAACATAATAAATACTAAAAATGCTGTCTCCTAATACTATTATTACAAAAACAAAATGCATCTCAAATGGTCTGAAATATAATTTCCATGCTAAAGAGTGAACATTTTTAACTGTTATTTACATCTCTACATTAGCAAACATCCCTCTTTACATTCCTGACAACAACACAGGCCACAAGTACATTTCTAATTACAGCTTCCATTCATGCAAATGACAGTTATGTCTCTGTATTTATCAATGGAAATGCTAGAGAATTCTAAGTGGAGCATGACACGTCCAAGATCATTAAAAAACCTCTCTATCAACAGTTGACATACAGTAACACATTGAACAGACTTAAATGTTTGTCTTCAGAGATTTTGTGCACTAGCTTAAAAAATGATTGATAATACCAGAATTAGTGATGGATTTGTCTCTGCTTTCCTGTCACCTGTTTATCTGAGATGCATTACTGGAAATAATCTCCCTGCAAAATAAACATCCCAATATTAAACCAAGCTTAATTAGAAACTCAATCTAAGCAAGCCATTTACCAAATAACAAAGAAAAATGGATTGCTTAAAAAAAAATAAAAATAAAATCCTTCCAGGTTGACTTTAACAGATTCGTTTGAATGTCTGTGTCAGACTACACAGGTTCTGTCTTAACCTAACAGATATTCATCCACACAAACATTAGCACAGAATAGACATATACTGAATCACTGCCCTTATAACAATGGTTTAAGCCAGGGAGAAACATGTCAAAAACCCAAGACAAAAAAAAAATAAAAAAATCAAAGTTCACATGGGGCTATCACATTGTTTTAGTTAGCTACAGCCTTCCTGCATTAGGCTGTTTCTGAAAGGTTCAATAGAATAAATTCTTTAAACAAATACTTATAAAATAAAACACAGCAAGTGTTCATGGTTTAAAACTGGGCAGTACCACCCTGGGTGGGACAGCTTGCCAAAGGTTTTAATTCTCTGAACTCACCAGTTTTTACGTACCTTTATCTACAAAACATGTATGAAAGTGTAAGTGGCTCAGCAAGCAGCAAGGTACTACAGAAGTCCTCAGAGGATTATGCAGATTTACTTGCTAAACTACCAGTCAGTAGTGTAATGGCTTACATATGTGTTTTTACAGTAGCTGCTACAGTGATTAAACAACAATGAACTTTTAAAATTTAACGCCTTCATAAAGTCCTATGCTTCTTCTAACCTGTTCTGCAATAGTTCTTCCCCTGCCAGTCTGATCCCTCCTTCAGTGGCTCGTCAGAGGCTTCTCTGTGCAGCTCCTCGGGGCTGTATCCTCAAACACTATTATGGTTATCTTTGGATAAACTCACATACAAATGAAACTTTGCCTGAACAGTATTTCGGATTCCACTTGAAATCTCTTCTTTCTGTGAATCAGCAAGGCCATGCAGATTAAGGCTGACATACCTGAACCAGCCTTAACAGAACTTTTTTAGGTGCCAATTCAGTGATGATGTACCACAAACTGGCCAACTAATTCATCTTAAGTTTCACAGGTTTTTCCACAATGTTACATGAAACTTCAGTAGTTCCATCGTTACTACCACCACTCAGAAATAATGCAGAGGTGTGTGTCTAAGTATGTTATGGTGACATCTTCAATGATATTCAAATATATCGGTGCACACTTGCTGTCTTAGACCCTAAGCTCTTTGTAATAGCAGATTCTTGATGCATGTTTATGTTCTTTGGTGTTGTGATAAGTAAAATCACAGGGCATAAACCCAACTACTAGAATTTTCAATTTAATTTAATTCTGTTTGTTCCATTCCTACATCTAAACTC
Organism: Microhierax caerulescens; assembly: GCA_035590215.1. Lineage (NCBI taxonomy): Eukaryota > Metazoa > Chordata > Aves > Falconiformes > Falconidae > Microhierax > Microhierax caerulescens. The sequence continues at coordinate 22,778,147 of JAVJGJ010000003.1, forward strand.
TTTTCAGGATCATAACTTCTTATTGTAATTTCATAACCTATATATGTTGCGCACTGTCACATCATGACTCCAAAATTTTAAGATATACTTAGAATGGTAAATAATTTCCTTTCCTTAACAACATTCTTAGCAATTTCAGTGATTATGGGACTTCCTAAATGTGTGTGTGAGTTTCAGTTGGGTTTTGGTTTTTTTTTCCCAAGTATATAACAGAGCTGGGAATACCTCTAACAAATATACACGAGGACAGCATTAAACAAAAAGATAAATGCCTTCTCTGTGGAGAAAACTAAGTTAACCCAAGGCTTCTACATAGTACTGTAGAAAAAGCACAGTCCATAGATGTCTCAAAAGAAAAGATACACGTAGTAGTTTTAATGATGCAAGTAGAGACTAGCTCAACTGAGCAGATCACCTATACTGAAACACAACCCCGCCCTCCCCTTCAAATAATTAATTGGTTCTGCACCTATCAAGTCTAAAAGATCAAATTTGAAGTCTAAAAGGACGAATTTCTAAAAATTCTAAATTCATAACATGCAAATTCTTTTAGTATATTTATGAATTACTACCTTTTACTTGTATGGTAGTACAGCAAATACATTAATGTATGAGAAACTAAAACCTGAAAGTTATAGATTGGACTTACTCTGGGCATCTTTCAATAAAGAGTTATTTAGAGTAACATGTTATAAGCTGTATATTATCATCATCATATAGAGCCTTTACATTTACAGACCAGAAATATCTTTTTATGATGCTCTGATGTTAGAGTTGCTTTCAATTGTTCCTCCCATTAAAATTAAAAAAAAAAAAAAAAAAAAATTACTTAGTCTGAGCCATGGAATGACGTCAACTAATGACCATAACCTTCTCAGATGTCATTCATATTAATTTTGCAGATTGTGTCAACGCTTAATGGCAGAACTAGAACTGATGATGCCTTAAGCTGTTTTAGTGCTACACTTCATAAACCTGTGACTTCAGCAAATCTTGCTGTTGCCACCTACAGCAAGCACTGTGTACAACGTTAAGTAAGCACTGTAAACTTCATTAAAGCCATCCAGGGGTTCGTGCAGTTAGTCACAGCAAAGATTAGAAATAACAGCATCAGTGTCCGTGCAGCACCCTTCCTCAACTGCAGATTCCCCTTGGCTGATAGAACTGGAACAGTTATGCCCTCAAGGAGGAGATGTGCATAGGTCAAGTTGTGCATGGCAGCACAACTTTGTATCTTCAGTCACAACACATATTAGAGGAATCACCAAGAAGTAGCAGAGTCAAAGGTCCAGAGCCCCATGACCTGTGCAAAAGCTTCTGTAACATCACCTGAAGGTGTTGCCTCAGCTTAAGCTCCTTATGGTGTGACTTGGGAATACCCAACACATGCTGGACAATGGAAGGCAGGTAGTTGCCAAAATATCAGCACTTCCTTTTGGAAAATTAGTTTTAATAGCAATTTCATCCAATCCTGGAACCAGCAAATATGTGGCCATTCAGGACTACTACCAGCAAGTGGGTTTGCATGAAAACAAATGGGAAGAAGCTATTGTATTCCTGATTTTATGCAAGATGCACCTTCCTGAATGGTGCTAGAAAACAATTTGAGTTCCCATGTGAAATGTTGTATCCTCATTAAAATAAACCACGAGTTAGGAGTTTAATATTCCTTGTTATTAATATTGTATAAATATTCTGATGAGCAAACCCTAAAAGGCTGCAATCATACTCCTAATCCCTTTGGCTTCGAGGATGCTAGATCAGAAACCAATGCCTGACAGTACTTCTTCGGATCAGAATTTTTCCTCTGACTAGCCTCTCATGCACTTATCTCCAGTCATCCATGAACACACATTTGGTAATGGTATCCACTGGCTACAAACCTTATACAATATTTACACCTTTTAAAAATTACAGTCACATTGCTTCTCCATTACAATACTTCACCCACAACTTCCTCAAATATTAACTGTGCAAGAATGTCAAGAAAACACAGCCTGGCCTCATTAATGTTTATAGGGTCATTCAAAGTGAGAATATCCTCTACAAACAATTCAAATACACATAAGTTGTCACAGACATACCCAGCTTATTGTTACTTTAATCCTTTCACATATGAAAGGACACAAAGTCCTGTTAAATACATTAACCCACTCTTATATATACATAGTACAAACACCATTAGAGAAACCAACAATTTATCCAGGAGCCCCCAAGCCCTAATCCTGCTTCCATACCTGTCTAGATAGTAGTGTTACAAAATGTGAACATAATTAAAAATAAATAAAAAACATAAAAAAAAAACCCTTTCCACTGGACACAGATGCCTGTGGCTTCCAGTGCAAGTAGCACAAACAACAGCCTTCCTCTTGGTGATTTTTAATTGGAATTTTAATAAAGTCTCTACCACACTAGAGCAAACTGCCGTTAGCACAGCTCTGACTCTTTTAATCAAGTTCCGTGGTGATCGTTCTTGGGACCAACTGGAATATGGAAAGTTACTTTAGCAATGTTTGTATTTTCTCTGATTTATAATTAAAACTTCTACTCAGGTAGAAAATAATAAAAAAAAAAATAAAATGTAATGTCCTTACATCTATTACATTGGATGGCCCGAACCATCAGGTCAGGTTTTTATAATATTTCCATTCCAGCAGCACCCAGAAACACTAACTGGATTTCTGAGATAAGTGCCAAACAGGCTCACTGCGCACCATTCTTCAACATATATTTTGCTCTTAACATGGAGCTGCAAATTCCTACAGAATTTTAGTGCATTAATCTCCTTTGATAAACATCTGTTCCTTGTCTGATAAATGACTAATAGCAGGTTAGAATAAATTCTAATAACTAAACTTCACTCTTCTTTGAAAGCCTCCTCATCTGTTTACCAATTTCACCTCATTTTTTAAAAGGATGTGTAGCAGTCAATACATTAATATTTTAAAGTGCATATTTTGTATTTCCTGTCTCAACCTGAATCCAAGAAGCAGAGAAAAAAAGAAAACTGCTCTGTAAATTTCAGAATATGCATATAGATTTCTTATATCACGCAAATCAAACTATGGACATCAAAGAATTTCACCGAAGTTCTTTTTCAGAAAAGTTCTTAAGAATTGCAGCTAGATGACTATATATATATTTCTCATTGGTTTGCATTCAACAAGCACTTGGGTCAAAAAGCATTTCACACCTGTACAAATTAAAACTTCTCAGGAAGTGGATGGCTAGTATCTCTCAACAGCAAGAGATGGAATTCATTAGATCGCGTTCTTCAGTGGCACAGTGAACCAGGTAATTGATGCAGCAATGCAAAACATTATTAATGCTATTGCCTTTGCTAATTCTAAACCTACCATGCAGTCTTCTCAACCCACTGTAGCAATTTCTGATACTTCCCCCTATTCTTGTTGCCATGCTTCACACTTCTGCATCAGAAACTTCCATAAAAAGTGTTCTGACACAGTTATTTTGATGAAAACAAACATGTAAATTCAGAAATATACTAGTCAAAGTTTTTCAAAACTAAAAAGGAAGCTAAAATTTTAACTCCAAGTAATCTGTCCATGGTCCACTAGTTACTTAAGCTTGACTTAGTGAAAGTTGTTATTTTTGAATCTAACATTTTTATCATACAATTAAATATATATATATATATCTAACAAGTCTTTTTGAAAGGACAGTTCCTCAAAATCTTTTTTTCTAAATAATGGTAAGAATTTTAAAGGCTTTGTATCAAGCAAATACTGCTTCACCTGTGTCACTTCACTAGCAAAATGTGATGCAATTTTTAAAGTAAAAGAAAATATGTTTAAACATAATTTATAATTAATTTTCTATTTTTGATTATCTAAAACCAGTTTTCAAGAATGCCATTATGTCCACACAATTCCCCAGTGTGAGAAGCTTTGCAGCAGGAAGGTAAGCGTGCTTAGAGGAACACAGGCAAGTAGTACCCCTTCTGCATCATTAGCTGCCAGCTGGGGTTCTACTGATTCTGCAGTAATTTTCCTTTCCTTTTTTGTTAAGGAAAGTTGAACTAAGAGACTTGATATGTATTTTAAACCAGGTGATGAGCAACCTGTAGGAGGAAAGCAAGTTCAAAAGTGTTGTCTATTTGGTTTTCAGGATGGTGATTGTAAAACTGGTCTCAGCAGTAACAAAAGGCTGAGGCGCTATGCCTTGCATCCCACAAACATGTCTCAGTTTCATCACTTAGACATTATTGCAGCAAGGGAGGTTAAAAATAGCACACCAAACCAAAATAACATGTACAAGATGACTTGATTTATAAAAAAAAATAACGTTCAGAACTGATGAGAAAGATCTTCAGAACATTGTGACTTGGATACTTAGTTGAACGGTCCCATAATACAGAAGAATAAGTTCACTAAAAATACCTCCAGTTCCCTCCTATTTTCTCCTTGTACAAGACAAATGGATACCTAAACCAGCAACATCTCTGGCAGGTTGTGCTGACTTTGGGATCTCAGTACTAGACTTTCAAGGATTAGCTAGTTCAAACGACTATTTGAGCATCTGTTGGTCTTATTCTTTTGATTTCCAGTCCCCTCTCAGAGGTCCACCTCTGTACTCCCTATGAAGGGGAAATATTACAAATTAGAAAATAGTGAGTGACTTGCACTGCATTTCTTTAGTAAGTGCTCAAGCACAAACAATTCAGTTCTTCACTACTACTCTGAAAATGAGTAATCTTCCCTAAGAACTGGTACATCAGAAAGAAGACTAGAAACAGAAGTTTCCAGAACCAACATCTGATTAACTGCCTTAAATACCTTATTTGCAGTTTGAATCTTTAAATATTTCTTGCTCTTAAAATTCACAAAGCTGTCTTTTAATTTTAAAGAATCCATTATTTATGGATAAATGGGCAAGTTTGAATCACATAGCCTCAGTCAAGCTTTGTTCTGGAGTATGCTTTTTTTTTTTTAAGAAAAGCCTGTTTGACTTTGTGATATTAATATTTTAACTTCAACTTTGTGCATCTAAGCAGTTGTTGATTATCACATATACTCAGTCCTATATATGAAAATTCTGTAAGCGAGAACTGTGTTCAAAATGAAGAACAAGCAAAGGGAACAGATTTCATGATCATTAAAGATCCATGAATTATTATTACTATTATCATGCAAAACATTTTAATTACATGTCATCAAGGAACTATTTTTTTCCTTAGTTTGCTACAATGTATCACATCTTTCATACCTTGCTTAGCTGGCCCTCGTAATAGCAGAGGGGCTTGCTCTTGACTTCTATCAGGGTTGCTGTAATATGAACTCCAACTTTGCCATTCAAAATATCATCCCTACAAACTTTCATGCTCTACACCCTATCCTTAGCATTACAAGCTTGGGTGGTAAAAAGTAGCTGTGACCACCCATTCCAGAGAAACTACAGGCTAAACCATGAGAATGTTTAACATCTTTGTGGCCTTTTCCAGTTTTCAGTCATGTCAGCAGAACAGAAATTATCTTGCAGTCACAAACAGATCCTGTAACACTGCACCTGCATCACATTTAACCTGGGGTTGTGCATTTAAATGTCCTTGCCACGCACTTGCATGACTACTGTTGGAAAACCATAAGGAGAATCTGCTAGTTGCATAAAGAGCCCGCTTAACCTAAGGGACAGAAGGTAAAACATTTGAATATGTTTAAAACATTCCAACAACTAGAAATGATTATTTACTTCCATATCTTTAATTGCATTAAAAAAATAATAAGTAAAACACCTACTACTTGCAACAAGGAAGTCTCAAAACTAATGCTGAAGATCAATGTTTCTAATCAACTCTTTGAGCTAAGAATCAAGACATATTTCTGATCACAGGCAACAACAGACGAGTAGATTTAAAGATACATTAATACAGATCACTAATATCTGCTTTACACAGAAGACTCATATCTTGACACAATAGCAAGCATGGTTTCAAATGGAACCACAGTTTCCACTGCAGAGAAACTCTGGGTAAGGAAAGATAGGAAAACAAAGCAAAATAAACCCCAAGCTATTGTACCACATTCTGTTTTAGCTGTATCTGTGAAATTCTACCCAATCATTTGGAAGCTGTTCAAATTTGATTTGGAATAACAAAAAGCACAGCTTCATTTCAAAGCCAACATCCACCATTATTTTCCACAGGTCAGCACATTAAATGCTCTCAAAGCTGGAAAAAGCTTGAACAGAATTTAATTTCTTTCCGTGTTTTTTGGACAAAAATTGAGAAACATCCATCCCACAATACTCCCACATTCATTTACTTTCTCACGTGGGATTCTGGATCAGTCTGTAGAGTCAGAAAGAGAGAAAATGCTCTTTGTGGAGAAAAGAACAGAAGGCAGGCAGGATGGGGACTACAGAGCAAGTTCCTTTGCTGGCAAAAATGCTCTGTCTTCCAGATGGTGGGAGAAGGGAGCTGATTACATTCCTGTGGGAAGAACTGCATAGCCAAATATTTGCCAGGTGCTTCAAGTCTCTTGCTCTGTGCAATTGTCCTGCCCTCTTCTACTCCCTGTTGTTAAGTACAGAATCTCCGTTTTCAGGACAAATTGACTGTTTAGAGATTGGAAGAAAACATTCCTGCTGAGGCCAAGACTGGCAGACATTTCTGTAAGTGTAATTTAAGCACACTTAGGTTAATCGGTTTAGGACTCAAAAATCTAAGTAAATAATCTGAGGGGAAGTTCAGTTTATCACATCGTTTGGCTAACTTCCAACAGTGCTAAAAGGCAGAAAAGGAACTCAACTGACAATTGCAGTTTTCATAGCTGGACATTAAGCTTGCATCAAGTTCTCTGTTTTCCCTTAACAGGCTGAACTGTATTAGTGCTAGGTAGATTGAAAAGGACTAGTCATTAGGGGTTTACTTTATTAAGAGTATAAAGAACCACTCCATGACTCCCACACTAGCACCACTTGAAAATTGCCAAGTATATTAACAAAGCTGCAGTGCGACACTTCAGAAATCATCCCTTTAATCACATGCTACTCAAGATGACACAAAATATAACAAACATCAGACCATTTTAGAGTGCCCACCATTGCTCTGAAGCATGTCATTTACTGCAGAGATGCAGGAAAACTAAACTACTTTCAGCACAGCATTTCTAGGGACTCAAGGAAACCAGCAAATAGTCAAATACAATCTTTTCCTGACAAGAAAGGAAATTTCCCCACCAAGGTCAGATGGGTGAGCTTGTATAAGCAGGTATGAAGCTTTCATAATGCCCTTGAAAATGTAACAAATGTTTCATAATGATATGTGTGAAAATTTCAACTTCTTTATTCTGGATGCCCAAGAAGAATAAAACGTTTACACTACCATATGATCCTAGAAGTTTTTAACTTATGTATAGTACAAGAATGCATGCAGGACATATCCCTACACTGACATTGCAATTCAAAGGCCTGAGATGAGCAGGGAGTTACTCATCTTTTAACACTGTGCACATGGACCAAACTTGCACTTTCTACTGATTTGCCTAGTTGTGCCTCATTAGCTTCATTTCTTGTCATTTCATTTTAAAAAAAGAGGCAGTGTGCTCATTACCAATGATACATATTTGATAGGCTTTTTATGGTGGTAGCTACCTAATGAGTAAATACTTTTAGTAGGTATTAAATTTCAGATGTAAGGTAAGTAAAAAACACTTTTCCCCTGACATTAACGTGTTTGTTAGACATACCAAAGCTCCCTCAGCTATATAGTACAAAAAGAAAAAGCTTTGTCTTAATGTGTAATGATATTTCAGAAATTACTTTTACAGTACAGTAATTCTAGAAATTATGAGAAATGAAAACTAGCAGTGACAACTGAGTTTAGAGTTAAGCCAAGGTTCCCCTGGGGACAGCACAGCTACCAGCATAAATATATTCTACTGAAAGAATCCAGGTTTCTTGAAATAGGTTGTGCTCCTCCAGTTCACAGTATTTTCACTTCAAGCGCAGAAGGAAACCTAGATACATCCCAGAATGGACAACACCAATATGAAGTGGCTACAATGAAGATAGAAGATGACCCTGGAATGCAGAGAAGTCACTTATCTGAGATATGGTATTGCCCAGGCAAGAGGGTAAAAAGCACAGTAGCTGCAACAGGCATATCCAAAGGACACACAGTAATAATACATTATGAAAGTCACAGAAAGGTTTATTAAAAGCTCAGGGTAGTAGAACAATTTAGGAGATATCTCCTCAACATAATTGTAACTATTATACTGTCGGTTAAAAATCCTGACTCTCATTGCAGGTATATAAACCACAACCATTTATACTAGCACTATCTGAACATAAGTTGATCTAAGAGACTCTCAGAACTAGAAGACTTGGAAAAGAGAAAAGGGGGGAAAAAATAAGAAGGAAAAAATAATCAGTCTTGCAAAACTGCGGATCAAAAAAAAAAAAAAAAAAAAAGATTACCTTATTTCTCCTCTCAGATACTTGAGGGCAATTTCATTCTTTCTCCGTCTTTTTGCACATAAAAAAAGAAATGCATGAAATAGGCCTAAACTCCAATGGGAAACCTGCCAGCAGGAGCTAACACAAGGCATAGCTGAACCCTACTGAAAGTCCAGAAAATACTGACAAAGTGAACTGTCTTCATTGAAAGATTCAAAACATATCAAAGGCCAAAGGTTCAGCATCATTGTGATTACTTGAACAGTAATCACAGGCAAGAATCTACATCCAAAACTCTAGTTTGATTGCCACATGGTTAGATTTAAGCTAAACTTGGATCTACAGCAGATTTTACACTCTAAATTCAACTAAACATCTGCAGTAGCTCTTCCATGAATGTAACTTCATGCAATGTTTTCTGAATACCTAACTTTTTCTCTAGGTGTTGCTAAAAATATGCAGAGACAGGATACATTCAAAGATCTTAAACTGATTCTACAATTCTACAGGTCAAATCATGCTCCTGTTACACCACAGTTCAGGAGTTACCTTGAGGAAATCAGTGCAGTTAATTACAAGGCTTCACTTCAATGTGAGAAAAGAAGAATCTAGATAATTATCTCTGACACCCTTAAGTATTATTTTACTTTTCTCCTCCTTTCTCTACAAGGCAGACAATATCTATTACTACTTTTTTTACTAATGCCTGAGACTCAAATTCTTATTTTTAAACTAGTGATTCCCCTACCTCAGTATGCTTCTGGAAAAAAATGATTTGGAGATTAACTGTATAAGGTACCTACTGCCTTCAGATCCTATTGATACCAGACACCCTTCGCATCCAGGTAGAATTTTTGAATAAGAAACATTCTTTAATTTGTATGCCCTCCAAAGCACTTATTGGATGCATCTAGTAACCTATTTGAAAATTTCAATTGCTTTTGTCAGATGGGTTAATTTTGCCAAGTGCTAAATGAAAATATACTATGTTCACATTCAAATCAGAGGTATATTCCCAGGCCAGAACTCTTTAATTTCAGATCTCCACAGCAGCAAACATGATTTTATTTCATAGGTTTTGCCAATCTTTGATACATCTGCAATAGGAATCCAATTTTCATGTGTTTTATTTGATGTAAAGGTGTGAAAGTTAAGTTAGTCAGCTTCCCTACCTAAACCTGTTAGATTTCAAACTGAAATTCATGGGGAGGACACCAAATGAGCTAACCTGTCAGTCACAGACATTTTGAGATGCTTGATACTAATTAAGCATATCAGCTCTGATGCCAGACTTCTGTAAGACAAAGGGCTCCATCAAGTTGATAAGACTCTGCTAAGCAGGGTTTAAAATTAATTCATAATTTCTTTTATGTTTGTCATGTTTTGTGAAAATGAAGTGCCATTCAATTTTTCATAAGCTCTGCATAAGGAGAAGCAGCTTAATTTCAGGCAGTGTGCTGACAGGCCTGGGTAGTTTTATGAACAAATTATGATTACACACAGTGATCAAGCTCCAGATAATTGAAGCAGCTCACCAAACCATCCAGCATGCAAATATTAATGGATGTCCCCAAAGTCTCTTTGAATCTGCATAATAGAAGAAGTTTTAGCTTCTTTTTACATTTGGAATATTTTCAGCATAAATAATTAAAAAGAATTATCTAAAGGATCTTCCAATGAAGATCATTTCACCTTAGATGTCCTACTCTTTGGAGATGAAACAGAGCGAGCCTATGGCTGAAGCCTGACATTCAAAACACATGCCCAGGAAGGGCTATTTCTGCATCCCATTTCTGATTGCAAAAATGAACATGCTCTGAAGTCAAAACCTTAATAATTATTTTTAGCAGAGCAGAATTGACTGTTCTCTAATAAATCAACAGAGATTTGAAAACACAGTATCCCCAAAAATACCAGAGCAAACACATGTCTGAAGCTTTAATGGCAGAAAAATGGCATGTTAAACCAGAAAAAGTGTAGGCCAATGGCATTAACTCTGCCTCATGCCTAATATCTGTCATATGTTTATTTTAAGGTATCTTGGAGTTCTAGAGTGAACAGACATGTCTCAGTGCAAAATAATGGTATCGTCAAGAATAATCCAAAGGCTATTGTGAAGACTTAGTTAACTGCTAAATCCAGTCTACTGGTACGTATCAAGCCTGTGACTTAACTAATCACAGTGAAAAACAGTAAAAAAAACCCTGACTTTAATATTAAAAAAAAAAAATCTAAAGCCACAATTTGTTTCAAGCTGGCAAAGAAAATGGTGAGACTCGTTGTTATAGACATTGGGGGGAAAAAATAGCATTAATATTGTCAAGGCAACAATGGATATACTTTACTATTATTAGGTGGAAAATTGAAGGTGCAGAAATCCTTCACTTGCTTTGTAATAGCTTGTTTAATAAAGGGGGACTAGAATAATCGTTTTTCAACTTTAATATTATTATAGAGAAAGAGAAAAATGGTGTCTGCGATCTAATACTGAAATCCATTTTCCTGCTGGCTGTGAACAGCTATGCCTGTTTTGACAAATTTATTGCTGCAGTAAACAAAAGAAAAACCTTTCACTATCCCCTCATTAAGAAAGCCATAAGTGCTTTTCATTGATTAGCTCCTATTATAGCAATAATCCTCAATATGCTGCATGTTACATGTGAGCAGTGTTGTGTGTAAACAACTACCAATGATTAGTGATCAACAAATAATTTTAGCCAGAGAGATAAATGTAATTGGATGAGAACATATTAATAGCTACTTCATTTCACTCTCATGATACTCAAAGGAAGAAAAGAGATGTAGAGAGTTATCCCACCCTGTTAATTAGTATTTTCTTATGAACTCAAACATTAGGTTTATATTAGGCATTATATCTGAGATGTGTCTCCTCAAAGTTTTAAATAATCAAATACAGATTTATATAATCAAAACTAAATCCTGCATTGCTGGTTTTTGCCCAGACTTTTAAAAGATTTCTAGTTATTAGTGTTGCATATTTTTCTGTTTTATGGATGTGCTGAACTATTTTACTGAGAATGGCTGTAAAAGGTACACTTTTAATAGCTGCAACAGCTACAGGTTTTCACACTGAACTGCAACATTAGAAATGAAAGGGAGCTGCAAATGCAGCATAATCTGGTCAAGTTGTTTCTTCAGTGCCTTCCCATGCAGCAGCAGATCACAGCCAGTCCTCCTTGTAGACTGACTTCAGGTAAACCTAATTTTTTGATTCAGGAGTTCGATAGCTTTAGCAGGTGCTTTCCAGAAGACTGACATGAAGTAACATTTCTAAAAATCAGTGAGAATGATGTGGCCTTTCCCCCGCCACATCTGGATTCCAAACAGAACACAAATGTAGCAATATCAAGTAAAACACTTTGCACTTGTGCAAGAACCCACAGAGCATTAAATTCAGTCTTCTTTTAGCTAAAGGAGTGTCCAATCCTTTGTCATGGCTGGTTCAATTTTAGAATTATTCTCACATGGAAATAACAGTGTAATATTATTGTCAATGGGATACACTTTCTCTGACTTCCGTCTACTGTTATAGATGTTCATCCACATTTTCCCACTGTCATTCTCCCCTGGTTTTAAGGTGGCTCACTCCTTTGTTTGATCTTTCCTTCCACTCAAATACTAATCACAATGCTACTGACGGCCACACATCCACACATAGTATGTTCTCAAACTATGTAACATCTACATTTCAGATTCAAGTAAACTTACCAATAATGTCACTGGCAGTCTAACTGTCCTGAGATTAGCTTTAGCTGTAAGTGAGACTGTCCTTTGATGTTTCTGACTGCTTTTGACTGTTCATTCTCTGTGATAAATCCATAGGTGTACTTTATTCTTAGTCTTTCTTTTCCTTCTGTCTCCAGGTTTACATCAATTATTGAAAAAAATTTCACTGTGAAGTGAAAGAACCGACTAGTATCCTTTCAGAAAAGCAACTCCTCAAACTGTAAAATAGACAACTCTTGGGCTATGAAATTTGATGTAAACTCACTGAAGCATTTCACAAGTTTTGATTTAAATCCAGACTCTCAGCAAGTTAGCTATGGGGATGGTAACAGAGGTGACTAGTACAACAGGGATCTCCAAAAGGTAGTAAGTGAGGTTTAGAAACTTACTTAGCTAGATATAACACCTCCTACAGCACTCCCAAGAGTGCAGAAACAGTGAGTGGGCACAGCTATTACTAAGACAGTTATACTTAACATTTCTTATATATAGGGCTGTGTAACTGATGTGGGGAAACAACACGAGGGTAAGGGTAGGGATGGCTTACCACACATAGCTTTCACCCTGAAGATGATGAGATGGGCACCCTGCAAGTACTGGGAGAGCAACTCCCGTTACTTTATGTACTGTAGGACGAGACATTTTTACCATGCCTCTTCGCAAAGCCCAGCAACAGTCTATGTCTTCAGAAGTGTTATTTCACCCTTTTGTGCTATCCTTAACACACAAAGGATGTGCTGTTATGATCTGAACTAACATGCCAGAACGGTCTGGCTCAGAATATTCAAATTTTTTTCAGCTGGTCATTTATGACAAACACTGATGCAACAACATTTCTAGTTTCTCTTCCAATTAGTCAGAACTTGTAGCATTCTATCACTTCCTTCCCCCCCAACATTACTTCCAATTTTAAGAGTGCTTTCCCAGGTGAGCATAAGTAATGAGTTCTGGCAACGTTCATTTCAGTATTCCTTGCCAAGCTCACACCTCTATTAAGGAACAACTGGCAATCACAAGGCTGGCTCATATCATCCTAGAGCTTGTGTACCTTAATTAACTTAAAAGATCAGTCTGCATGAGCTAATGTTTTCATTTGTGAATGCTAAATCCTCTCAACTTGAAAATTAGAAGCCTAAACCAGATACTTTGAAGTTCTCATTGTGAATCATTATTTTCTGTTATTGTATACATTGTAAATTGCTGCAGATAAAAGCCTCGTCTTGCATGTACAACTGCCTAGAAAAGTAAATTCCCTTTTATTAGCTACAGCATGTAAAGTTTTGCAAGTGCATTATTAAAAGCACCTAATTGTTCTTTGAACTAGTAAGTACATATTTCTCTTTCCATTTGAGAATTAAGTTTCTAGAGTACCAAAATATCCTACTGCATACAGCAGTTTTATATAATCTTTTAACTATTTGTGCAAAGCCTCAGACTAAGTTCTCAAACCTTTAGCTTTCTTGCTTAACCTAAGCAAAAGATTATTCACAGGGTAACAATTAGGGTAAATAAGGACTTCAGTGAAAAAAAATATAAAAATAAGGTTGATAAACACATAGCTCAAAAATACATTTTGTTATTCTGTCACCTACATAACACATGATGGTAATAATGCTGAAACAAGAGTACTGATTTCAGTGATAACCACACTGAAGACTGAAGTCTCTCTCTCACGGCTGTAACATTATTACAGGAATGACATTACAGAACTAGGCACAGACATTAAGGCCTGCAGGAATGATAGATGCAATACACTAATTCCTGATGGCTAACGGATGTTATTACACTGTAAAGGTCATTTGTTCAATCTTGTGATACATCTTCAGCTGAGAACAGCAATTTAGAAACTTCAGCTGGAATGCTACAATCAACAAGTAAGCTACTTGTAATTTACTGCAGGTAAACAAATAAATGGCCAAAAGATGACTTAAAAAAAAACCCAGTAATATGCTGTTCTTGGGAGGCAAGAGAAAGATGATGGCTGCTACCGGAATTAATTTATTCTAATATTTTCAACATCTATGATTCTTTATTTTGAAGTGATAGCATCAAACTTCCAAAGGGCAGTAGAACCCGTCTGACACAGTAATTTTGAGCACAGGCTAATAATTAAGTATTCAAAATACTGTACCTGTAATTATAGGTACATCACAGTGTATGTGTTCTCATGGCTTCCCCCTACCCCACTTTGGTTTTTTTTGAGGAAGACATACACAAAGACAGAGAAACTGGCATATTCCGCGTAACACCTAGAGGTACAGAAGTTTGTTTTACAAAGGTTTGCAAGATGCATATTTAGCAATGCTAGTTTTCAGAGTACTAAGAGATTGAAGAAGTTAAGAGCTTATAAAAATTAGAGTTTAGTTCTAATAGATATATATATACTGTTCTGGAATAGGAAGATTAACACACAAAGTTGCTGTACGACACTCCAGAGCTGGCTGCCATCAGACAGCAAAAAAGATATTCTGACAATCCCTACTAGGAGCTACTCCTCCACTGCCTCTGGTCTTCCTCCTACCCCTTCCACGTTTCTTGCAAGTGCTACTGCAGACACAAGGCCTCTGCCTGGGCAGTGGCAACAGCAAAATCAGCAAAAGTTGCCATCAAGGATTTGTTGTACCTGCCCCCAGTTTGCAGTCCTCATGTTCTTCCCTTGCTGTGTCTCAGGCAGCAAAAGCATTAGTTTTAAATAGAAACTGCACTTGATTCTCTTCATGGTGATGTTGCTATGTGTCTTTTGAGTTTGGTGAAGACTCTGCTAACTTCCACAGTATTTGAGAGAAGTCAAGGCCCACCCTCACAACAGGATCTTTGTGACTGCACTTTTATTACCAATACTGTGTTATTACCACTTGGTATTACCAATATCAAGTTGCTTGGGAAGGTCCTCATTTATTAAAAAACAAAATAAAACACCACCTTCACAGTCCTTGACTTTGGCAATTATTTTTAAAGTAACAGAGTAAATTCTGTAAATAGTGAATCCTTTATAAAAGTATTTTTTCTTTTATTTTGAAACCAAGAATAAAATCACTTTGTCTTGCAACATTTAATGAACCTAAAATTTCTAGCCATGGCAGCTTCTTAAATAATAAAGGAGTTATATGATACGCAAATATGTATTATTTACTTATAGTTTGTGTCAAGAAGAGGCAGTAATGATTTAACATATAGTACAACCTATATGCTATTAATTTAACTATATGGAAGATGAGCATTTTCTTTACTATTTCATGATATAGTTTAATATAGGCATAATTTATCTGAACAGAAACTAAAGCTTGAAAGGCATCAGGAAAGGAATTAATGCAACACACTACAGCAATGTTAACTCTATGGGATGTTAGGGGAAACATTAACTCCACCTTGACTCCCAACAGACAGCCTGTCATTTGAGCCAAGCAGGGAAAAAATACTCAATTTAACCAAGGAGACACCACATATTTGTCCAAAAATACTTTCTTCAAGATTCAGCTCCCTCATGCTATCCTTTTACAAGTGGGATGAGAAGATAAAAAAAGATTAATTCAGTAGCAGAAGACCATCTCAATCCAAATCAGTCCTGGCTTTTCCCAAGTGTCCATGCTATGGTTTAGGTGCTAAGGTGACACCTATTCTGTCTGCTTCTCAAGAGACACTGGCTGCAGTTCAGGAGAAGCAGCTATGAAGAAGTTGAATGTCACATTGTGTTAAAAAGAACGCCCTTTTTATCTTTTTTTTTTTTCCCAGGTTATTACACTCAAAATGGAAGAAGAGATTTCTCAGCTTGGAGACCTTCTGAGGCATAAAAAGCAGCAGGAAAAGCACAGGAGGCACCAACCGCCCAAGGCACCAGGATTCCCAAGGCAAGCATGGAGCAGAACTACTGTCAGCTCTCAGGCAACAGAGAGTATGTTTACCAGGGAACCCAAACTTTGCACAGGTTTTCCAACCCATGGAGCCACCAAGAACTGCTAGGCTTGAGAAAACAAAAGTGGAAGGAAAGGTTCTCCTCATTCAAGGGCACAGTGGGCAGGAAAGAAATTTGCTTTTTTAATCTTTTATTTGAATCTGCCTCATCACACAGATAAGTTCTCCCGAATTCAAAAGCTACCCTGTTCTAATAAAACCAAGTTCTAGATATTAGAGGCCTGCTAGTACCCGTCAGCTTACTTAAAGGAACTAATGCTGGCAGTTACATTTCAAAGCTATGGCTAACTTGGGATCCCATCAAGACTTTCAGAAATGTCACCTGGTTAAGTACTCAGCATATTCTGAGATGCAGTAAATGCATTATACCTGCAGGCACTAGTGGCCATGTTCAGCACACTGAGTCATCGACTACTGGAGCGCACTCTCTACAGTCTCCCTGTGTAGCTGAAAGGCAACAGCAGCCCCAGGCGGCTTGGGCTTGCTTCATGTCGGGTTGGGGCCACCAAGCTCCTAATCAGTAAAGCACCTCAAACTAGGTGGGATGAGCACAAACTGTCACTGACTTTGAGGGAACTGTGCAGGAACAATTAAACTCATATGAACATTTCTCTCTCTCATTTCATACTGGCCAGTCAGTCACAGGCTTGCTCATAGAATGAGGCATCCTCAGCATGCATCACCCTTGTGCTGGGAAGCAATGGTGTGAAGAGACATAATTACTGTCAGGCAAAGAAAACGAAAAGTCATTATCACTTCCATCTGCAGTGGAGCCTATTCTTCTTGACCTGCTATTTCTGGGGGTCTCAAAAATAAAATAAAATAAATTAGAAGAGCAATTTAGTCTTTTTTCCTGTGTGGACAACCTTGCAGTTTCTGAATGATGACCTACACAGTACTTAACATATTTTTCTTGATCTAAAGTAAAAATTGGGATATCATGCCGTGGAAGGATGTAACTGAACACGCGTGGTCCAAGAGGTGAAAATTCTACTGCTTTTTCATCAAAAGACAGCATGGCTTCCCTAGCTGTGGGACAAGGCATTTCAGTGTCATTAACCCTACAGTGCTTTTATTCTATCTTTTAAGATCAAAAAGCAAGTCATAAACATTATTCGGTTTACCCTATGTCTTTCCTATCCTGTTTTTGAACATGCCCGAAAGAGCTTCTCAACTACTTTTATTCCATTACCTTAAGTACTTAAATTTCATTTTCAGTAAGGCACTGTTTAATGCATATTTATGAGTACATCTTGCAGCGTTCATTGAAACTGTAGACTTCCCTTCACAGCAGGCTACAGATTTACATTTTGCTTTTTATTACTAAAATGTTAGCCACACAAATTGATGTCACTTCGAAAATAAGATGACAGTTCTTTCTGCAACTCTAGCACCTTCATCTGAGTAACTTCATGTATCGTATCATTCTTTGGCTCTGGAGAAATATAATCTATATTTTTGATATGCAATATTTAATTAAAAATACATAATTATAAAGCTTCCAGCAGCCACAATTTACACATGGCAGCCTCAAGTCAGCAAACCACTGTGAGTAGTCTCCCTGAAGTCACTGAAATCACTGGCATGAATAAAATTACTCAATTGCATAAGTGATCACAAGACAAGATCTTCATTACAACAATACACAACCTGATAAACAGCAGCATTAATTCTGAGGTTTCTTCTTCTTCTGTAGGCACTGATTAGAGGCTGTTGGTCCCAACAACAGTGATGTGTGGGAGCAGCACTGCAAGGCCATCTTGTCAGTTTTTTTGCCAGGCCCAGAAATACCAAATCTTTCTCCCAGGTTGCAGTAATTGCTTAGAGAAATTACTCCATTGCAACAAATTTTGAAAACTAAACCCATCTCTCTATTAACATCAACGTTGCACTTGCAAAAGCAGAGATAAACGTTAGTTTTAATTAAAAGTATACACACAATACAAAAAGCATATACCCATGTTCAGAGAACATACAGTTCATTTATTGTAAAATAGATAAATGACCCAAACATTTCACACACAACTATGTAACCAGCAAATAAGCAACAAGCTCTTCTCTGTAACAAGCTGGAGTCCAAGGTGACTTTAAACAAGATAATTCAAGTGAAACAGCCCAGGAAGTGGGGAGGAAAAAAAGTAAATATCAGATTCTATTGTATTCCTCAGTGTCCTTAATTTATTGTTGAGTTTGTCTTTTTCTTTAGATTAGCAAGATGTGAAAAACATATCAAAACTTCGATGGTGTCAAACAGAGCTTCAAGACATATATACTTTGTAGTCTTTGCCTAGGACTGTTTGTTTCCTCTGAGTAAAATCATCCCTATAGGCTATGAACAGGTTGCAGCTGCCTGTAGTACAGGATTTCTATGGAAGATGTTAAAAATACACTTCCATTTATTTAAACAAGCTTAGCTGTCTTAAGCTATATACATATATATATAAACATTTTCTGAAGGGCAAGATATACATTACACTCTTGGGGTTTCAGTATGAAAGAGGCAGCACTTTATTGTATAACCTGCTGGATAGAAAGTTCACAGAAGTACAAGTCAAGAATTTTCACATGAAATAAATAACAACTGTCCATTGTCATTTGTCAGAATTCTAGAAATATTTCTGATGCAAATGATACAATATAATCTGACTTTCAAATTGCAATCAACGTTCAATTTGTAAGCTCACAGTTCAGAATAGTTTAACTCTTGCTACTTCAGTATTTTCTGTCATATGGAGAAGGCTTTCTATTTTTTTTTTACAGCTAAGATTTTGATGTGGTCTGCAGGCTCTGACAATTTATTCTCCTTATTTTTGCAGGGCTTTGCAATGCCTGTGCACTGTAGTTATTTATGGAATAATTATAAATTTTAATATCATATTTAATTGTACAGTTAAAGCAGATTACCCTTAGTTGTTCTTGGAATTTTTTTAAAAAATGTACTCTTCCTTACTAATGCAAGACACACTTTTTTGTACACGAACATTACTTTGTCCCTTGAACGACGACTTCAACATCAAATGCTCAGAAGTCAATTGCAGCATGCCACTTGAGCCAGAGAGTAATTTGCTATGTGCCCATTCTTAGCCTATGGCTAATCCAAAGAAAAATGAACATGCATGAGAATCAGGAGATGAAAGTCATGAGCTATCAAGACATTAGCCATCATGTAACCTCCGATAAGCTCAACACTCGTGTAATGTACAAGATCATTGATACTGCTAAAACTAAGACTATGCTTTAATATTAAGGCCTACATTAAAAAGAAAAAAATAAACCTGTATTTTCTTTTAAACCATTTTTATGGCTTCATGTCTGAACCAGTACTGTTGTTGCATTATAACTACTTCCCCTGTGCTTTCCTGTTATTGGCTTACTTCTCACAAAATTAGGTCTTGATACTGTGAACAAAGCGTAGCATCAATGTCATTGCTACCAGTGTATCTATACACAAAGCCAAGTGGTGGTTCTTAAAGTAAATCTCTTTAAGATACAGTGTAGTTTTAAGTTATCAAGTTTAGATTTTCTCCAGAATAAAAGATGCTTTTGGTACATAAAAATAGGAGCTAAACAGCAAACGTGCCTTCCTCACATATGGTCTAATTTATAAAGGTGCTAGGAGACATCTAGTTCCTGAACTCAATGGTACTTCTCCGATACTTAAAATCAAGTACACTATCTTACTGATCAAGACTACACAATGCTGCGGAAAGGACCCAAAAGAGTAAGACTGTAAAATTACTTACAGGTATAACTGGATCATATGACAGACTTCCTCTATATAATCAGAAAGAGAGAAATAATAAAAATGCCAAACAAAACACACCAGAGGTTTATATTAATGTACAATTTTACAGCATTGATCTTCTGCCATCAACAGATGGAGCCATTAAAATGGTATTGTTGCACCTCAGGTTTGAAAGAAGCGCAGCGTGAGATACTAAAGGATTTTCCAGGGAACATTGTAACAAGAGAGCCTCAATGGGAATTCTGGAGATGAACACACAGGGGAAAACTGAACATAAAGTATGGTACACGTACTGTTTCTCCTTGTTGAAATTCAAGCAGCCAAATTGCCTACATAGAACAAAACCATATTTTCAAACAAAATGAACCTCACCTGGAGATATACAGCTGTCATCCACACTTTCATTTTAACAGCCTGCCTGGGAGAGCCAGGCAAAATGTTTGAACAATTACTACATTCACATTTCGCTTTGTCCTTCTGCCAAATTTGCACTTTTTTCATTTACAAACCTCCTGCAAGAATAACTAATTTCTTGCCAAATTGCTTACTTCCATTCAAAGGTTCATGAAAATCAGGCACCCTAACAAAGATTAAAAGCTCTTTAAAAAAATCTAAGGCATTTATAAACATCAGATAAGAACTAACAGTACATTCTTGAGATTCTCAGTCTTTCTACCTAGCCAATAAAAAAACTTCAGTGGTAGCTTACTTTTTCCGCATAATATTAGAATGGGATAGGAAGTCAATCAAAAACACATCCAGCAATAATTTCTGTAAAAGGTATTTACCAGCAGCATGAAAAAAACCACTATTTTGCTTGTTATGGAGCACCACTTAATGTCCACCTTTATAAAAATCTGTTTTGAAAGTAACTGAAATACAAATCAGAATTGCCTAAAGAGTACAACAGTCTGGAAACGACAATGCTGTTGCACTTGCTAAGAAGCTAAAAAAATTCAGGTAAATTGTTCTGAGATAGCTTTTATGTATCCTTATGTTAGGAAAGTCAATGTCACCTTTACTGGGTTTTGTATATTTCACATACAGAAACAAAAACAGGGCTGATGAAAGAGTATGGTCATATAAAACTCTTACAACACAAGCCAAACAAAATTCAGGTCAGAGTTTCCAGCACAAACAGGATTTTGCTCTAAATCCAAACAAGCAGCTGTTGATTGCTACTGTAATTAGTAAATACAAGATTTGTACATGGCACTGTAGGTATGGATGTTAAAAACCATGATAGATTGGGAACAAATAGCTTCCAAATTGCAATGACATCCCCTAGCTTGCTAGGAGTCATAATTACTTTTTTTTTTTTTGCCTCCTTCCAGATCAATGATGTAAGGACCAGATTTAACTTCCATATTCATTTAGCTATGTATTACCTCAAAGCAACCCCCTCTGCAGTAAACAGATGCAAGTAATAAGGGTATCAGAACCCATCTGACAGAGATAAATTCAAGTTATTATGCTGGCTAACTGAAGTGGTTTGGTCCCATAAATAAATAATTTCCTAAAACTAAAAAATATGAAGGCAAAAAGTAGCCAAAGATAATGATACCATTTTCTTTCCTTAATCACAATCACTTTAACATGTTAAAGATAAGAAGAGAGAGAGGGAAAAGAGAGAAGTCCATTTTAAGCATTTACCATCAGCAAGCCTGTATTAAAAAACAACAACAACACAAAAAAAAAAAACCAAAACCAAAAACAACAACCCCACAAACACAAAAACCCAAGAAAAAAAACCCAATACCAAGCCTTTTTTGGAACACCACTCTAGTCATTTATCTAATAGATTACCCTATTAAATCCTGTTACTAAAGAGCTATCTTCCAGCCTCCTAGTTTTCTCCCACACTACAAACACACAATGTGTCTTGCACAAAAGTGTATTTCCTCTTGTGACAACTCCCCATGAAATATATTAAGGCCCTCTTGTGCATTTCACTGTGCCTTTTACATTAAAACATGTCCGAAGAGCTTAAATACAGCTCTAACAACTCTGCTGGGGTTCCTGGTTCCTTGTTAAAACTGGAACAGAATCATGTTTCTCCCTCAGGCACTGCCTAAAAAGAAAAAAAAACAAACCAAAAAAAAAAACCCCCCAAAAAACCCCACATACAAAAACAAAAAACCAAAAAAAAAAACCCACCAAAAAACTTTAGGCCATACGTTCTTGAATTATTTATCAGAAGTTATTATGCAAACAAGGATTAAATAATTCTCTTTGAGCTGCCTGTGGTAAGCACAGCAGCTAGAGGCATATTGCCTGTGTGATATCTACATTTTTACCCAGCCTTCCTGGCAAACAAATTGCATTTTGCTACAGAGATGCAAGACCTGATTTTCCTCTTTACTCACACTGGTATAAATAAGAGAAACCTCCTCAGAATTCGATGGAATTACATCAGCATAATACCGGGTAAGTGAATCAAGGCCACTATTTGTTTCCAAATGCATTTGATTAATGAGTATTGGACAAAAATAGTACAGTCTTAGACTTTATTCTGCCCTCTCACTCAATTCATCTGGTGTTGCTTTAAAAAACAGTTAAACTGTTAATGAAGAAAGGAAATCAACAATTACTACAGAATAATTTCAACTTTTTAAAAAAGCTAACTGCGTCATCAGCCATACGCAGTAGATTAAGTTCTCTGTGTTTTCCAAAATAGACAGTGCTTCCTAAATATATTTTTTTTTAAAATTGTAATTTATATATACTTTAGCAACTGCTGTTGCTTCTGTATGAACTCAGTTCAAGAAAGTTACCAGCCTGCTTAAAAAAAAAAAATAAAGAAGTGGATTTGTGCAGTTATGCAATAAAAGTACTTTAAGAAGAATAAAAATTATGAGCAGTGTCTGTGTTACATGGCAGGAAATATCGGGGAAAAGAGATAAAACAATTATTGCTGCTGTCTAGGTTAAGTGCTACATTATTTTTGCCGGTTTGTTCTATATGCAAACTTAAGAGTATATGTGAAATGCTCCTTTCCTTTATTAAGCTCCCAAAGATGACAGATTGCTTTGTTCACTTCTCAAAATTGACGTATTTACACATACACGCAAATATACACGAACATGCACACAAGAGGGTTTCAGTTTCTTAAAAAGGCAAGGCAAAAAATGCTATCTGCTACTATTAAAGGAAAGGACACTGAAAAAATAACTACAGATTCCCATGAAAAGCAACGTGCCCATGCCACTAGTCCTTGAAGGCTGTACCTTTCTAAATATTTAGGCAAGGTGCACCATCCAAAATGCTATATGCTTTGATTTGGAGTCAAAGCCAAGAAATACTTTGCAGAACTTAGTTATCACATAACACCAAAAACTGAACAAACTAAAAGCACTAGCTACTTTACTCTGGAAGCAGTAACTGTGGTTCTGTGCAAAGCTGTTCTGTCTCAGCAATTAAGCCACAAGGTCTGGTTTTTGTGGCTAGAATTATTTTTTTATTTTGTCTAATGTCTTTTTAGCCCACAATAGCAATAGTACTCTCAGACTGAAACTCAGTTCGGTCTTTCCCACATTTAATAATAATTAATACATAATAATAAAAATATTATTACCCCAAGTATAATAATAATCAATAGCCTTAACTATTAAACGAGGCTTCTCTTCCTTACCTTCTGTTGGGCTCACATAAGGTATTTCCTACCAGGACACAGCCCCTGAGTCTCTCATGCTCCAGCCACAGCAGCTCAGCAGACCACGCAGATCACTACAGCGTCAGAGAGCAACTGAGAGAGGGGAACAAGCTGAAGGACATTCAGCAAATATATCTATGGTAGAGCCCTCAAACTAAACCCTTCCACCTGTGGGGGCTGATAAAGCACAGTCCTGAACCTGCCAGGCAGCCCTTCTGGCCACCACTAGCCCTTTAGAAGATGCTTCTCAGTGAAACAGGCTTCAGGTGCTACCCAGGTGGAGCCCTCCTGGCGGTCCTGACACAAGCAGCTGTGTTTCTAAGGCAGGTAGAAGTTCAGACTCACCTTCTTAGCTTAAGATATTTCAGTGGCTAATTCTGTAACTCTCCCCTGGGTGAATGTAGCCCCAAGCAAATGCGGTGAGTGATAGCTAAAGCCAATAGAGTTCCTTAATTAACATCAATGGGTACAGAATGAAGTCCTTAAAGAAGTTAATTAAAATTGAGGGGTTTGGTGCAATATAAAGATGAATAATGTGCTTCATGTATTAACACAGAATTAAAAAGAAACCCCAAACCAGTAGTACCAACATTGTTCAGGAGTACTATGAAACTCCAGAGGGCAAAGAATGAAAAACTGGAATGTTCTTCACTGCATCTTAACCACAAATATTCAAAGGAAAATAGTATTGCCAAAAATAAAGTTTAGGCCTACAGGATTTCACCTTTTGGGTAGAAACTTAAGAGAAATAGATGAAGACCTTTTACAGGTCAGACCGAAAAAAAAAAATGATTTGGATTTATCACCCCTCAATAGTAGAAAACTAAGCCAGATTTGAGGGAGACACGAGAGCCGCAGCAGGGGAGCAGCTTGGGGGCTGGTACCAGCCCTGCCACTGGCCCTGCCCCACCACAGCTGCCGTCAGCTGAAAATTTGAAGGAAACATTAGCAGCAACATTTCGTTTTGATTTTGTCCTTGAAAATCAATACTCTTTGAAAGACTGCGACACACGGGCTGGTCTTGCCAGATATTAAGTGCTCTCTTTTTCTATGCACCAAGTGCCTCTCAGAACTAAGATAGGAATCAAAATAAAGGACACAATCAGATGCTATTCAAGTAGATTATTTTCTTTTCCCATATTTAAGTTGTTGATAGACAGATGCAAAAGCCTGCGTCTCCTCTCACCTCATTAATTTTTATATTTGGCATTTTAAATTTAAAAAGTCCCCAGAAGATTAACACTGTTGTTACACTTTCTGTCTTTGAAAGAAAAAAAGCCACCACCAAACGTGTCATGTGCTGTGACGTTTTTCAGCCCTGGATGGATAACGATTAAAAAAAAAATAACTAAAGGTGTGGTTTGTGTGGTTTAAGTATGAAATATTTACCTTTTGCAGGCTCTGTTGGGTCCACTAACATGCCAAGGTGAGGAGCAGCCGGCTGCCATGTCAGCTGCAAGATGGCGGCATCCCAGGGGCAGCAGTTCCCGCCACTCCTGCCCACCACCCCTCCCCTCTCCTCAGGCCCAGAGTGACCATTGCTGCAGCAGCCAAGCAGGCCGCCTGCCTCAGGGCGGCCAGTGAATCCTGACTCCTGGGGGACAGGCGGGGAGAGAAATGCCTCCAGCTG
>JAVJGJ010000003.1:22803350-22816079 GCA_035590215.1 Microhierax caerulescens
GTAATATTTGTTTAAATGATTAATATGTTTTTCAAATACATGTGACAAGTGTGGCAGAAATATTTTTATCTCCACAAACAATGTTCTGAAAGGCAAGAGCTCAGAGTCTCTGGGAGGGCTGTTTTCCAGGGATATTGTGGGGTCTGAGGAGGCATGGTCTCTGGGAGGACATAATGCAGGAGAGACACAATGCAGGGGTTTGGTTTAGGTCTGGTCATTTCTGTGTTGGCCAATAATTGAGATAAACTGCTAGATTTAAAGCTGGGCGAGGGGTAGGAGAGAGTGCTGCTGGTTATAATGGCCCAAATAATTATTTCTTCTAGACTAATGCCTTTCTGCCGTGTTGCTTAAGATAACTTTCATAACAGTCACAGAATTCCCTCTTAATTTGGGTTTCTCTTTTTGTAAGCAAAGCCTTTCTCACTTTTCTCTGAAGCTTTTTTTTTTTTTTTTTAGGTAAACAACTGTACATTAATCAAGAGATAGCACGAGATAACCTTGCTATTGCAGTTGCAAGCAGCCTAGAAGACTACTGTTTGCAGTAAAAATGGAACTAATCTAATTAGTCCACTCATATTGTTACTTGCATGTTAACTAATACTCATTTCACTTGATCCTGCAGTGTACCGGGTAATTTATACACCCTCTAACTCATCAGACCTTTGAAGCATTTGGTATAGTGTACCACCAAGACCTGAAATGCACCTGGGAATCATTATGGCTTACATGGACACAGAGGTAAAATTTGTCAGAGCAGATATTCTCTTGCAGACACACAATTCTGTGATAAAAAACCCAAGTTCTCCTTATCAGTTAAGTTATGCAAGCTCTGAGGAAGATAGTAGGTTCTCTGAACCCAGTGGTTTAATCTTCTCTAAAGTAAATGGTTCATCAGTTTTAACTCCAAATCCAGTATATACTGGTGGGAGCAATCTGCAAAGATAGGGAAGCATCCCTGTATGCATGCTTTTCTTGTATATAAATAGGTTTATGGTCACTTGGATTGGTGAGCTGAAGGCATTTAAATGCACTATTAGCCATAAAAGAAAAGAATTGTACCTTGAGTAAAAAGGATTGGGTTTTCCCAACACTACTGCTGTTACACCCCAGAGCAAATACAGGTAGATGAGGGCTCTTTTCACACCAGACCATTTTAACAAGACTTGTTAACTAATGCTTCAGATATTTGTTTGGAAATCCTAAGCTTTGCAGTGCTTCCTCATGTGAGCCTCATCCCCTTTTCGGAAGTACACATTTTAGACAAAAATTGTCCTATGAGGTGACCTGTGCACTACTAAGTTTCTTAGCACCCACCATAAAATACCAAAGATTAAATGCTAAAAGTCAGTTGTTAAATAGCCACACAGTTTTTAGTACCCATGTTCCAAATATGTACTGCACAAATAGAAGAGGCACAGTTTTTCTAAAGTAGAGTTGAAACTCAGTGAGTGGAGCCACATTTCATCCAATAAATAGTATACGTTAATGAAAAGTAGAAAGTCCTGGATTACAGGAATCCATATGGACTAATGAATTCTGCAAAACACTTGGATCTGGATGATGTTTGGTATTGTGGGGTAATTCTACTTTTACTCAACCCTTGTCTTTAAAATTACCTTTATATAAAATCCAAGTTCACTTTTAACACAAACCAGCTGCATCACTGTTTTGAGTCAATTCAAATTATTTGCCACCAATTGTATTCACAGTCTTTAGAAAAATTCCTCTTATGTTAAAGAAGTTGTTTTAATGCTTGTTCTCCAATTGAGATTTAGGAATTAAGAATGCATATGGTCATGATTGCATCTTATCTGAGCCACCCTTTTGATAACTCTCTCCCCTGCTCCAGTGGATCTCATTCTTTCTCTTTCCTCTTTCTGCCACATCACGTCCCCTTGAAGTCTCCCCTTTTCTATCCTGCTTAGCATTCCCCATTTATCTTCTCTCTTTGTAGCAAAAATTTTGTAAGTATCAAAACTCATCAGTTTGATTGGAACAAATATGATACTAAATCTCTTTGATCTTTCACGTTTCATCTCTTAAGAAAAAACAGCCTCTCTGACAAGAAACTGTTCAGTACTGTGCCCATACAACAGAGGCCCCATAAGATATGAAGCTTATGAAATCTTTATAGCAATTAATGTCTTTAACAAGGATTTTTCTAAGGTGATGTCACTGCCCTGTAATAACTTGAAGTAATCGTAACTTTATGATCAAGTTGTCTAATACTACTTTGCTTTCATTTAGTGGACTTCCTAGTGCATAACTTTGCAGTAAAGCAAAACCAGAATATCATCCATGTTATATACTGGCTGTGCATGCACTTGAAAGGACAGCACTGTTCAAGATTTCAAATGAAATTTAGTGGACAAAAATCATTCATCTCAGAGCGGGTGTCAGAAAATACATCCCAGCTAATATGAGTGAAGCAGGTTAGTCAGAAGAGGAAAAACCAGAAAGCTCAAACTAAAATCCACTGCAGGAACCTCCAGCACGCTGGACACCGCTGTCCATGGCAATGGATGTACGTTGTTGGGACAAGGATGTATGTCCTACTAAGCTATTGAATGGATATCCCATCTATGGGACATGCTTCTATACATTATTCGTAAGTTGCATAGAGGCTGAAAGCTGGTATTCTTCAGGCTGAGCCGCATCTGTCAAAGCTGGGTTAATGTTTTCAGAAGGGATCTAGCCTTTCAGAGCAGATGCAGAGCATCTTCTTGGCTGCGAAGGCCAGTGACACATAACAGAGCTTCTGCAGACAACAGATGTAAAGGCCATTTTGAATCCTGGGAGAGCAAGACACAAGATTTTTTTCACACCATTCCTTTTTTGTGCCAGAAACTGTGTTGCTTTCAACTGCACTCAGTGGGTTATATTGTTTAACTTCATATAATTGACAAACTGTCCTATAAATCTTCTAGCCAACATTTTAGTGCTTTATAGTCATCAATCTCACCCTCCTCAGATGTGCCTATTCCACAAATGCAAGCCAGTATAGTACAACAAAAGAGGAAAGGGAAGGAAAAAAAAAGAAAGGGGGGGCGGGAAGGGAAGACAAGTCTTATCCACTCAGCTTCATTCTATCTGCCAGGGCTGGTAACTACAGGATCTAGCTGCCCCAGTAAGAAATCCCAAATCTCATGGGGCGTATATATATATCTGGTAGTATAAGATGTGGGGGAGACTTGTGTCGTTGTGGACACTTTTGAAGCACCACTGCGAGGTGTCATGATGATCTAAGTTAGTAGCTTCCTAGCATGGATGAAAAACAAGCAAGAAAGCAATGTGTAGCCCTGGAAAATCAGCATTGCTTGTGCTGAATGAGGACTGAGGTGAATGGGGCAAAGATTTCTGTGAGGTTGCAGGAATCCTTTTGCAAAAGCAAAATATGCCTTTCTTATGAGACAAGATGATGGTGATACGGGGTTTCTTGCCCTCAGACAAGCAAATATATCTCCACCTGCTCTGCTGAAACGGTGAGTTAATTCACTCAGAGATTACAGCTCAAATCATACTCTGCTTTACCACCAAGTGTGTAAACCCCTTAGCTAACATTCCTATTTAGAACTGGATATTCCAAGAAGCAAGACTACAGTTGTGGACTACTCTGGACATTTAATGTCATAACTGAGAATTATGCAACCAGTTACCAAAGATTACTTGCTCTTTGAGGAAACTATTTAGCAGGTATATGACTCCACACCTTCCTCTGTGTGACAGATTCTAGCCCTTGGCTCCCTGGTAATGGAGATGGATATGCAAATCCACTAGTGGCTCTCCTACTGCTCAGTGCCTTGAGGCTCTCAGGCTTCCAATTCATATACTTGGAATAAGAGCTCTTGCTGAAAACGTCACGTATAGCTGGCTGAAATGTGAGGGATCACTCAGTTTCAAAGGGCTGTGCAGTCCTTTGTGTTTTACATTAACTTCAGACATTATATCACAGAACAAGAACTTTTATGAACATAAATCTGACTGCCTGGAATGACTTGATCCAATACATGCAACAATGCCACACCACTCTGCTTATATTGATTACAAGTTTGAGTGGTGTGTGCACCACAAAACAAATCTATTAGTGCACTTGTAGAATGAAATCCCTGAAGCTTACACAGGTCAGTATACACAACTTCACTGCTGCAAAATATTTATTTCATATACTGCCTTCTCCAACCATACCAGTGCTAAGGTATATATTTTATGTTGACTAGTATATTATACTATGATAACACATTTACTCTATTAAGCAAAGTTGACCGATTCCTTTCCTAAGCAAAGGAAACATAAACCATGTAAACATCAGTGAAAGTAATAGATATATATGGAGTAAAAACCTCAGGGCAACTGAGGAAAATTTCTGGATAGCCCAAAGGTATGTAAGTAGAAAACAGGTGCTGAAGTTAAAAACTCACCATCAAAACAATTTATCTAATTGACAGCTAGCATGACTGTCCCAGAAAAAGCCTGTCTACACATTATTTTTCTTCCTTCAGTCTTTCTTATAGTCAGTGCAAGTGTTTCATATCTATGTGCTGCCATTGCAAACTGACGCAGCAAGTTCCTACGGTAGCCCTGGACATCGTATATACTTAGAGTAAGAAGTTTCCCCCACAGTTACACTTTTTCCTGTAGAATACTTAAATGAGAAATCCTTTGTTAAGAGAGATTTTCTCTCCCTCCCAAATACTCTAAGTTGGAGGAGCACTGTTGGCGGAGAAAACCACATCCGTATCTTCTAGTGTTTAGTGGAAATGCTTTAGCTAGTGGCACTATCACTTGTCAGGCTTAGTTCTGTGTGATGACCCTGTCATGCTGATGAAGTAATTTTAGCCAGTGAGGCACCAGGACAGCACTTCTGTGTGTCTATCATTGTTAGCATTTTGATGTCATTTTTATTATCATTGTTATGTCAATATTTCCATTATAACTCCATCACACACATGCTTTACAATTGATAAGTCATTTTAAGTGTAGACATTCATGAAAGGTCAGCCTTTAAACACTTCTTTAGAATAGCAACAGCTTTTTAAAAAGCAAGACTCTCTTTTTCTTCATGTCAATGCTGCTAATTTCAGGATAGGAAAGGGCAAAACAGTTGAACAGCATATGTTTCTGTCAAATACCATAACATCCTGTTTTTTTAACACTGCTGAAATACAGATGTGAAAAGCATCATCTATTGCCACAAAACACATGAAGAATCCAAAGAGAGGAAGAACTATAAAGTGTCTTTTAAATCTTTACATTTTACAACAGGCAGGATAACTGCAAACCTCCAATTATCATGGTCTTGGGAGGAGTTAAGAAGGTAGAAGACAAGCTCTAAAGTCTATCAACAACCTAGAAAAAAAAATCTGGTATGTAACCAGCAGCAGCACCATGTATTACCATAACTTTTCCCAGACCACAACCTGACATCAGAGCACCTGTGATATAACTCATCAGGAATGGTGGGGACGAGGATTTCCCCTTGTGCTGACCACCGCTAGTTTAGGCCACTGAAGAACAGCTAGGGACTGTAAACTGACTTGAGCATAAGCATTTATATCAACATTTCAAAGTGGTAAAATGTTTCCTGCATGCAGTTTAGCAAGGTTTTCCCATTTTCAGAAGTTTTATCTTTGAATAATTCACATGACCTCCCTACATTTACCTACCACTTACTCCCCATAAGATGCTTTATTACAACCCAAACTATAAAACAGGCAGAAAAGATATGCCTTTCTATACTGTAGCATAAGGGGAAAAAATGCTACTAATTTGCAGCTAAGGACTAAACTAGTAAAGATACCAACTTAAGGTTAGTTAAAAAAAATAATAATCCTTTAACTTTTTGACACCATGTAAACCAAGATTATAAAGAAACAAAGGACCCCCATCCCATACAACACCCGCACCATATTTACCTTTTCTTGGGCAATGCATCTCACAGATAGTTTTCAGGTAGCTTTTAATCTCAGCAAAAGCCCTTCTAAGGACAGAGCTAGAAGCATTCTTCTGAACTGATCCTGGTCCTCCTCTTTTACTTCTCCCTCCTAACCCCACACCTGCTACAGCTGTGGAGCTTAATCACCCCTTCTCCAGGATCCAGGATGCTTTTCAATCTCTAACACTGCAGCTTGACTCTGTGATGAACTATACAGAGTTCATTTAAATTTTTCTGGTGTTCTCATAAGAATAGTTTGTACACATGTATTTTTAAACATTTAGCTTTGACCCATGGTGCTTCACTACAAGCATATGCACATTATATCAGTAACTTACAGAGGGGTGTTATGGAGCTTAGTTAATATTGAATTCAGTTATGTCTTCAGCTGTTTAGATGAACCGAGTTGAAAAAAAAGTACCATTTTATCATGTCACCAGCATCTGAGCTACTGAAATGAGCGTTATGCTGAGAAAATAAAAACGTGTTTTCCCACACTAAGACATTCTTCTAGTAATCACCATCCTGTTACTACAAATTTCTTCCTGCCTTTCCTATTTGTGTTGCTGGTTTGCCTTGGTATTCCTCAGCTCTTTCTAACGAACAAGAAAGCCAACAAATCTCCCCCCAGATTCTCTGCTGAAGTAGAGATGTATTTCGTTGTATGCATTATGTATACAGTGTGAGGTCAGAAAGGAAAGGTGGCTGCTAAAACAGATTGACACATTATACACATAAATCTTACCATATTGCACTCAGCCACAGATCTACTTGCTGATGTACTTGCCTGTAAATTATGCACTTTTAATACTGCCATGTTCTCTAATCTCTCCAGTACCACCCATTAGAAAGTCACTATTTTATAGAAAATATTTTTAATGTTTTTTTCCTGATCTATTGTTGCTATGCATCTGTTATTCAGCTGTATAAAGTAATTAAGGAATGCTCTCATGGAGAAAAGAACAGAGCTATCTCTTAGGAATGTGTATGTGCATATAAAAAATCACTACCAAAAAGTATTTCAATTAAAAAAAAATAATTGTATGTGCTACCACATTATGTCAATCCTGCAGTTAATTGCAAATGCAGATTGTAAGAGGGGAACTACTGTGCACAGTAGACTTGTCTATATAGAAGAATAAGTAGGTCTTAGTTCTGAGCAGATAGCAAGAGTTTCAGTTTCGGAATAAAATTGTGCTTGATTTTTCAGACACTTTTTACTTTCACAGCTTATTTGCCATTCCCCTCTGCTGTTTAATAAAACCCCACCTCATCTGAAGAGTTTTGTGATGCTCTTTAGGGCAATGAGCTATAAGTAAAAATTATAATATTTTTTCTTTATTTATGGTTTCTAAAAACAAATAAAGCATGTATATTAGACAAGCGTGCACACAAGCAGTGTGGGTACACGTGTGCGTGTATATTGTGTGTGTGACACCACGGGGTCTCTTTGGAAAGACTCTCTTCTGTTTCTAAAATCTTCATCTTTAAGCTAACAATTCTCTAATTTAATAATCTGTAAAAAAGTAACTACTATTGAGCCTTTTCTCCTCTCATATTTCACATTTATTAAAAGATCCTTTGAAGCCAACACTTGCTTCCATGAAGTCTGTTATTAAACAAGCTAAAATTGCTGCTTTCATTGTGACACTTAATTGGGAAGTTGTGCGTCAGGACCCATTAGAGCTCTCCTGCTGGCACGGTTGGTAATGCCATGTTATGCCATATGGAAAGCTCAAGCCTGGAAGCAATTTTGGGGATGTTTGATCTTTGTGCCAATGAAGAATAACATAGAAATGAAGGTAAGTCCCAGCTCCATGGGACTTGAAAGTGCCGTCTGAATTACTCAGCCATGTCCCCTAGGAGCTGGCAATGTGTACGGGACTTTAAAAAAAAAGTGTCTCCTTTTAGTCACAGAGTTAATTGTATAACGGGGAGATGCAACCAGTTAATTAATATCACCTTTTCCTAGAGGATTAATTTAGATTATTGTAAAGGCCCAGGAACTTTCCTGTATCTGGAAGTGATAGAAAAACTAGAAAGGACTTGCAAAAGTTGGAGGAGAGGAAGATTTAAAAGTAACACTTTCTAATTCCGTAAGACAGCAATGATGGGAGTAGTTTTAAAACTACTATAGATGTTAGCAGGACATTGAAAAGCTAAGTATAAGATTTACGTATGATTTTATCATTAATATTACTGAAAATATTCAGTATAATCTTGTAAAACAAGTAATGCAATCCTTGTTGTTTTCTGAAGAGGGTCCTAAATTTATGGGGGTTTTGGCACTAGAAAACTTTCAATACTTTTTACTGGTAATTAAAATTAATTCTTTTTCCAGACAACATACCAGGGTATAAGGATGATGCATTAGAAGCTCATTTGATCTTTCAAATTAGATTTCATTAATTGGACATAAATAGAGTATTCATAACTTCTTTATGTTGCTACTTTAATTTCCTGTAGAAAGCATCTCATTTTTTTTCCTGCATTATTGTTGACTTAAATAATGAACTGCTTCAAAACCAAACTACTTTTGTTAGTCAGAATAGTCTGGACAGCAGTATTGGGTTATCTCTGCCTCTTTAAGAACAGTAGTTTGTAGTCTGGATTGCATTTTTAGTACATCTCTTTGACAAATTCCTCTGTCTCCAATTCTGGCAATAGACTTTTACAATTGAAGCTCCATTACATTCATCAAGCATTATTGTGACCTTCTGGTGGATAGATTTTAGGCAAGAGCTTGCTAGAGCTCAGGGCAGAGCATCTAGTAACAATTTCACTTTCAAAATTGTTGTCAGTATTTGTAAATCCCCTGCTGCAGTGAGAAACAACAATTACTGGAATGCTGACTATTTTTTCCTCTTTCTGCATAAGATTTATCAATTCAAAAAAGTGATTGGTATAAAATAGTGAGCAGTAAGACTGCTTTTGATATACCTGTCATGTAATGAGGTGCAGAACCTTATTGCAACACACACTTTCAGTATCTGTAAGGAGGCCAGGGGCTCATGAAACATTCAGTTTGGGGCTATGTTTAAGTACACTATTATATTGAGTCTGTATAGCAAGTTGTTTTCAAAATTAAAACCAACTCTGATTTTTGCAATGTGTTCTTGTTTCTGTAAAATGGCTGGTAAGAACATCTAGAGCAAATATTACCTCTGCTCACGGGAAATGCTTAGGATTCAGCTCTGGTAAAAGGAATTAAAAGTATATTCATGGTGTCGCAATTGTATAGATTTGTAGGTATGCAATAAGAAAGCATCAGGTATGCAAGAATGACAATGCCGAGGCTTTTTAGAAACCCCAGCAAAATATAAAGCCAGGCTGGAACTGAAACTTCAGTGCTGCTAAAATTATTGTGTTTACAATATGAGTAATTCATAACACGGTCAGTTTAGGGTGAAGCATTACAAGGTCATAGTTTGCAGTGGATAATGCCCCTATAATATTTTTTTTCTGCTCCACCTGTATAATCATACTATTTTTTAAAAAAAACTGAATTCTGAAATCAAACAGTTTTGATTGAGATTATTTTTGATTGGCAATTTTGTAAACCACCTCTCAAGAAAAAGTGGACATCGCTTTGAAGTCTCTGAAACTTAGTTGCAATGTCAATGCACAAGTCATTGAATGCCCAACAGGAAACAACAGAAGAAACTGAATTTCTGGGAGTATTCTGGGAGTATATGGGAGTATTCTGGGAGTATTCTGGTATTAAAAAAAGTAAAAACTTGAAAGTGTAAAGGATGGCCCAAGGCTTTAGCCCTGAGCACCAGTAAATACAGGGAAAACACAACAAAAGAAAATTATTTTGCAAGGTACCTTTGCTGGGGGCATCTTGGAAAGACTAGAGGCAAGGCTTTCCTCTGCTGGAAACTAACTCTAGGCTCCTGTGTAGGAATTACTACCTGAAGCCAAAATATAGGAATAGCAAGCAGAAAAGGCAGTTGTCTTAACCAAAGGCATTTGTTTGTTTGTTTGTTTATTTAATGGGCAATCTTTTGAAGGAATTAAGGGCTTCTGCTGTTCTCAAGTTGCATGGGAAACATTCCTAGAATTTTTCTGATACCATGAGCTCCCTGACTGAAGCCAGGGGAAGTAGAAAGTATTTTTGTGCAAATGAAGTCAGCTCCCCAGGTGAAATCACTGGAGTGGGAGGAGGGGAAACAGTGCTCTCTTCTTTCCTGGGAGAGTCATAAAGCTACTGCCATTTCCTTTAATAGTTTTGCCCTTTGAATCTTGTATTTGTAGCCAAGAGCTCAAAAAGCAAAGTATAAGGGGAGAGACAATAGAGGGGAAAAAAATACAGTTGCTAAATAATAGGAAGAAAGAATAAAAGTCAGGAAAAGGGAAAGAAAGGAAGGAATCTAGACAAAAGCCATTCCAGACATCCAGAAGATAAAGATGTCACAAGAGAAAGCCAGAGACTTTAAACAAGCTTATGGATAAAGTTGAGGTAAAAAGGAAAGATGTAAAAGGAAATGTGTGATGCTTTACTTCTCTGACTGTAACAGTTTGTGTGCTGGTTTTCATATTGATATGTATGTGTACATTTAAGAATAGTGGCTTTGGTCATTTGTCATTCAAACTCTAGCACCTTCCTAAGGGAAGTGCATCCCTGCACAATCCCCAAGGAATGCATTGGACAGATCTTGCTTCACAAGGTAATCACATTCAACACTTTCTTTAACACTCTCGAAGTATTATCTTGTGTGTTAGTCATTAGATCTGTCTCTCCATGTCTGCAGAATTGTTCCAGCATAATTTTTTTTTTTAAATGTCTTCCAAATGTGCCTTCAAGAATCAATTCTGCAGAAGCACCACTTAGTAATAGCTACTGTGTCTTTATCAAACCACCCCCAGAATCATTTACGGTTAAATCTGTGATGCTTAAGTTGGTGGAAAGAAAAGCAGACAGGCTTTCCATAGTTTCTGCAAGCTTGGTAGTGGCATGCTGTAAAGTAAGCAGACAGTAGTTTGAGGTTTAGAAGACTTGTTTTCACTGCATTACCTCTATCATAAAAAAAAAAAACCAAAAAAAAAAACCCCAAACCCCCCCCCAAAACCAAACCCCACCAAACAAAAAAAACAAACCACAAGCTCTGGCACTGTGGGAATAAGAATGGCAGGAGTACAACACACACAACTGTTGTTGTCATCTGCTCCAGTGAACCACTATCAATTACTTTAGTTAGTTCTTAAAGGCCCTCCAACCTGAAAATTGTTCAAGAAAGTAGGTTTCCTCTGTTTGACTATTCACACCAAATCAGAAGTTTCCTAAAAACTTGCTACGGTATTAAGAATTTGGAATAGTCAGTTTTCCATAGTGAACATCCTACTTAATTAAACAATCAAAATTTTGTTGCTTATGTGGGCTTCAGAATGTGAAAATTTAAAGAATCTGATTTTCAGCTGCTGTAATATTAAGCACACACATGCAAAGAACCAACAGAAATCCTTGACATGATCATACACTTGAATTTGGGATTTGAGCAGAAGCTGTAATAAAACCCACATCTCCCTTGAAATGAACACCCTGCTCATTGGAAGATCTCTAATATTGTGGGTAAAACACAAGGGCTTCAGAAATTTCCCAATCGTACAAAAAAGGATTATACAGGAGACATTACAGGAAAAAAAAAAAAAAAAAAAAAAAAAGAAACATTCAGAAAAGCACTCATAACCATGGATTATCTCGATCTATGTAGATATCTATGTCCTCCTGATACATATGCACTTGTTCCAGAATATGAAGAAAGAAATAGTCCAGATGAAAATAAAACCCACCATTCTGCTCTGAGATGTATGCATACAACTCTCAAAAAACCTTAACAAACTGCAAAGGAACAAAAATGAAAGTATGCTTAAAAGCAGAGGATAAAGATATGTACTTTATGGATTCAGATAATGAAGTCAGGCTCCTATGCATATATTTCTGGGGTAAGAAATATGTAGATTAGAAGTCTCTAAAAGCCTGTCATTGCATTATACCTTCACACATATAAATACATAACAGGCATCAGTTAAAAGTAGAGCCATTGGCTCTGGGTTCACCCCTTTGTATTGTAATCTGTACAATGCTATCTGGATGTTTTTAGCTGGGGAAAAAAAAAAAAAAAAAAAAAGTAGTTTCATCTGTGAATGGGTCGCTGACCTTAGAATTGAAAGATTTATCAGGGTATGTTTGCATGACAAAATAAAGCACTACACAGAAATATACTAGCTCAAAATGTGACATTTCCAAAATGGAAAAGGATTTAACTGAATTAGCACAGTCCTCTGATCAGCTTCCTATGCCCTGCTGTTCAGTAAAGCTACTTAACCCAGACAGAGCTGTACTAACACAGTTATACTTGTCCTGGTTTCTGTGCTAACCCAGCGTGACTCTTCACTGAATTTAACTCAAAAAGGATTTACATGATGCTTTCCAAAAAGGACGCCCAAACTTCCCAACACCTCCTAATTTCAACTTAAATAAGACTTTTACCTATAAATGTAAAAACGCCCAGCAAAGTAAAATTATTTTATTTATTACTATGAGTTCCAAGAAGGAGCTGGGGCCAATATACATCTCACGTCCTCACTACAGAAGAGATGGA
This sequence comes from Microhierax caerulescens, assembly GCA_035590215.1. Classification (NCBI taxonomy): domain Eukaryota; kingdom Metazoa; phylum Chordata; class Aves; order Falconiformes; family Falconidae; genus Microhierax; species Microhierax caerulescens. The sequence goes on from JAVJGJ010000003.1 coordinate 22,815,888, forward strand.
AATATATTGAACACATGCACAGTACCAGCACATCCTAAAAACATCTGGACTGTCGTATCGTGGTGACACAGCAGTGAGTGAGACTTGTAAGGACAGGTACTCAGTGGATTCACTGAAGCCAGAAACTTCTCTAAAATAACAAAGGGGGGGGGGGGATGAGCAAAAGGAGCATTAATTTCGGTGTAATTGAGA
>JAVJGJ010000003.1:22816179-22827364 GCA_035590215.1 Microhierax caerulescens
GGAGCAAAAGGAGCATTAATTTAGGTCTAATTGAGATCTTAAGAACAGAATACATTCAGGACACTTGAGTGTGGAAAGAAGGCATCCCTGCGAGGTGCCTGAGAAATAAAGAAGTGCCGTTGGAATTGCCTCTTTATGAACACAAATGTAACCTGGCTGACACCACTGAAACTGAGTGGGAAGAATATCATTGGCAAAGTAACGTTAAAATAACTCTTTAGAGGGGACTGAGGAACAATGGGGAGGGATAATAATATTCTATGTCAAGTAATTCAGTGAGTATAATAACTAATGAAGCCTGGTCTCTTAGTGATCTTCCTGTTGCGAATGATTGATGTCATCTGAGATGACATCAGCCATAGCTGAAACTTTCTCACAGCTCACCATTTAAAATAGCTCTCCCATGAGGATTCTTTGTCATCTAATAAACCTTTCCCATAGACTAGGCACTCCTAGTCTCCTTTTTCCACCTGGGAAACTGTTTTCCTAGTTCATGTGAGCCCAAATTATAAAAAACCGATTGTTTTTGAGACTGCCACTTATATGCCAAATCTATTTGGAAAGAGTCAAGAGAGCAAGAAGACAGTCAGAAGCTTACACAACATCCTGTGATTGCATTATCTTTTTCCATGGGAAAGCTGTTTTTAAAAAACTGGTTCTATTTGGGCAACTGACCCTAAATGATGCTATGCAGCGTCAAGACCTCCAGGGACATGACGAAGGGATGCATCCACACCTGTGACATGTACAGAAGCAATCATATAATCATGGGAAAGTTAAATCTAAGGGGTCAAATTCTGAAAATCCCCCACTGCTGGAAATAAAATGGAACTTTGGAAATTATAGGTGAAAGTTTCCTTTCAAAGTCTCCTTTTTCTCCTTTCATAGTCAAACATCTACGTTGGGCTGTGGTTGCAGGTTACTGTTCTGAAGAACTTACATCTGATATAAAAGGTTACCACCTCCTTCCTTCATTTGCTTTCTCTTTCTCAACTTGAGCTACATTCAGATCCTTCTGGAGAAGATCACTGCTCATGAGTTAGGGCAATTTGTATGTTCCTGTGATTCAGATATTTGAACTGGGAATGGGAAATAATCTAGCTTGTAAACAGAGGGAAAAAACAATAACCACCAACCAATAAGTCATTAAACCAGATAATTTTCAGAGATGGCAATCACCATGGTCTTCACAAGTAAAAAAGCAAAAGAATCGATGGTAACTTTGTTGCCACTGACTATAACCTAATGTGATTCCGGCTTTATTATGTATGCATTTTTCTTTAAAATGGCTAATTCCATAAAGCTGAAAATAATTATGAACCAAATAGTTTGGGAGAAAGAACTAAGCAGGAAAACAATAAATAATTGAGAATAGCTTAGTAGATGCTCAATTTATATGGAAAATAATGAATTATAATTGGGAACCGCTTAAGTGTATTTTCCTAGATGCTCAAAACTAGCAACCAATAATCGCAAAACACAACTCTCTAAAAACTGACAAAAAAGCAAAACAATATGTTTCAAAACAAAACTGAATGCAGTTATTTAGGCAATGTAAAAAGATAATTATTACAGCAAATATGGGGAAATAGATAAATAGTAACAAATATAAATCTATAGGTAGGATATTAAGAAAACTAGCAATAGAAAGCAAAGAACATAAATCAAGGGCTGGCAGATTTGATAAGAATGGCAGAAAATTTTGAAGTACATAAGAAATGAAGGGAATCCTATAATTGCTATAAAGATTTAAAACAGTTACCATAATAATGATGAAAATGCAGAATGACCCAGCATGTATTTTGATCCTGGATTTTGAACCAACTGGGCATTGCCTTACAGGAGTATGATGAAAAAAAAAAAAATCCTTTTCGGCAAAACCAATCAGCAAGTTAGTGGGACAGCTTTCATACAGGAGATCTAAAACCATTGCCAGAGGATCTCACTGGGCCATATATGTTAAATATAGTAGATTATCAAAACATACTAAATTAATTTTGGATATTGAGGAAAATCAAGACAACTAGTAAAAAGCTGAAACTGTGCTAATGCTGGTTTAGAGAGGGATACAGAAAAAGTTTTGTGGTTAATGTCTCTTGACAACCTTTATACAAATTAAGTTGGGTTTCTAAGGTATTGACATATTATGCAGATAGAATATCGCATGAGATTTTTATTAATAAAGTGGAATGATTCAAAACTCAGCGTTAAATACATTGTATTAGTTGCAAGCTGGTTGTCACTTTGAAACCATAATTAAAAAAGGAACCATCAGCCATCATTAATACTTCAACTACACTCCGTTATGAAAACCCATTGAATTAAGTATAAAAAACACTAACATTCCAATAGCCAGGTAGTGCACCCAGCACTACTGAGATCGCGACGTTTGCAGGTAGTGCTCAGTCATGAAGTGGAAGGTCTTAAAAGCCCAATCAGTCCTTCAGGTTTGCTTTTGTTTTTCCTTACAAACTACAATGTGCTGACAGGAGAGTAGATCATTTTTCATGAAACTACTACGTACTTTATTAGTAGTATGATATCCTAAAAGCTCTTTTTTATATTTCAATTTAGGCTAGAAAGTACAAAAAAAATCCCTGTGAAAAAGCTGGATGAACTGCAGCCAGAGACCAGAATTTACTTTAATATCATGCTGCATAGTACCATAACGTAATAAATGTTACAAAGGAAGCCCAGGTGTCATAAAGCAGTTACATTGACTTGGGCAGAATATTATACCTGATGATTTTTCTACTTTCTCCATGCTTAGACTACGTCTATATTTATGAGGGGGGAAAATGATGAAATATTAAAACAGTAAGCAGCTTGAAGATCTTCTGTTTGTTTGCTAAAATTTAACACACGCTGCAGTAAAAGACCGAAGTCCTAGAAGCAAGCTGCAGGGCTTTTAGGGGGACAAGGAGCTGTCTTGGTACATGCCCTGCAGCCACAACAGCTCACCCCAAGTGTTTGGGAGCACTGCACAGAGGACCATTGCCACTGGGCCTCAGGAAACCTAAGGGCTCTAGATACATCTTAGAGAAGGACAAAACCAGAATGTAATATTCCTTTTGTCTTTGGGAATGAAACTGAGCTGGAATAAAGAAAGGAGCTATCACAACGCTCCTCATTTGCCTGTAATGTGATGTAAAGGTTCATAGTGGTGTTTCCCCTTGGAAGAGGAGCTCTCAACTTACTGTGAATGGAGCTAGGAATGATCCACAGCTTTTTCTTGCAGACCTACAGGATGCGTTTATTTTTTCGGATCGATCATATTGTCAACTCAACCTTATTGTCACTTGCCTTCAGTATTTTCTATTGGCATCCAGACCTATCTTTGGGAAAAAATAGAGGTCAGAACTTCTAACAAGTTTCAGAACTCTTGCTTTAGGGAGAAGCCAGCATAGGGAAATACTTTTGTGACAAGAGCAATTTGCATAAAACAATACTGGGCCACGTTGCTCCTGTCTTCTGTACTTATTCTGTGGCCTCAGTTGCTGTCTAACTGTGGGTATACGGACTGCCCAAGTGAACCTGCCTGTCAAAGCACGAATGTGTCAGACACAAGAAACAGGGACTTGAAAACTGAAATACTTTTCACCATTCAAAAGTTGCTAGATGTTTTCCAGCATATCTTCTAGACTGCAAACTGAGAAAAATAATCCATGTCAAACATATCCAATCAGTTAATCTGGATATGATATTACTCTGAATTAAATTCATTGATTGCATGTTTAAGAATTTCTAGGTGGGAAGCTTCAGGAGACAACCTGTTCCTATTCAACAGAAACAGCACATAAAACATTTGAAGCTATATTCTCAAATTGTTCCTATACACCATTGCAAGAGATTCCTTTGGCTGAGGAGATACTAATTCACACTGAAAGGTGCAAATATGCCTGTAAACACTGGAAATTTCAAGTAGTGATTTACAAAGTTTTGTAGAAATAAAAACCACCATAAAAGAGGTGATATGACTGGATTTAAAAGCTTACTCTGGATTTCTGTCCATTAAGTGGGCCTTCCTCTGCAAATAAATTTGGGATTTACATTATTAATATAAAACCAGAACTATCATGTTAGGATACTGGCAAAGTGAGACAAATCTCTTCATTTGAACAAGGTGTACGTTATCCTTATCCAGTGCTGTAAGATGCAAATAGTTCCCTCACTAGTTTGATAAAAAGGTGAACTATTTAAAGGAAGTAACACGTATCCAAGAAAATGGAGAGCAAATCAATCAGTAAATAATAGTTTAGAAAAATAAACTACTTAATAAAATATATATAGAAAGAAAAACAAATCTGGCAAGTGATTACTTTAGTTATTTGGTTTGGCTTTTCCTTTATAAATTTTTATTCTTACTTTTAAAGATGTACATATAGAGGGAAGATAATGCATGGAAGAAGTAATTATGTTAAAATAGAACATTGTGTTATGAATATCAGTATCAAGAAATAGTAGCATAAAAGGTTAAAAATTGGAAAATTAATACCAAAAAGACTAAGAAACCACAAATTCTCAATTTTAATTAAATTGCATGTATTGATTCAGAAAAGCATGAAAAATACCCTTTGTTTCACAAAAAGATCTCATTAAAAATGTAAAGTACAAATCTCTGTTCTGATGCATTGTTAGAGGAGATGGAGACAACCTCTTAGGACAGAACGGAGCAGCGGCATTTCTAAAAAGAAGGATTGCCTTTGCTGTTTCAAATGGCCACATTTGAAACATTGCATTTGGGAACCTAGTAGAGCCCTGGTGATTTTTAACTTCTTCGAAAGGTATGGTGCCAAATGCCTAGCAAAAATAAACACAGATCAGTTGTCATAAATGTGAAGCCTTTCTTTAGGGGACATTCTTGTCCAAATCAAGTCCCAGCCCACCTACGCCCTGTGTTCAGACCTTGCTAGAGCAGTCAGCATCTTGATGCAGAAACGCAATTGAGTATTCCCATGCACACAGTGACAACACTAAGCAGAAAAGGGGGAGTAAAATAATTAAAATATTAACTAGATAGAAAATTAAACGGCATGGATCATTGGGTAGCTCTGTTTTGGCTTATTGACTGTTGATAGGTTACTTCAGTTATCTGCAGTTTCTACTGCAGCAACATTAAGGGCCCCGTTGCGCTACGTGCTGTGTATACGTGCCTGCTCTTAATGACTAAATCTAAAAGGACAACACATGGGAAATGACACAGAGTCATAAAGAGGTTAATGGACTTAACCAAGGTTACAAGACGAGATAATAGGAGGGATGAGAGTAAAATAATACACGTAAAAACTACAAGCCATACCTCCTATTCCTTTGTCATGCCTAAAGTAATCCCTTGATTTAGATAAATGAGCTTCACAAGCAAGTAACTTTAACAGTCTTAATGCAGTGCATCTCAAAGTCACCTGACGACTTTCTGGTGGTGTTAGTGGAAGGTACGTCTGTTGAAAGACTACAGGTCTAGGACAGAGGTCAGAAGATGTGACTTTGGTTGCATCCTCTGCCAAATTTTTGTGTAATTAGGGCCAAGCTGCCTAAAACTTTTGTAGATATGGCAGACTGTCCTGCCCCTCAGAGTGTTACAATTACACAAGTTAATGTGACAGCAATAAGGCCAAGGGAAGGCATTTAGATGCAGAGTGGACTTTGATTCTGAGACTTTTCTATGTAAAAGCAGACCTCAGTCTTAGGGGATTAAGATTCAGAATGTAAACTGTTCTCCCCGGTTTGGATTTTTCAGTTTCTTCTGTCTTGAGTCCTAACTGTCGTAAAAGCTGATTTCTGACACTGATTTGGTTACAATGGTTACATACCTTCATAATGCTAGTATAATTAAATTAGAAAAAACTATGAAAATATAATGATACATATCAAAATGAGGCTTGGGTTTGTATATGCTGACAAAGCTCAGCTTATTTTCTTAGAAGAGACCGAAACATCACTTTACAAATACTTCTTACTGGTTCCCCTTGGCTATTAATGAGTTTAGTTGCTACAGATTTTGACAAAGCAAATATGTTGCTATTTAAAAACGTAACTTTCACAGTAGCTTCACCAGCTGCATCAATATGTTGCATTGTTATATAGTTGAAATTCATCATTACACCTATTAAAAGCTGAAGAGCCTGTTTTTAAAAAATACAGAAAAATGTGAGAAATCAGGGAGCAGACCAAATCTTGTCTTTTGTTCACATTCTCTGATTCTGCTTTATGCCCATAATTACTAGAGACAAATTTTCTGGGACAGAAAACGTAGCTGTTGGGAAAGGAGGGGTTGCTTTTTTTGTTTTGCCAAGGGAAGTGTATATATTTCCATACTTCCACTTTTAGAATGATTTTTCTGAGCTATGTAATGTTGAATTAGGTATTATTTTGTGGAACTATTTACCATTTGCAGGACTTGGGTGTTAAAGAAAAAGCAAACATTTAATATCAAATAAAACCTTTTTGGGATGCTACTTTCACTAGCTGGTACTTAAAGATAGTTCACCTAAAAGCAGGGAGGAATCAGGCCAGTGAAGGAGAATTTAAGAAAATGACTGCCCTTTTCAATAAGGAAATATTTTCTTTTGCTGTCCCTGACCTTTGAGGACAGCTCAGCTTCCAGTTTCACATCATAGAAAAAATATCTAGGGAGGAAACTGAGAATTTGTGGCATCGTTTTTTTCTTTTCCATTGAAGCATCAGATGACATTTCATCAAATGATTTTATCTTCTGTAATTTACTGTTTTCACTACAGCACATCCCTTGGAGCCTACATAAGCCAGCGTCCAAGTCAAACATACAGTGGGAATCTTACTTCTTTTCCATTTGTTTTCTAAATGTTTTCTTTGTAAATAAATGGAATATTTCTTTCTGTAACTTAAGGCATCTTATAAACTGCTGAAAGTAAGACACATGCTGGCACATACCATTTTAAAGCTGTTGATAGCCATCTCAACTAATGTGAGGAAAAACTGACCTTTCATCTTGTGAGAGTGAATGTTTATGGTAGAACACTGCAAGGAAATGAGTTTTGTTTACTTCCCAGTGGGCATCTGCTATTCCAGCAGGTCCAGATAAGGTGCTTTACCTTGGTACCATACTATGCATGTAAGCAGAAGATGCTGTGTGTTTCTCCATATAAACCACGTGCCTGCTGCTTTTCCCGCTTAATTGCTAAGTGCTTGCAGCTGTTTCTTAGATTTATAGTTTTTAGCTAGGACAAATTTGTTTTTAATTTGTAACTTATTGTTTTAGAGCCGTAAAGTTAGCAGACTGAAGATTCCACGTGTTACTCATGTTGTTAATGTCCCTTAAGGTGTTTCTGGCTGTTTGAGGATACTTCGCTCAGTCTGTGTTCAGGTTCTATACTAGGCTTTCTACTTCTTTAACTGAGTTCTGATATGTTCACAGGAATTAAAAAAATAGAGAAATTAGGAAGGATTCATTGGACTGTAACAAATAAACATTCATTGAATGTTACTGGGTAACTGCTTACCATGTACATTCAAGGTTCGTGATTCCCTGCTACAACAGGACAAAGTTCACTGAGGCAACAAAAGTGACTTCTAGCATAACTGGGCACTTCCAGCTTGCGTGGACTTCAGTTGAAATTATGGTAAAACAACATCTCCAAGAATCTCCCCTCATTTTTTCAAGCTGACCCTCCAAAATCTGAGGTCACTCACGTGTTGTGAAACTTCTGTACTGCCAGAATAATTTCCTGAAGCTTAGAAAAAACAAGCTACACTATATTTCCCAGTAACAATTTTCTGACTCCTGAAAGAAATAGTTCCCTGTGATACATATCTGTCTATCATGAGATCTGGAGAGTCAAAGCAGTTACAGAGTCCATTTTGTAATTGGTGTAAAATGTGATTAGAGTTCAAAAGAGCACTGTTCTAAGAACTGCAATAAAGAGTGAAATCCTGGGATTTTACATGCTTACACTTTTGGGTGTTCTCTTCAATAAACAGTTTGGGTCAAATTATTTTATGATAATAAGGGATTACCCTTACGGAAAGAAATTTGTCATCCATAATGCAAATAGATTAAAAAAAAATAGAAGATCACATTTTAATTAAAAAAAAGTGACAGTAAATGACAATCTACTAAGCAAATTGCCTATATGTACATTATTAGCTGTCACAGCAATGAACTACAACACATTTAGCAACCAAGGCTTGTGTCTCATTTCCACAACTGAAAGACAAAGGTGATTTTTTCCAGCTAGATTCACAACTAAAAGCAGGGGTATATTGGAATTCTTGACTAAAGTTCAAAAGCTTTATTTAAAAATGAAATTTGGCAGTCTATCCTCCTTCTATCAAAGAATATCAGAATGACCTATACCCTATGTTCTCATTTCTTTTGTTTTATATAATATATATCAGTAATGTAGTATAATTGCAGCATGTTACACATTATATTAGTTATTATGATACTCACCTTCTATTATTTTCTCCAGCTATTCTTCCTTTTGGTGACTGTCCGTCAGAGTTTCTCTTTTATTTAGGCTGACAGATATGGGATCCACAGAGAATGGCAGAGCTAAGGTGATGGTTCTGGAACACCACAACAGCCCCAGTCATGTTGGTTTCAAACACATAAGATTTCCAGAAGAAAAAAAAAACCACAACTGACAACAGCAACAAATAAAATTGGGATTGGGGCAAGTCTTCCATAGTTCCCTTCCAACACCAGCTCCGCAGCCTCATGGAACATAATTAAGAAGAGTTCAAAACATTTTTTGGGTAGACAGTGCATTAAATTAATAAAGAAATCAAGTAAAACTCCTCTGACCCAATCACAAGAGCCAACTGGCTCCATAGTAATGGTCCTTTCAGCTCCAAACTTAAACCCACTGCACAGCTACATACTGAGTTTATGTTAGCATCTTCTAATCTCTGGTATGCAAACTTTACAGTATCTTATTTATAAACACAACTAACTGGGGATTTATTTCCCTATCGTGCACTTCTTGGGGTACTGTATTACCAACAGGTCTCCAATGAGGACAGAACAGTTGGAATTTACAGGAATAACCTGATTAAAATAAAACCTGTGGTAAACTTTGGCTTGTAGAAAGCACAGTGAAATCTATACAGGACACAGGAAACTTGTTTTCCCTAGAAAGCAAGTGTTAAAGCCAATGAACATTCATGCAATATTTGTTTTTCAAACTTTTTTCATTTTCAACACTTTAATTGTGCAGTGTTGCTATTAATACTAATCTAAATAAAATCTGCCAAATCTCTTAATTAACCTTGTCCAATTCCTGGCTAGGTATAGGAATGCATGACCCACTGTCTGTCTGTGTGTAAACTTCTTTAGCAATCTTTCCTATCTCATATTGCCTAAGTGTCCGTACTGCAAATACACCATCACTACAGGAACTGATGAAGAACAAACATTTGGGTGTTGATTTTTTGGGGTCTTAATTACATTTCCCCTTTAAACATAATCTCTCAAAATCAGTTTGCTTCCCCATGAGAGGATACTTTATGGAAACTTTTACTGTGATTTCTTGATCAGGAACCAGTCTTAGAATAAATAGCCATTCTCCAGGGTTAGTAACACAAGATCTTTCATAAGCAGCGCATTCAAATCCATAAATATAAAGCACAAAGTTAACTTGATCTCTAACAATTAATATCTCTTACTGAGAACACTTGTCTGTGCCTAAAGTACTAGCCAAAGTTTTGTAAAAGTGCCTTTCTTAAGCTTACCTAAACTATTTCAAGAATACTATTACAGGAGGAATCAAGCAAGAGGAGAGAATTTGTTTTTTTCATGAATTGTTCCAGTGAAATGTCCAACACTACATAAATAACCTGTTCTAGACAATTTATGTCATATGATGAATAGAGAGCCCATGTAAAATATTAATTTGGGTTCGACACTTAAAGGTTTAAAACTGACATTCAAAAGGAAATGAAAACCAATAATGTGTGGGTTGAAGATTACCATAGGATTCAGGAAGGAAGATGCCTTTGGAAATTAAAGCTGTGTGTTTACAGTAGGATAACCTGTGATAAAAACCATGGCCTATTTTAATAAACAGAAAGAATGAAAAAGGAAAGTGGAATAAACTGAATACCTTTTTAAATAGCAGTATTTGAACAAAACAAATCAAATCTCTGTACAACAGAGGCTCAGTTTTTGTAACAACTATAATAGTTAAATCCATGGGTATTGTTATTTGGCATAACTGAGATCCCAGAAGAAGACATATTTTTTTACTATTCGGATTTGTGGATATATCCAAAAAGAGAAATCGCAAGCAGTGTTGCTTTAAAAAGCTTTCAACATGCAAATGAAAAAAATGGGGTTTTTTTAAATGAAGAGAAAAAAGTATATAATTTTCCAATTCATGTAATAAAATATTTTAAAATAATATTAATAATTATTAATATTAATAACTTTGGGGGTTGGAATGAATGATTATTCACTTACAGGATATAGCTCTCTGAAGATCTCAAAACACTTTATAAATATTAATGGATGATGACAGCTTTATAACAAATATAATAAGTAGCAATTTTCTATTCTACAGAAGAAGGAACTATGCCACAATCATTTTTAAACAAGAAATGGATAGGAAATAAAAAGAAATCAACTCTGATTCCCATCTCCTGCATTACAAAGATTGTTCTTCCTTTTGTGTTTGATATTAAGTGCCATATTGCTTCCATACTGATTATCTTGTGCCTGTATCATTCTTAGAAATCTTTCTGAGGGAAGTTAAGAACTTCAGATATATAAAAAAAATTGTAACATGAAATACTATATTTTCTATAGAAGAAAACTGTATTCAGGACTCTTTCCATGGGGGATTTGCTGGATTACATTTGGTAGTCATTACCAAATTACTTTAATGATTAGAAGATGGAAAAAAATGGAAGACCTTGGCTACTCAAAGGATTATCAAACTTTAGTATGTTCCTGTAACATATATGTTTATATAAAAGGCATTTGCATAGAAAATAATGAAATTACCTCTTTTTACAAGTCACCTTCATTTAAACTTGTTCCATTTTTACTGCGTTCTAAAATGCTAGTTACCTCACATTTCCTTCAGAATGCAAGCCAGATATTTTTAATAAAATTTATGCAGAGATGCTATTACATAATACTCAGAAATGCTAACTCTAAAAACTGCAATCAATATAACAAGAAAACTCCCATCCTAACTGTTGATGTCAT